>CAMRHE010000574.1:0-212500 GCA_947044405.1 Leptodactylus fallax
ATAATACTGTCTCCGATGTACAAGAATATAACTACTATAATACTACTCCAATGTACAAGAATATAAGTACTATAATACTGCTCCTATGTACAAGAATATAACTACTATAATACTACTCCTATGTACAAGAATATAACTACTATAATACTACCTCCTATGTACAAGAATATAACTACTATAATACTGCTCCTATGTACAAGAATATAACTACTATAATACTGCTCCTATGTACAAGAATATAACTACTATAATACTGCCCCTATGTACAAGAATATAACTACTATAATACTGCTCCTATGTACAAGAATATAAGTACTATAATACTACCTCCTATGTACAAGAATATAACTACTATAATACTGCTCCTATGTACAAGAATATAACTACTATAATACTGCTCCTATGTACAAGAATATAACTACTATAATACTGCTCCTATGTACAAGAATATAACTACTATAATACTACTCCTATGTACAAGAATATAACTACTATAATACTGCTCCTATGTACAAGAATATAACTACTATAATACTACTCCTATGTACAAGAATATAACTACTATAATACTGCCTCCTATGTACAAGAATATAACTACTATAATACTGCTCCTATGTACAAGAATATAACTACTATAATACTACTCCTATGTACAAGAATATAACTACTATAATACTACCTACTATGTACAAGAATATAACTACTATAATACTGCTCCTATGTACAAGAATATAACTACTATAATACTACTCCTATGTACAAGAATATAACTACTATAATACTACCTCCTATGTACAAGAATATAACTACTATAATACTGCTCCTATGTACAAGAATATAACTACTATAATACTACTCCTATGTACAAGAATATAACTACTATAATACTACTATGTACAAGAATATAACTACTATAATACTGCTCCTATGTACAAGAATATAACTACTATAATACTACCTCCTATGTACAAGAATATAACTACTATAATACTGCTCCTATGTACAAGAATATAACTACTATAATACTACCCCCTATGTACAAGAATATAACTACTATAATACTGCCTCATATGTACTAGAATATAACTACTATAATACTGCCTCCTATGTACAAGAATATAACTACTATAATACTGCTCCTATGTACAAGAATATAACTACTATAATACTACTCCTATGTACAAGAATATAACTACTATAATACTGCTCCTATGTACAAGAATATAACTACTATAATACTACCTACTATGTACAAGAATATAACTACTATAATACTGCTCCTATGTACAAGAATATAACTACTATAATACTGCTCCTATGTACAAGAATATAACTATTATAATACTGCCTCCTATGTACAAGAATATAACTACTATAATACTGCTCCTATGTACAAGAATATAACTACTATAATACTGCTCCTATGTACAAGAATATAACTACTATAATACTACTCCTATGTACAAGAATATAACTACTATAATACTACCTCCTATGTACAAGAATATAACTACTATAATACTGCCCCTATGTACAAGAATATAACTACTATAATACTGCTCCTATGTACAAGAATATAACTACTATAATACTGCTCCTATGTACAAGAATATAACTACTATAATACTACTCCTATGTACAAGAATATAACTACTATAATACTGCCCCTATGTACAAGAATATAACTACTATAATACTACCTCCTATGTACAAGAATATAACTACTATAATACTGCTCCTATGTACAAGAATATAACTACTATAATACTACCTACTATGTACAAGAATATAACTACTATAATACTGCCTCCTATGTACAAGAATATAACTATTATAATACTGCCTCCTATGTACAAGAATATAACTACTATAATACTACCTCCTATGTACAAGAATATAACTACTATAATACTGCTATGTACAAGAATATAACTACTATAATACTGCTCCTATGTACAAGAATATAACTACTATAATACTGCCCCTATGTACAAGAATATAACTACTATAATACTGCTCCTATGTACAAGAATATAACTACTATAATACTGCTCCTATGTACAAGAATATAACTACTATAATACTACTCCTATGTACAAGAATATAACTACTATAATACTGCCCCTATGTACAAGAATATAACTACTATAATACTACCTCCTATGTACAAGAATATAACTACTATAATACTACCTCCTATGTACAAGAATATAACTACTATAATACTACCTCCTATGTACAAGAATATAACTACTATAATACTACTCCTATGTACAAGAATATAACTACTATAATACTACCTCCTATGTACAAGAATATAACTACTATAATACTGCCCCTATGTACAAGAATATAACTACTATAATACTACCTCCTATGTACAAGAATATAACTACTATAATACTACCTCCTATGTACAAGAATATAACTACTATAATACTGCTCCTATGTACTGTAGTTGTGCATTGAAGGTTGTGAAATGGACCTTCAGAGAGTTGTATTCTAGATCTTCTTGTAGCAATTGAAGGATAGATGAAATGACTTCTGGACTTGCGTAATTGGAGGAGCACCAGGATTTATAGATATTTATACTCTATTTCATACCGACATGGTAGAGTCTTCCTGCAGACCTCCAAGTTGTTACTACAGCATCCACAACACCAGAATTTTTTTAAGGCTTCCCAGTCAGTCTTCAAAAAGTCGATTGTAGAATGTGAACTTGTGCATGGAAGAGCCCTTTCTGGAGAAATGGGTCTTTTTAGACTGGAAGTTTCCAGAACCTGCCTGTCAAAGGATATAATGTGAAAGAAAGAGACCACACCTGACGGGGCCATTACGGCATTCCTGCAGTTATCTCTGTTTCCTCGTCCAGAATTTCCCTCAGGACCTTTGGGATGGAGATACATCACATACATCAGTTTATCACCTGATCATCGCTACTGGGTTTCCTTTTGGATACAGGAACCAAGGCCTGTTGGTTTTTGCGTTGTGCCAGATGGTGGATTCTTCTCTTGTCTGATAATTGACATTAATTTCTAAGTGGCCTTACAGGAGTTTATTCACATGAGAGCAGAGAACGCAGTATATATCTGAGCAGTACAGTCTTGGATAGCCTGCACTGAATTGTCTTCATGTCTTCCTTCTTGAGATTCATCTCTTTTGGACCATAAACGGCTCAATAAAGATCAAATGAAGGGAAAAAATATCCAGATCAAGTCTCCATACCCAGACAACATGGTCTCCACTGCTAAAGTGTCTGTATCAGCAATATGTGGCCAGAGGATTAAGAGGATGCTACCATCTAGTGGTGAAATACCAAACTACAGGACATCAAGGCCGCCTACCCTGCTGTAAACAACACATCCCTAGGTGCAGAGTACAATAGAAGATGCTGCACCATATACAGAATGAGGAAGCCTGAAGTGGTACGGTTATAGACCTGTGTGAGCCGCGCAGTCATGCTCATCTCCAGTATATATTATGTATACAGAGCTGGTGCTGGCTGGACAAGGAGGTTTAGTCCTATGCATTGTAGATTCCCGAACCTCTAGCTACCAGGAATATGCACCACCACTTCTTGCCTTTTATCCATCTACCCATTCGAGCATGATATTTGGGATGGAAAGCAGTCCAGACGAGACAGTAACATAGGCAGTCTCTGTGCAGTGACCTGTAGAAGTGCCAAATCTCTCCAGTCCCATCAGCGGAGAGAGAGGAGCCATTGTCCGCTCCCTTCACTACTGCCAGCTTCTTAAAGGAGCGTTTAAAGCAAAGCTCCACTTTACAGACACAAAATGCCAAATATTCTGCAGAACATCTGGAAACCTGAAATTATCTGCAGCGAATCTGCTAACCAGGAGCTGCGGCGGGGACATATCATATAGTGTTATGTGCACCTCTATCTATCCATTCACGCAGGGTCTGCCCTAATGCACAGTGGGATATGCACTAATAAGTACATTAGTCATAGAGGCTGCAGTGATCACCCTGCCCTTCTGTCTCTGCTACGCAGCTCATGTGACACTAAGCACTCGCTTAAAGGGGATGTCCCACCAATAAATATTATCAACTGAACAATATTTACCATTTCCCTGCGGTTATAAAAATGAGCCAGAGGCAAATTTTGATATTTATGAAGACAGTATATCCACCTTCTAAGCGGAGTGCTGGTGGACGCACATGCTCAGTCACTGGATAGTGATCACTGTTGGGCGGCCATTAGATATAGCTTTCTGCCCTACTTGTCAGAAAGGCGCACCTCTGAAGTACAAGGCAGTATAGCCGAGAAGACATAAGGGCATATATAGGACAGGACTATAGTGTGAGCTGCCAGAGGAGGAAGGAGACTAATTTTGTCTAGATCTCACTCCAAACTTAAAGGATGGCGCAAATTTTGGGGGGAATTTATGAAAAAAAAATCTTTATGCTATAAACGCTGCAGATTACTGTAAAGCAGCCATATTAAACCGCTTCATGAAATGACTGACTTTATACATCCATTGCAAGAAGAGGTCGCCAGCACAGAGTAAGATTTTTTTTTTTTTTTTATTTAAATACCACATATCAAATAATATCCAGACACAATAACTGCACGCAACACAAGTTTATTGCTAAAATTAATGCTCTACTTTGCTGTATAATTTAAGTTTTAGTTTAAAAAAAAAAAAAAATAAAATAAGTCTTTTGTGGGGGGTTTTTGACAGGGTTCAAATGGATCAATGATCCCAATCCTACACCGAGGAAAGCGCCAGTCCAGAGTCCATGTCCTCTCCTCCATGAATGGTGATTTGCAGACATCCCTCCTCTGCTGTGCAAGATGGTATGATCGATCCCGTAAGTATGACCTCTGACCTTTCTACATGGTCACTACATGGCTATCCACTAGAAAACAGGCGACTACATCTGACTCCGGGACTAGGTAGCTATTCTTACAAAACATATTATATAAATAAGTTTTCTTTTAAATAATTGGCCATGTTGTGACGCGCATCGGGTACAGAAGAGGCACCGGGTCTCCTCCTCCGGTTATTGAGGATTTTTGTCATAAATTTATGCAATTATATCTGTTTTAAATACTGAAGAAGTGTCGGGGAGAGAAAAGAAAAAGGATCCTGTGAAGACAATGACCCAGCGCTGGAATTACAGATATAACCATACACGTAGATGGGAGGGCCATAGTGGAGAACCATAAATATCAGCACCCACCTCCCTTCAGTTACCCCATCCCAAAATTCTGGTACAGGTCATCTTAGGGAACTGAAACACAACCTCCGGCAGGTTCCCTTCTCCTGTGTTTAACATTGTGGTGTCTGTAGAGAAGTGGATTTCCGAGTCAGTGTGGGAAGGGCTCCGGATTCCTGTGGGCCCCTGAGACGTTTCAGGGGCTGTTGTGATGGGATGTCTGGATTCATGTGATCGCATGAGGCGATAAGTCTCTGCATTCATTTGCCGAATACAGGCTTTAGGTTCACTACTACCAGGAAATCGGGTTTTGATCATTTCAGAACAGACATTTAGCTGCAAGATGAGAGGTAGACAGACATTTAACCCTTCAGTAACATTGTAATATCTTCTCAGACAGCGCCAGTTCCCTTCTCAAAACATCAATGCAGTTTATTTCGAGTGCAGACAAGTCCACATTTTCCTTTAAATATCAAAAACAAGTCCAGCTTCCTAATGCAAAATGTATCAAAACAAAAGCAACAAAGGATCAGTAAGGAAGAGGGACACAATGGGACAGCAGAGGCTCAGGCGAGAAGGGGTCATATTTAATGTCACTTTGCTTAGACTCCAAAGGAAAAGGTGAAGGAGGGGTGAAGGGAGGGTGTCTCTAAGAATAGAGATTACTGGTAATACTGTTCTGGGTGCACAGTCTGATAAGCCCCCGCAAGCTCCAGGAGACATTGAAGATCCAAAATTGCACGGGGTACCAGAAAAATAATTAATCTGTTATCTCTTGCCAAGCATGATAAATGAGGATCCAATGGATAACCCTTATCCCAAAGTGAAAAATGTCACAGTAGAGACAAAGTCTGAAGTGGATGAGGCAATTGGCCAGGGTTTTGTGCTGCTCCTTTTCCAGTATGACGAGTGTGTGAGGGGGTAGGGCAGCTGAGATGAGAAGACTCACTCCATGATGGCTCGATACAGCGCAGGCTCAATGTAGTCCTCCCGATACCTGGAGTTGATGACCCTTTGTCTCTTCACCTCCTGTTTCACTTCCTTTTCTGCAAATATTTCTGTAAAACGCATGTCAGACGCCACAGACTGTCAGGGAAGAAAATAAAGAGATGAGATCAAGGCCAACGCATATTCTACCAACATGATCTGGATCAAATACATGCCACGCCAACATCCTATACCAGAGGCCAGCATACGATGGACAGACACCGAACAAGCAGAGACTGTCCTCATGATTTACATTCATCTGAATCAACCAATTGCCCCTATCCTATTCTTACTCAGCGTTACGGTATATTCTTTGGCTCCTGCCATATTCCTATTGGCTGCCTTCCAGCGAACAGATGACCACCATGAGACAATCACCGTGTATGGGTGTCCTCAGCAGTCAGGTCACTAGCTGGATGCACACACGGCTCTACACTTATGTTACAGCGATTAAAGAGAAGATCTGTGTATACTATACTACAAAGTGTGGAGGGATCTTGTAAGGGACGTGTACTGACCAGACGAGTCTTTACTTTCTTTGGTAACTCTTCATCAAGTGTATACACGTCGTCTCTTTTTGCAGGTACATGAGAACCATCTTCAAATTCAATCTAAAAAAGGAAAAAAAAAAAAAAATATATAGTGTAAAAGTGTCCAAAATCCACATTATACTTAAAATGTTTCATTACGTATATACAAAGTGATAATCTGATATCACTACTGCATAAGTCACAAAGCTAACTATATAACTAGGGAGGGCTTTGTAGGATCCCCCTCTTACCTGATACATCTGAATTGTGTGCGAGGCAACAAACTTGGCACCATAGACAAGTCCATCCGTCCAGCGGACCTGTACGATTTCCCCTGCCGGTGGTGGGCCCAGATTAAGACAGTCACGACTCTGTCAGAGATGAAAAGGAAATGAAAAACTGTAGCTCAGAGAACGGAGTGGCGGCCACGCCATTTATTATTTATACATAGGAAACAGAAAAGAGAATAAACACAAGATCAGACACCACGGGGGATCATAAAGGAGATGAACAGCAGTGTGAAGAGGCGGCACAACAGGAAACATGAGCCCCTGAAGTATGAGGACAGAAGAAAAAGTTGGAGAAGGACATGTGCACATTTCACTCACCACAATATCCTCTGGGTACAGATTGTCACTGAAGGAGCCATCATCAAAATTGACCTCATAAAAAGTCTCCTTTGTCAGCTTGATGACCTCACACTGGTAGTAGCGGCCGTTCTTGTGCTTGCCGATTACACGCTGCCCTACCACAATGTCCTTGTCAGAGTCTTTGCCCTGAAGTTACATGAAGCACCAAGTCAGACACATGAATAACAAAGAAATCAAAAACCACCAGAGTAGGGAAAGGCGATGACATGGCCACCCAGGTGGGACATTATCACTTCTAGGCTGTGTCTTACCTCATTCTGGGATGGTTTGTGTCTGAAGCAGGTTATATACACCACAAATGGCCAGTCATCCGGCTGCATCATCACACCGGCAGCTTGGGCGCAGGTGGCATGGAATGAGGTGGGGCAGCGGCCATGAGAGCACTGGACGCAGCACCCGGACACCCTCTTTCTCCTCTTCCTGCAGAAAGCACATTTCTAGAAAGAGACAGCAGATCACAGGAGGTCAGTGTCCTGTCCCGGACAACGATTTAGAGACAGTACGATTATTTTATTGCTCTAAGGGTTTTAAAGAAACAGTCAGGAAAATTTTTGTCTTTCACTCCAGGGGGTGAGTAACATGACTGTACATTGACAATACAGGCTAACCAAATGTAAGATAGCTGTCCTGATGGAAACCTACCAGTCTGAATCTCATCAGGGGGATTTTGCTGATGTCTACAGGACGTCTCTCTGCGATGTTCACAAATTTTGCTTCAGCCACTGCCACGGCACACATGACATGCACCCACCTAGCGTAAAGACAAACATAACCAAGTTATTAATGTACTCCATGAGAGGACAATATATCATTATCAAGCAAAATAACTAATGTCTCACAGGGTCAGAGAAAATTCCTAACTCAACCCATGGAGAAGCAAAACCAAAAGCTCAATGAGTAAATTAGAGGAAGACCTACCGGTTATCATTGGCCTTCTGTAGAGCTCCGCCACGTAGAGAGCAGAGGCAGCAATCCTAAAGAGATCGAGCATAGAGTTAGATAACACAATATGGAAAATCAGAGACTAAAGAGTGACATCACAGCAAGCCACCTCACCTCAGACAGGGCATTTTCTTCACACCTGGTGCATACCCAGCCTTCTACAGCTTTATCTTTGGGTACTCCATAGCAACCTGGAAAGTTAATAAACTGGAGTTACATAAATGTTACAACAGCAGTAAAATAGATTTTTCAGGTTTTTACAGTCTTGTGGACACCCAACTAAGAGGAGAGTCCTGAAGAGGTCCAGTCCTCACTATAAGTGGTCATCTAAGACTGACAACCCTCTAGCCCTGACACTAGCCCCCACCTCACCTTCTGCTATTTGGTCCTAACTGAACAGGGATAACAATACACTGCAGGAACCTGACAACTGTCTGACAACCTGCTTTTTATCCGCAGTAGAAAAGAAATGTGAGTGATGGAAACTTCTCCTAGTTTGTCTGCAACCCTGATCAGTACCTGCAGCTATACATGTGTCAGACTAGGTGCACTTACTGGCATGTACACACACGTTGCAGTTTCTACAGGTTATGAGCAGGCTGGTCCCGTCATCCTCCAGGAATGGAGCAGACAGGTTGATCTCAGAGTTGCTGCCAGTGGTCGTGAAGCACATCTCTGGGATAAGTGGCTTGGTCTTGAGGTGGAACCCAACGGGACTCTCCTTGTTCTGTTCTGTGCACTCAGACTGGAGGATAAAGGAAACACATTGGGGTTATGTTCACATTGCTGCAGTTTCCTTCTTACACAGACACAAACACACCTTCTGAACACTTTACAGACTACAAATGTTAACCAACACTAAAGCATAGGCAAAACAATAAAAGAAAAAAAAAAAAAAAAAAAAAAAAAGTTTAGTGAGTAAAAGCCTAAACCCAACTGAACTCACTGAAGAAATCAAAATATAATTTATTAATACATAAATCCCAATAATACAGGAGACATCACAGTACAGGTACTATAAACATCCACAGAATGGTAAGCAGCAATGTAAGAAGGATAAAAGGGAGATACTTATAAGGATACAGACGCACAGATATACAAAACCTCACAATATCGAGCTGTATACATATACAGACAGTAATAACAGCATATTGAAGTGGGATGTGGAACAGTCAGCCGTGTAAGTAATTGCACAAAACAGGTCATGTAGGATAATGCACAATTGTACATACAAACCACAGGGATGACTGTGCCCCGACACACGTTTCACCACGCAGGCATCGTCAGCGGTCTTTCATGTTTATGTATATGGGCTTATGTACAGTATGTACGATTGTGCATTATCCTACATGACCTGTTTTGTGCAATTACTTACACGGCTGACTGTTCCACATCCCACTTCAATATGCTGTTAATACTAGATGTATATATATACAGCTTTATATTGTGATGTGTTATGTATATTGTTGTGTCTGTATCCTTCTTACATTGCTGCTTACCATTCGGTGGATGTTTTTTATTGTACCTGTCCTATGTAGGTCTATCCTGTATTAATGATGTATATTTATGTATTTATTAATAAAATAGATGATTTTATGATTATTTCTTCAGTGAGTTTTTCATAGAGCTGCGACTACAAATGTTGTTGAGAAACGCTGCGCATACTTTGCTTTACAGCACTTCACAGTACTGCTTGTGGCCCCTTGGGTATCAGCCAGCCTTGTGCTTAGACACATGCTGGTTACAGTGGTGCACGGCAGTAGACCATTGTGTAAGCAGGAGAATAAGGATTTGCAAATTTTACTTATGTCTGGCTTTTCCACATTAGTCTTATCTCCTAGTATTAGCTCACCTGATAGTAACTCCGGAAAAGCAAGCAGATGGAGCAGTATGGAGACACCTGAGACATGGCCAGATTGTATTCCCTCTCTGCGTGGAAATTTGGGGGTTTGTTCTTCCAGAGATGAACTAAAGGTTTGGCCCATTCCTCACTCTCCTCAAATTCTTCATCCATAACCATCTGGTCTGGCTGGTCTACAGATTAAGAAGAAAGTGAAGCAGCTGGAGCATTTCATCTAATACAGGTTTCTCTATAGAAAAGATTACATTGTGACACATACCGTCTTCACTGCCGCTGTCCTTCATCACCAATGGGTGGTAACGGGGAAGCTTGGAGAGTGGCTGCCGGCGGCTTTTGGAATTTAAATTCTCTTGAAGGGAGCCCATGTGCTTCCCTGCCACCTGCAAGATAAGATTTATTCACTTTATGAGACAATAAGCTCCTGCAGACCACACACCAAGCAGAGAACCCGATCAGCACGCTTACCTGATCAGTCAGAGGTGCACCCCACCACAGACCCCCTCCCATGTGACACTTACCTCTTTCAGTGCATGCTCTGTAAAGCTACCCATATTGTTGGCCTTCTTCCACGAGGTTTTCTTCTGCCCTTTGGCATAACTGTGTATACTGCGAGACTTCTTGGGGCAAGATCCACGTGGAGCCTCAGAGTCTGTATCTGATGAACCTGAGCCGTCTTGGGAGGATGAAAATATGGAGGAGCTCTCAGTGCTGGTGGAGGGGCTTGCGGGGTATGAGATAGGAGTTGTTGTTCCTGAGGTGACATAACTCTCAACATTTTTCAAGGTTTCAAATTGCTGCCCAGAAGAGCCTGAAACAGAAGAAAAAAAAATTCAGGTAAATGCAAGTTACAGATCAGGTGTATAACTGGCAGGAAAAAATAAAGTAGTATATAAATGCCCCCCTCCCCACCTATACAGAACGCTACACAGGAAGCAATAACCGGTGACTTTTTATTTTATATATATATATATATATATATATATATATATATATATATATATATATATATTTTTTTTTTTTTTTTTGTTTTGCAGCCCCCCCCCCCCCACAACCCCCTCTGCTGCTACACCTGGGGGAAGGTGCTGATGGCCGCACATACAAATAAGTGATCATATAATACTGACAGACTCCTCATGGCCAGGTGGGTGCAGACATACTGCTTGTTACAGACGACTACCTGTTCTGCTAATAGGAGAGGGAGAAATACACATTTACAACATAGCAGCAGGGACAATGTATTGATAACAGTATTACATGATATATTACACTAGTACATGGAATTCTGCCTGTTTAATAAATCTATGGCTTACAGAGGCGATAAGTAGGAGTCTATAGGCTATAATAGCTAAACAGTATATTGTATCCCAGTTGTCTTTCATGCCATTTAGGTAGATTTGTATAGGTTCAGAACAGAGCACTACCTGCTTCCATGTCATCTTCCACTTTAGGGTCTTCCACACAAGGGGTTACTATGTCACACCGGTCTGGACAGCCTTCATCCTTAAATTCTTCGCTCTGGCTCAGCTCCTTTGGTACCTCCAGGCACACTCTGTGGCGTTTGGTTCCAATGCGTTGTTTGGTCACACTGGGGAGAAGGGGGTCCAGTCAAATATAAAAACCAAGCCATAATATCTATCCTGTCACCCGTACTATAAAGCTGAGTAAGTATAGACTACTGATGATTTCTACTAGCGCTGGAACATTAAAGACATAGATAAGGAAGCTTTATGGTAGAAAGTTCATGATCTCACTGCACTGGCTTTACCCTTGGTCCACAATATTAGGTCATGTGGAACACATGGATTAGGTGGATGTCCGATCACAGGAACCCCACAGTTCCTGAGGAAAAAGAGTTGGTCCTGTGTCCCTGTTTGCAGAAGGGGAAGGTTTATCATGCCCTGGCATGCTCTATGGAAGATACAGAGCTTTACTGGGGCTTTATGACCAGTGGGGATCCCCATGATCAAACCCACCAGAAAAATCAATCATTTATGGTTTGTTGTATTGAACCATATACAAGTAGTAGTAGTAGTAGTACAAGGCTCAAGTCTCACTAGATCATCAGATGGGACCCTCCTTAATTTCAGGTCAAGAAATATGCTGTGCAGAGGGAGGGGAGGGGAAAAAAAAAAAAAAAAAAGGGAGGAGGAGTGGGTCTTATTGTTACTGACCTTTTCTTTTGATCCGCATCGCTTTGTTCATCAGCAAATTCAGCCGCTTCTGGGGTGGGCTGCGTGTGGTCAATGACAGTGAAGTCCTTTCCTGCCTTCCACAGTTTATATCTCTCAGGTTGGAACTTGTGCACAAAGACATCCATGGAGATTTTCACCATGTCCTTCCTGCAGGAGCACTATAAACAGGAGACCGAAAATAAGAGATTAAAGGAGGTCTTAGAATATCACAGGAGCGCTGCAGTGTGGCGGCCATATTGCTGTGTAATGGAGGAATAGTGCTGGGGCCACATATCAATATCTCATGAAATGGTGATCTATCATAACTTATTTTGTATAATTTAAGATTTTTTGTTCCCACACTTACCAGGACAGCCTGCTTCCCATACTCGATCCATCTTAAGGTTGCAAAATTGGTCGACTCTGCACAGTTGAATCCGTGATTGAAGCCAGCATGGTAACCATAAGGGAACGTGATCATGAACTCTCCAGCTTCTTGTGTGATCTGGAGGAAAATAAAGAAGACACATGAAACAAGTGCTCAACACGTCTCCTCCCAGATACCACAGGGCACTGGGAACATATACACACCTTATCGAAGGGGATCCCATATTTTTTGAGGATGAAGGGAGAGATGACTGTCATCTTGTGGCGGAGGAAGGCTTCACAGCTCTGAGCGCTCCCGGGAAAGAAACCTGCACCACACAAACAAGGGGCGATCAGTGACATACAATGCTCTGCTGTAAGTGGACATTACTAGAACCCCCTCCCTTCCCCACACACGTGCAACTAATGTTAGTATCTGTTCTAGACATGGAGCTGGTGGACAGTGAGGATCCCCATGACAAAACCTTCTGGTCCCAAGGAAGCATCAAACTAGAAGATTTATCCATGCCCCCCCCCCTTAATGTACTTACCCTTAGCCAGTCGCTCCAGCCTTTTGCCATGTTCTGGGGGAATGGAGTACCTGGAGAGAAAATAAATAAAAAAAAATTTAACGTAGATCCATAACGTGGCTGGACTGTGGAAGAACAGCAGAGGTCAGAATCCTCACCATGACTTGGGCTCCCCAAAGTGCAGGTAATTGATGCTGTACAAGTCCATGTCCTCAGTGTGCCAGGCAAAAGAGGTTTTCCACATGCCAAAATACAAATATGGAGTATTGACGCCTTCGATGGTGATACCGCTCTCTCTCTCCACCACATCCAAGATGGTGTTCAGGTGTCCAATATTCCATTCATGCACATTCTGGAGGCACAGAAACATTATGTTATTCTGTAAGATCCCATATATGCACCCTGAGCCAGATGTGTAGCAGGACACCCTGACCATCAACCGGATTGCCCGTCACAGTAACCCTAATGGACTTAATACCTTGTCATACAGGGTCCCATTCACATCAGCACCATAAATGGGAGCATTGAAGGTCAAGTTCTTCCAATATTTACGCTCCAGATCTTCAAAGTCAGCGTAACGGGGAGTGCAATACCTGCAGAGACAAAGAGGAAACTCAAAGGATCCTGAAGAAAGGAATAACCGTGCTGTACTGACCCTGGGCAGCTACTTAAATAAACAAATAAATAAATAGAAAAACCACACTTGAAGCTGACAGAGGTTTTCCAATCACAAGCAGAATAGTGAGTGCAGCTCTGGAGTATAATACAGGATATAACTCAGGATCAGTAATGTATGTACACAGTGACTGTACCAGCAGAATAGTGAGCGCAGCTCTGGAGTATAATACAGGATGTAACTCAGGATCAGTACAGGATAAGTAATGTAATGTATGTACACAGTGACTGCAGCAGCAGAATAGTGAGTGCAGCTCTGGAGTATAATACAGGATGTAACTCAGGATCAGTACAGGATAAGTAATGTAATGTATGTACACAGTGATTGTACCAGCAGAATAGTGAGTGCAGCTCTGGAGTATAATACAGGATGTAACTCAGGATCAGTACAGGATAAGTAATGTAATGTATGTACACAGTGACTGCACCAGCAGAATAGTGAGCGCAGCTCTGGAGTATAATACAGGATGTAACTCAGGATCAGTACAGGATAAGTAATGTAATGTATGTACAAAGTGACTGCACCAGCAGAATAGTGAGCGCAGCTCTGGAGTATAATACAGGATAAGTAATGTAATGTATGTACACAGTGACTGCACCAGCAGAATAGTGAGCGCAGCTCTGGAGTATAATACAGGATAAGTAATGTAATGTATGTACACAGTGACTGTACCAGCAGAATAGTGAGTGCAGCTCTGGAGTATAATACAGGATGTAACTCAGGATCGGTACAGGATAAGTAATGTAATGTATGTACACAGTGACTGCACCAGCAGAATAGTGAGCGCAGCTCTGGAGTATAATACAGGATAAGTAATGTAATGTATGTACACAGTGACTGCACCAGCAGAATAGTGAGCGCAGCTCTGGAGTATAATACAGGATAAGTAATGTAATGTATGTACACAGTGACTGTACCAGCAGAATAGTGAGTGCAGCTCTGGAGTATAATACAGGATGTAACTCAGGATCGGTACAGGATAAGTAATGTAATGTATGTACACAGTGACTGCACCACAGAATAGTGAGCGCAGCTCTGGAGTATAATACAGGATAAGTAATGTAATGTATGTACACAGTGACTGCACCAGCAGAATAGTGAGTGCAGCTCTGGAGTATAATACAGGATGTAACTCAGGATCAGTACAGGATAAGTAATGTAATGTATGTACACAGTGACTGCACCAGCAGAATAGTGAGTGCAGCTCTGGAGTATAATACAGGATGTAACTCAGGATCAGTACAGGATAAGTAATGTAATGTATGTACACAGTAACTGCACCAGCAGAATAGTGAGTGCAGCTCTGGAGTATAATACAGGATATAACTCAGGACCAGTAAAGTATATCACTTTGCCGGCCACTTACTTGTCACTGTTTGCAATCTTTCTGAACTCTTTGACAGTCATCGGCTTTTTCTGTATGTTGTACTGAGTGAAGAGTCCTGACTGTCCGGTCACCACTTGCTGAATGGGTGCTGGGATCACTAGGTCATCGAGGTCATCGTAGCATAGTCGAGGCTTCCATTCTTTAGGAGGAACCACCTAAAATAGAAGTTAAGAGTAACATACACAGCTGTGAAAACACTGCCGATTTACTGTTCAGACAAAGCAGGTCACCAGGTATGGGCTTCAGAATATCTCAGAGTTATTACCAGCTTTTCAGTTTAAGCTCTGCTTCAGAGCTATAATCAGTGACTCCACCTTAGCTGCATTGTCTACTTAAGTTTGAGGTAGTCTAAGATTCATCTCCTGTCTCAGGCTACAGCTCTGTCCCCCTCCATGCTTTACATTGTAGCATGCTTACTCAGGATGGCTAATAATAATAGATCTATCTATATAACAGGTTGATGGATGGAGAGCAGACTGAACTGTAGATATTCTTACCTTGGCCAGGCCTGCACGGTGGGCTCCTTGGGATTCAATATACGCTATGTACCGCTTGAAGTCACAGAACTCATCCATGGTCGGATAGAAGGTCATGATCCTAGAGCTGGGGTTCGGACTCTCATTTTCACCCGCCATCTTGACAGTGACTTACGCCCAGAGGGCTTTGCAGCGTCCTAGGGCTGAGGAGCAAAGAGGACTATTAATGTATTTTACAAAAAAAATGCCACAATCCCAGAACATCGGGCTTGAAGAAAAGAATGATGGACTCAAACAGAGCGCTGAATCTGTGTGCATCATCACCGATAGGAAGTGCCTTGTATCAGCCACAACATCACCGTATACACAAAGAGGATTATATATATATATATATATATATATATATATATATATATATATATATATATATATACACACACACACACACCACGGCATGGAATAACATATCCGGCCTACAACTACGTGATCATGTGTGACGGACGGAGCAGCTCCAATGTACCTCAAAGGCTGCACCGAGCTGTAATGTACAGTGTGCACGAGGCCCTACATAACTTGTATCTCAGCAGCTTATGGCTGGTAACCAAGATCAGAGAAACTAACATAACATGATGCAGTCTTACTGTAATGATACAATGTATAGACTTGTAGATTTGTGGCCCTTTCACATATATCTTCATACATGGACCTTCAAAAGGATCTTGGAATAACAAAATGCAATATAAGTAGAGAAATTATTTAAAACAGGTCAGAAAATAAAGGTCTGTGTCTTAGGGGTGATGAGAGTCTCTGTGGGTAGCTGAATGTATTGTTTGGATAGTGACAGGATATATTCCCAGTGGGAATGCCAGGGTCCTATGGAGATTGGTTTCCTATACATTACCTTGTGAAATAACATAGTTCTGCCAGTCACTGCTTGTATCATATATGTAGTCTCTTTGTACTAATAAGTTAGGTTTTAGTTCTACTTGACAGGGATTCCAGGGAGTGAGGGAGGCTGCCGTTATGGGCTCCGAGGAGGTTCGGGCATCACCCACAATGACTTAGTATTAGGGACCATCCCCTCTGGTCAAGTCGAGCAGGCAGATTTACTTATAGTTACCTGGACCATGGAAGGCGCGGGGTGACAGGCAATAGAACACCTACTGGAGCCAGTCCTAGTAAGAACCTCCTAGGAGCTCACACATTTTAGGAACAATCCTACAGTCACCCTCAGATGGCTGATAACAGGCAGCAATAGATGGTTTTCAGCTGCACAGCAGAGGCCACATTGTACGTGTACAGTCCCTTTAACATCCCCGGCATGGCCGGCCAGGCCTGCAGAGGAGACGATCACAGAACTGCATAGTATATATAATTATTCTATATCCGGAACTACAACTCCCAGCATGTACTCCTCGGGCTCCCACAGCTGTGATTTACAGCACCAGCGGAAGTGACAGCAGAAAACGGGCTGACTAGAAGCAGCGTTCTGGCTTCTGATTGGCTAGCGGGCGGTGGACCGGAAGGCGAGAACAGGGAAACGTGCGCGGCTCTCCTATTGGCTAAGGCCGGGATCATTCTCTGGGGCTCCCTACGAGCGCCCTCCCTGCGGCCTGTGATGGGGTGACCGAGGGGAGCAAGGCCCGAGCTGCGGGGACTTACCTGTGGAGGGCGGGCAGCCTGACGCTGGAGATCCGGGCTCGATAGTTTATCCTCCCTGCCAGGCCCCGGACAGAGCAGGCGAGCAGTCCGCCGAGCCCTCGGTGTGGCCCCCTGGCTAGGCCCCGGCCGCAGCTCTCTCCGCCGTTGAGCTCTCACAGATAACCACACAATTACTCGGAGCTCGCTCCTTCCTTCTTCGTCGTCTTTCGTTTTCGGACTACTGCGCTTGCGTTCTGCCACTGAAGTAAACTGTATACAGGCGGCCAATCAGAGATCGTCGTCAGCCGACCAATCAGTGCCCACAGACCGCCTCTTCTAGAACATGGTCCGGCCTACTGAGGCGAGCTGGCCGCTGATTGGCTGTAGCTCACAAACGGCTCGCCTTTCGTCCAATCACAAGTGGAGGGGGTGTTTTGGCGGCCATTCCAGTGCCTGGGGCGTGGTCAGAGCAGGCTGTGGCGAGTGAGGGGCGCTCGCGGCTGTTATTGTGTCTGAGGGGACACAAAAGAGGAAATAACGGCAAGGCCTGAAGTGTGAGGAGAAGTCAGCTGTGTGTGGTGTCAGGCCTGGGCATGTGCTGGCTCACCTGTATATCCCCCCTCTGTCTGGGGGTCACCTGCATCCCCCCCTCCCCCTCTGTCTGGGGCTCACCTGCATCCCCCCCTCCCCCTCTGTCTGGGGGTCACCTGTATCCCCCCCTCCCTGTCTGGGGGTCACCTGCATCTCCCTCTGTCTGGGGGTCACCTGCATCTCCCTCTGTCTGGGGGTCACCTGCATCCCCCCCTCCCCCTCCGTTTGGGGCTCACCTGTATCCCCCCCTCCCTGTCTGGGGGTCACCTGCATCTCCCTCTGTCTGGGGGTCACCTGTATCCCCCCCTCCCTGCCTGGGGGTCACCATTTGTGTTATTGTACCTGTCCAATATGGTGGAGCTTGCATTAGAGCCTCCAATCTAAATGTGAACACAGACTTGGGGTACGTCAATGTAGTGCGGTGAAAACTGTATCAAAAGTGCAATGGAACAGATAACTGTCAGGTTATGGTGCAGTTTCTTAATTTTACAGATGAAACCTCTAAATGTGTTTAGAGGCTTTTTTGTGTTGTAGTTTTAGCTGCCCTGTGTGCTTCAGCCTCCCCTCCCCCTCCTCCTCCTCTCCTCTCCAAGGCTCCCTGGGCTCTCTGTTTGTATGCTAATTGCCTTGTAATCTCATCATCTCACTTGGGAAGTTTCTTGTAGTTTCTAATGATTCTGGCTTGGTAAGAGAAATTCTGTCTATGTAAACTCACATCCTCCTGAGCTTGTGTTTACACCTGTAGTGTAAAGTATGGTGGAGGCAGCAGCTGCAATACAAAGCAGTTACTAATTGTAGAAAGATACAGAAATAATTCCGGCCATGGCACTAACATGCCAACAATTACATCTAATGTGATGTTATCAAATGCATTCTTCTTATTAGAAGTAGAACCTCAGTGGGTCTCCCCTTTTACTCCTTCCCCTTCTTCTTCAGAAAGACCTCCTTCATATCCCCCCATTAGTTTTATTGTCCTTTAATATGGAGACTCTAAAATGGACAGAAAACATTCACACAGGGCTGCATCTCCCCTATATCAAAGCACCTACAGTAACGAAAAAAATCACATAAAGATCAACTCCTTATACAGACAAATGGTCAAAATCTGTGTAGAAGTGTGGCCCGAACTATTGGTGGGGTCAGGAGGGCCCAACAAACTACAAGAGTGAGAGGCACCACATTATAACATTAAAGGGGTATTCCCACCTGGCACATTGGGGCACCTCTGTGACCCGTACTCATCTCTATAGGACAGACTGATGTCTGATAGATGAGAACAAAAAGAATTAAATAGAATAACTAAAACGTAACTTTAAATTTGTAAAGTACGTATAAAATGTGTGTAACGCTCTAGGATGAAACAGACGCAATGGCTGTCCGCTCAGGTGATATAAAATATAATAACCACTCAAAGAGTGTGCAAATGATTCACCCCAAAACAGTGCTCATGCGGAAATCAGCGGCATCTATAGCATATGCACCCTTAGGGGTTAAACTAATATACCCCTCTGTAGCATGGCCTAGCTATGAGGCTATATCGTACAATGAAAAGGTGTGGGTGACGTTTACATATATTAACTAAGTCACCTCTCTGTGCAGATCATGGTTGATACTTGTGAATAATTAATAACAACCATGAAAATAAGAGTTTACCCACAATAGTCTCTATAAATAGGACAAATCTAAAAGCATCATTTTACAAATGAGAGAGAATCCACTGATAACCTCATGGTCTCCCTGCCAGTTAGAGCCTGGCTATTTCCTATCCTACGCATTTCGCAGGTCAGTTTATAACCGCTCATCAGGGGTATTCATTTGCGTTCATACTAGCACTGATGCATGGACGAGTCGGCTGGTGACACTAGCCGGTGGCCACCGACCGCCCGTTTTATGTAGCTCACATGCCGATATAACTCCTTATGGATAGATAGCAACTGAATACCCCTGATGAGCGGTTACAAACTGACCTGCGAAACGCGTAGGATAGGAAATAATTTGCACACTCTTTGAGTGGTTATTATATTTTATATCACCTGAGCGGACAGCCATTGCGTGTGTTTCATCCTAGAGCTTTAACACACATTTTATACATACTTTAAAAATTAAAAGTTACGTTTTAGTTGTTCTATTTAATACTTTTTGTTCACATTTACATTTGAGCAACAACATTTCTATCCACTTTTATTATTTGGTCTTTTGATGTCTGATAGATGCCAATCCAAGTTTGGGGACCCACACCGGTATTAAGAACAGGGGTGCCCTGCCTAGTGGCTGCAGTGTGTGTGGAGAGCTGGCGGGGTATGATAGCTCTCTCCATTCACTCTTGTGGGAGCTCTGAGAGTGTGGTTATGCCAAAAACATCCCAGATGGCAAACCCCTTTAAAAGTGTCCCATATATACATGCAATGTATAGAGACAAGTCATGTAGTATGAAACATGAAAGCAACCCCTCGATCTGACAAAAATGTAATCTATAATATCAGGAGCCTCCTCTTTTATCTTTCAGGTGTGGATTCTCAGCCTCCTTTTTATTTCTCTTACTTATATATCGCCATCAAATTCCGCAGCGCTCTACAGATATTGTCAGTCACTGTCCCATATAGGGCTCACATTCTACATCAGTAAGTCTTTGGGAAACCCGCCAAACATGGGGAGAACATACAAACTCCTTGCAGATGTCGTCCTTGGCAGGATTCAAACCCAGAACTCCAGTGCTGCAAGGCCACTGCGCTAACCACTGAGCCAGCCACTGCGCTTACCACTGAGCCAACCATTGCGCTTACCACTGCCACCATGCCGCCCAGACTTCCACAGCACAGTGTGTGTGTGTGTTTCATATAATCTGTTGCACAACTTTTGTAGCATAAAATAGTTGAAAATCTATGATTGCTTCTACTCAATGCCACTTGTGACCATTTTACAGAAACGAAGAGGGGCTGTGAATCAGAGATAGGAAAGGGAGAAGGTCCAAAGGCTAACCAAGGCCGCTTTAACCATAGGGATAACGGTGCACTTGCATCGGCCCCTATGGTAGCAGGGGCCCCATTGAGACAGTCCTGCATTTAGAGTGCTGTTCCGGGCCACCCCTATACTTCACAGCTGTTACAGAGTCATACATTGTTTGGCAGCATTCATTTAAATGGGACTGAGCCGCTAAGGGTGGGTTCACACTTGCGCCAGAGTCTGTCTGCCCCGAATCCGACTAAAATCTCAGGAAACTGGATAGCGAATGGTTAGCGACGCATTGCTTAAAAACCCATTCATTTGAATGGGTTTTTAATGCAATATGCGGGTGTGTGCTTACACCCTCTGCGCCACAAATCCAGTTTTTTTCGCTGGAAACAAAGTCCTGCATGTCGCACACCAGCACATTGCTTTAAAAACCCATTCAAATGAATGGGTTTTTAAGCAATGCGTCGCTAACCTTTCGCTATCCAGTGCCTATACTGTTTCCCGAGATTTTAGTCGGATTCGGGGCAGACTCTGGCGCAAGTGTGAACCCACCCTAACAGGCCATGTGACAGATGAACATGATGTCACTGGCCTATCAATTAGAAGATATCGGTGTCGGACCCTGAACAATCTAATGGTGATGACCTATCATAAGAGAAGGTTATCAATATTTTAGTTCTAAAGAAACCTTTTAGGCAAGGCCACAAACATCAGAAACGCTGCTGAATGTCTGTAGCGAAGTGTAGCAAAGTTTTCCTCCTGGAATTGAGTGCTTTATTGACCCCTGCAGTTTGTAATCTTTGTATTGCAAATGTAAAACACACAGGAATAATTGATGCATTGTGGGTTTAAAACCAGTAGAGCAGGTTAGGCTAGGTTCACACTTGCGCCTGGTGCCTGGCCACTGACCAAACTGTTTAAAAAAAAAAAAAAAGAGATTGGTCCAAAAACTGATTCCAAACAGTTACACATCAGGCGGATTAGTCATTGGGTGTCCGTAAAAAAAAAAAATGTCCATTTTTGACAAATCCGTTTTTTTTCCCCTTCTTTATTCTGAACATGTGCAGAGGGAAAAATGGATGGTATCCTTATTTTTTGGATGGAGGAAAAGTCCTGCATCCTTCTTACAACACATTCAAATCAACGGGTTTTAAAATGAAGATTTTTTGACGATTTTGAGACTGTTCAAAAACTGATTTTGCGTGAGGAGCCAAACGCAGATGTGAAATCCGCCTTACTTTGCTCTGACACTTTGCAGCGTGTAAATGGTATTTGTTTAACCCTTTTGCTGCCATGAACGTCTCATACGTCCTAACAGGGAGACCCTTCAGTAGGCAAGGTCAGTGTAATACGTCCTTACTACTAATGCTAATATCTAAGGATTTGTAAGGCCTATTAAGCTTATTTTAGATTTTTTAACAGCTACTTGCTCATGATCTGTAAGGGCAATCATTGTGATTCTCATCTTTCTCATAGACTGTAAGCTCTTGTGTCCAGGCCCTCACTCCTATAGTTTGATATGTTTATTTCTTTGTCACATTGTAATGTCTCATATTGTCTGTTCTTGTGTCCTCTGATTTGTAAAGTGCTACAGAATATGCTGGCGCTATATAAATATAGTTGTTATTATTATTATATATTATTATAAGGAATCCAAGATCATCTGCAGCTGCAGTGAGAACGAATAAAACATCATCCTCTCTGCATAAATGATATCAGAGCCCATGGGGAGGGGTAGCCAGGACTTCTGTCCATGTTATCATGGGGAGGGTGTTTGCTCTCTGTCACCTAGAGGGGTAATGTAATTCTGCCTGACTGTACACATGCCCTTTAGTGACACAGCGAGTCAGACAGCGGCACCAACCACTTACACTACATACACAATAAAGTTTACATTTGACCCTGTCCCTATCCTGATTTTGGCAACTTTCAGATGGGAGTAATAGTGGATGTTTTTTTTTTCACCCATAGTATGGACAAAACCCCTAATCTTCCAGTAAATCATGAAATCCAGAGTTATGGCGGTCTAACTGCAGTACTGATGGACCACGGGAACGTCAGAGGTTGTGTCCATAATATGTCCGCTATAAAGCGCCTGTATTACGCCGGAGGCCGCAGTCATCACATTAGTCAGGGTTACACATTATATAAGGGGGTGGAAATGATATTCTTATGTAAAGCCACAAACTGGTTGTCGCGTGTGTGTGATTTCTGCTTTCTTTAGCTGTTGTGTATGTACGTGTGTGCTATGTCTGAGCTCCTCACATATTTCGGGATTTGGAAAGTCCATTTTATTTGTAGAAAGGGTTTTGCTTGATCTCGCACTTTAGTGGCAAATTTTATTTTTTGTGCCACTTTTGCTTGTACTCTCTGTTTGCTGTAAAGTTGCATGACGGTGGTTGTATATATAAAATATTAGGTGGTGGTTTTATATACGCTATGCTGTGCAATCTCAGAAGATGCAGATTTTGCTATCACAGTCACAGTTTGCTAGGTGCAGTATAGATCTTTATCAAGTTAGCGTTAACTGTCTAAATTTATTATACCGTATACATAATTGTAGAATATTATGTAAAATAATTCATCTTATTTTCAGGTCAGAGTCAGTAACTTTTTTTCTGACTGCACCTAAATCTGGCTCCGACTGGGCTCCGCAGCCTTGAGGAATATTCGCCTTTTGTCTTGTGTTCTCTCACCCCCTGCAGGAGTCTTCTCACCTATTGTATTGGCCTAAGGAAAAGAATTGGACTGTGTTTACACATGCCTGTACGTTCCATTGTAGTGTCATTCTGTTGCTAATTCAGATGTATGCTCAAGATAAAGAAAGCAGAAATGTGTGGCTTATACTTTGTACAATGAATGACAAATGGCCAGGGTAGGACACCCTGGAATATGGAGGGACAAGGTACGCATTTCAATGGACAGGATACACAGGCCTATAGATAAGGTTCCTTTTATTCCTTTATAAAGCACAATGTGTTTTGGTCTCCCTTTGTCAAGTGCATAAAATAAGGAGCTCTGGGGCTGCAGCTGCTCCTCACCGCTGCTTATGTATATGTCCAGCCGTTAGCCGTCTCTGGTGACAGGCTCTATATAACTTACATGGGGCCGGTGTATTATTATTATTATCATCCCCACTCAATGTACACCCAGGTCTGACCCCATAGTTTGTGAACTATACATAAAACCAGACAAATGGCTCTACGCTCGTCCTTGTGGTTCAGATGCATTTTTTGCAGCAGGATCCGCAGCCATTCCTGTAGTTAACCAATGTCTTATAAATTCTGGGCTGAGTTTTTATATTACGTAATGTATCCTGTGAGCTATCCATGATGTCAGAGGGACGGATAGCCATCTCTGTCATTGATATGTCTGGTGACCAGAGTACTAGAAAACCCACCATTACTGCCTGCTATAGTCTGGAGATTCATGCCAGGAGAAAAAACCATAGGCTCCTAGCTGTGCCCAATGTCGTTTGGTCAGGCAGTAATCGCTGGTCTCGATTAAAGAGGCATCTTAAGGGTTAAAAGCTGAGTTTGGTACTTTGGCGGCTGTTCGCAGGTGCTTCCTGGCACCCGCCATGTGTGCAGAGGGCTCAGCTCTGGGGCCCTCTCAATAGGTCCCCTGTGACCTCATGATGTAATATTACATCATCACTGGTTAAAAGGTAAATCCAGTAAAGGTGATGTGTCTACTGTATATACATGTGCGGAGATCAGCAGAGTCTGCCATCTCGAGGCACCGCGGAGGAGAAGTCCCGCTTACCGGTGTGGACCACAGGGGGCAGTGTTCAGCCTGTTTTATTTCTATAGGAAAATCTCAATATTTGCAGATAATACTCTGTAGTGTAAGAGAGAAGGCGGCATATTAAGAAGGGGCAAGAATAATGTAATGTAGATAAATGTAAGGTTATAGACAAGAATGTGATCATGACCCCGAGGGATTTGGGGATATCCGTGTGCAGTCAGTCAATGCCAGGCCGCTGCTACCAAGGCAAGCAAGAATTTGGGTTGTAGTAAAGATTTGGCAGTATGCATATGGCATCAGTCAGACTGGATTATGTCAGTCCTAGTCAGGACAAGTGTAGGTCAGACGGCAGCGCCTGCTCTCCGGTGTAAATGATGAAGGTACCGTCAGAATTCTGCCAGAAAGAGCGGCTGATACCATATACCAGATACCAGTGACTTGTACCGCGTGAATATTGTCAGCATTGGAGATATGTGACAGATCATGTGGCAGCAGTGTACACCCCAGCCCGAAGCGGCTGATATCAGAGAGCTGCAGCAGTTATACAGGAGTCAGACTGTGACTTTCGTGTCCCTTTTAGCTTCTTTCCTTACAGCATTTTATTAGTTCAGCTCAGTTCACAGACCGCGGACTGCGAGGAATCTGCCGCAAAATCAAGCGATCTTGTATGCAGTGCCAGGCAGAATAAGCGCGTAATCTGACGCTGATATTAGAGCGGAATCCTCTGCAAAATCAGCGACATATCCCACAGTGTGAACAGGGCCTTACACATGATATATTTTGTGTTATTCTGAATATACCGTGTTTCCCCCGAAAATAAGACACCCCCCGAAAGTAAGGCATAGGAGAGGTTTCGGAGAATTGCCCAATATAAGGCATCCCCCGAAAGTAAGGTGTATGTTCCCGAACAGAACATACGGTATATACGATATGTGAGGCCGCGGGAGAACCCCACAATCTCTGCTATCATTATACTCCGGGGTCTTTTCAGACCCCGGAGTATAATAATCGGCGGCCCAGGGGAGGTGAGCGAACATAAAAAACTATGTGCTTACCTGTCCTACGCTTCTCCAGGCTTCGGGCCTGTTTGGTGACGCGCAGACGTCAGCGGACGTCATTTTGCGTCGCGACGCCGGACAGATCACGTGATGCCGGCCTGGTCTAACATTGAAGAAGGCTGGAGTAGCGCACGGGCATGCACCGGAGCGAGGAGCAGGTAAGCAACGTTGTTTTTTTATGTTTCTATCCTCCCCTAGGTCTCCGATAATTATATTCTGGGGTCTGAAAAGACCCCACAGTATAATAATTGTTCATGGGTGGTCCACAATGGGACATATAATAGTGTGTGCAGGGGCCACTATGGGGCAAAATATTCAGCGCAGGGGCCACTATGGGGAATAATAGTGTGTGCAGGGGCCACTATGGGGAATGATACTGTGTGCAGGGGCCACTATGGGGAATGATACTGTGTGCAGGGGCCACTATGGGGAATGATACTGTGTGCAGGGGCCACTATGGGGAATGATACTGTGTGCAGGGGCCACTATGGGGAATGATACTGTGTGCAGGGGCCACTATGGGACATGATACTGTGTGCAGGGGCCACTATGGGATATGATACTGTGTGCAGGGGCCACTATGGGAGATGATACTGTGTGCAGGGGCCACTATGGGATATGATACTGTGTGCAGGGGCCACTATGGGGAATGATACTATGTGCAGGGGCCACTATGGGATATGATACTGTGTGCAGGGGCCACTATGGGGCATGAGACTGTGTGCAGGGGCCACTATGGGGAATGATACTGTGTGCAGGGGCCACTATGGCGAATGATACTGTGTGCAGGGGCCACTATGGGATATGATACTGTGTGCAGGGGCCACTATGGGATATGATACTGTGTGCAGGGGCCACTATGGGGAATGATACTGTGTGTAGGGGCCACTATGGGGAATGATACTGTGTGCAGGGGCCACTATGGGACATGATACTGTGTGCAGGGGCCACTATGGGGAATGATACTGTGTGCAGGGGCCACTATGGGACATGATACTGTGTGCAGGGGCCACTATGGGGAATGATACTGTGTGCGGGGGCCACTATGGGGAATGATACTGTGTCCAGGGGCCACTATGGGGAGTGCGGGGGGCCGGGGGGGGGGGGGGGGGGTATGATAATGTGTGCAGGGGCCACTATGGGACATGATACTGTGTGCAGGGGCCACTATGGGATATGATACTGTGTGCAGGGGCCACTATGGGGCATAATACTGTGTGCAGGGGCCACTATGGGACATGCTAATTTGTGCAGGGGCCACTATGGGGAATGATACTGTGTGCAGGGGCCACTATGGGGAATGATACTGTGTGCAGGGGCCACTATGGGACATGATACTGTGTGCAGGGGCCACTATGGGGAATGATACTGTGTGCAGGGGCCACTATGGGACATGATACTGTGTGCAGGGGCCACTATGGGGAATGATACTGTGTGCGGGGGCCACTATGGGGAATGATACTGTGTCCAGGGGCCACTATGGGATATGATACTGTGTGCAGGGGCCACTATGGGACATGATACTGTGTGCAGGGGCCACTATGGGATATGATACTGTGTGCAGGGGCCACTATGGGGCATAATACTGTGTTCAGGGGCCACTATGGGACATGCTAATTTGTGCAGGGGCCACTATGGCGGATGATACTGTGTGCAGGGGCCACTATGGGGAATGATACTGTGTGCAGGAGCCACTATGGCGAATGATACTGTGTGCAGGGGCCACTATGGGACATGATACTGTGTGCAGGGGCCACTATGGGATATGATACTGTGTGCAGGGGCCACTATGGGGCATAATACTGTGTTCAGGGGCCACTATGGGACATGCTAATTTGTGCAGGGGCCACTATGGCGGATGATACTGTGTGCAGGGGCCACTATGGGGAATGATACTGTGTGCAGGGGCCACTATGGGAATGATACTGTGTGCAGGGGCCACTATGGGGAATGATACTGTGTGCAGGAGCCACTATGGCGAATGATACTGTGTGCAGGGGCCACTATGGGACATGATACTGTGTGCAGGGGCCACTATGGGACATGATACTGTGTGCAGGGGCCACTATGGGGAATGATACTGTGTGCAGGGGCCACTATGGGATATGATACTGTGTGCAGGGGCCACTATGGGGCATGATACTGTGTGCAGGGGTCACTATGGGGCATGATACTGTGTGCAGGGGCCACTATGGGGCATGATACTGTGTGCAGGGAAATTAATGGTTTGGATTGTTATGATGATGTCCTAGAAGATGATGACATAACTGTCATTGAATAAATTTTACTTTCTATTCATACCGTAAATATTGGTAAATGTACCATACTGTTAATTGTTGTACATGGAAATAATGGTACGGTAGTAAGAAATTCTTGATAGGATTCACAGTTTGTCTGGTTATGCTGGTTTGTGATGACAACTACTGTACAGGACCGTATATAATAAATGTTCATTTTTTTGTTCAGCAATAAATGTGAATTCTTCATTGAAAAAAAATAAGACATCCCCTGAAAATAAGACACAGCACATCTTTGGGAGCAAAAATTAATATAAGACGCTGTCTTATTTTCGGGGAAACGGTATTTGTGTGCGTTTACCCTTTATATGTAGATATGACTCTGTTCATATTGGGGCAGTTTTATTGTTATATCATACGCCAGTCGGCCGTAAGTTATATTGAATTTGTCAGGCCAAGGTGTCCCTGCCCCAATCTGTACAATGTGGCGAGCGCGGCACAGAATAGGGGTGGAGGTGCACGTTTAGTGCAAGAAAGGGCCAAAATTGCATGTCGCCCATAGGCTGCTACTACAGTATACCGTGAGGTGTTTGTGTACTCAAGGCTAGAGGCAGCCATGTTTGTGCAACAGAAAAGATGGAATTCATACAAAAAGTGCTCGGACATACATGAGGACCGCGGGCGCCTATAGCCGGCCTATAGCCAGTCAGTGTGTGTGCAGGTAGCTGAATGTATTGTGGCTGCTGCTGCCCTCTGCTGGCTGCAGCCTGCATTTACAGAGTGTAATATCAGTACCCTAAAGAGACTGCAGTCTGTGACACCTGAGCAGGATCTCCGGACGCCTCACACATGCTTTTTTGTTTGGCTCTGTTCACTTTTGTGTCTCAATCTCTGTTGCAGATGAATCCAAATTTGACAAATAATATTGTTATTAGGGCCAAGGAGGCAGACAGTGTAATATAACATGAAGTATGTCAGCGGTAACCCATTCATGGCGTGTGGTGTGAACTGTGTCATGTGACAGGACTTGTGTAGGGCAGAGACACCATCAGCTCCTTGTATTGTATGTGCCCGTCCTCCTCTTCCATTCTTTTGCTCCTGTACCTCGGCATTATCTTCTTGTGCCGTTCCCCTGCTGTGCTGAATTCAGACATTTCTGGCACCGGTGTCCACGTCACGCTGTTCCATCTCTTTAGATTGGACTCTCTTACTATTGAGTTGTTTGAGGTCTTTGCTGTAATGTTTCTGTAGCTCGCTAGTTATTAGTAGCTCTCATAGTCATTTCTTCTGTTTTCTTGCAGACTCTCCTCATTGCCGGAGGCGTCCAGACACCGGGTTATTAGTTCTGAATGGTAATGGGATCATCATTAGTCTTTATTCTCAGCGGAAACATTTCTGATAGATGTTGCCAATAGTAGCATAACCTCAGTGTTACAGTAGTAGTCTCTAATAGCGGAGGGAAATCCTCTGCCTGTTACCCACATAAAAGGTAAAAAATAATGGAATCTTCTTTAAGGCATTGTGACTATGGGAGACGCGAAAACCGGGGAGCAGAACGGGTGTACCCATTCCCAGGGTCTGACTGCCGGGACTATCAGGCTTCTGTGTCATAGCCAGTGAACATGGTGGACATGTCATTTGTTAGAAAATCCCTTTAATGTGAACCCCCAGCATGTGAATGAGAGACTCCAGCAGACACGCGGGCCGACCTTCTGTATTGCTTCATGAAAGCGAATAACCCAGCTGCTGTAGAAATCACTGTCTGTAGTCCGTAGCTCTGCTAACTATTATCTGTGTCCTGAAATGGATCTCAGAAAGGAGCGAAGGATTAGAAGGGTCTAAACTTTCTGATAGATTTGGGGCCTGTTCAGACAAACCTGTTTGGTCAGAGAAGCACAGCTTGTGTGCTGGACGTATCTCCCACCTGCAGCTTGTCTGAACTTATAACCTCATAGGGATTTATCGGAGGTGAGTCCTCGAGCTATGGCGGCTCGGCTCTCCTTATGGGACAGTAAAGTTCTGGTAGTTCTGGAGCTGACAATTACTGTAATGGTAATGACGTCACATATATTATTCACATGGCGTACATTCAGTTGTCACCAATGAGGCTACCTGAATGACTGTGACATCATCTTTGCATGACTAGCAAAACCTACCAGAGCCGCAGTGCTGGATGGAATGGGGGTTGGTTATTTTATTTTTTTAATGTTATCACTTTTATCCACATTTTTGAAAACTCCTTTAAATAAATGTGTTTAAGGCCCCTTGCAGACAACTGTGGGTGAGATCCGTGTTTTTCGCGGATAGCAAACTGACCCTTTCATTTTTTTTTCACTGACCATGTTTTTCACTGATCAGTGTGCGAGCCGCGATTCCGTGCCACATCAGATAGAGCAGGTCCTATTCTGTTCAGTTTTTGTGAAACGGACTTGCCCATAGAAGCCTATGGGAGACTAAAAACCTGGGTCGGCACATTGATGTACTCCGTGTGTCCTCAGTGTGATGTCCGTTTCAATAGCTGAATAGGAGCCACGGAAGCAAGGGCCGCAAAATAGGACAGGAATAGGACCTGTTCTATATTTGGCGGCCTGGACTGTCGGCCCACACACGGACCGTGAAATTCACGGTCATGTGTATGGGCCCATAGAAAAGAATGGGTCAGTGTGCTATCTGGGAAATACATGGATAACACACTGACCACGGCCATGGTTGTCTGCAAGGGTTCTAAGGCTAAGACCCCACATTGTAGAAATCCTGTGTTTGTACTTAACAGTCCCAGCAAAGGGAATGAGATTTCATTAATCTCATGCACACATTGCAGGAAAAAAGAGCTGCAGAAAAGCTGGGTATTCAAAAGGGCATTTAAAACAAAAAAATATGCAGCATGTGATGAAAAGGAAAGGTTAGGAGCTCAGTACCTGGCAGAGATCAGAGCAGCGTGCTGGGACTATAACAAACCGTGCACCTGGGTGTCCATCACCTGACCACGGAGCGTCCATCACCTGACCACAGAGCGTCCATCACATGACCACGGAGCGTCCTTCACCTGACCACGGAGCGTCCATCACCTGACCACGGAGCGTCCATCACCGACCACGGAGCGCCCACGTGCCACGGGCGCCCCGCCCAGGGGGCGCCACACCGACCACGGAGGGCCCCCCCCGCCTCACCTGACCACGGAGCGTCCATCACATGACCACGGAGCGTCCTTCACCTGACCACGGAGCGTCCATCACCTGACCACGGAGCGTCCATCACCTGACCACGGAGCGTCCATCACCTGACCACGGAGCGTCCATCACCTGACCACGGAGCGTCCATCACATGACCATGGACTGATTTTTAGTCACTTGAAGTAAGCAGAATGAATGACAGCAAGCAGAGATCTAGAAAACCGTCAGGAATTGATACAGGAAGTGTATTGGGAAATTGTAGAACTTATTATTATACAATAGTTACATTGTCTCTCCTATAATGAAAAATGCTGCAGCAAAAAACACAAGTTTTCAGAGGTTTTGTCCGCAGCATTCTTTTGCTGCGTTTCACTACGTTCTGAGGTCGCGCTGACACCTGGACAGCCAATTGTACATGTCTCATGCAATTTAAAATGCACTTTACTGCTGGTGCCCGGCGCGTCCAATAACTACGCTCCTTCCTCTCAGCCGATTGTAGGTGGAGTGTAAGGAGCTGTGATCCCTAGTAGTAATAGTGACTCTCATTCCAGTGAGCCGTCCTCTGACACAGTGTACTACTATGTGATAATATGTAATACTAGTCATGTTATTAACTGTGTGTGTGGGGGGGGCACTGTTATAGTAATAGTGCCCCCCACATACTCTTACCATAATTATATTATACTAATTCTGCTCCCAGGACCTTCTCTATGGTGCCGCTGGGACCCAGGAGCAGAATAGAAGATGCACATCCTGTGAGCCTGAACAGGTCCCAGGCGCAGCATTGGTGTAAATATAATATAATTAAAGATTGGGGCACAGGGGGGAGGGATACCTGAAGGCGCCCCTAACACTGTGGGGGTGGCGGGGGAAATCATGCAGTTTGTGGCTTGGGGGCAGACATGGTGCTACTTAGAACTCACTCTCTGCACCCTACCTGCTTGCAGGCGCTGCCCCTTGGGGCCTCTGTCATCTGCCGCCAGAGGCGACGCTCATCCTGGTCATATAATGGAGGTTTTTCTAAACCAATGTGTAATGTGGAAGTTGCAGAGCAGGAGTAGTAGTGCTCAGGTCTCCGCAGTGTCACGGGCATGGGTCATTGTGGGCGTCAGCGGGAGCCTCACTACTGCTGCTGACGGGGCTGTTATTGTGAACATGCACATATTTTCAAACAGGTGCCTGAAGGTATATGGCAGAAGTCAAGTGGAATCTGAGAATCTGCCCCCTTACTAATACTTACCCTCCGCCTACCGTGGGCTGTGAGTGAGGAGCTTTACTGTGCGGCCGGATCAGTCCGCGGCTCTCCTCTGCTGTAGGGAATCGGCTTGTGCAATAATATTCATGAGATTTTTTTCACAGCTTAATCTTGCCTGTACAGACGTTATGGCGACCTCTCACACCTACATATTATTTATTTGCTGTGCTGTACATTTTGGACTCTTCCTGTAATGTGACCACTGTTGATCTGTCCTTAGGATAGACCATCAACATTACTTGTAGATCAGCTGTTTTTTGCAGTTTTAGGAGCCAAAAGCAAAGGCTCTGTACACTGTGTACTGTATTATAGCTCAGCTTCCACAGCCGCTACACAGTGTACAGAGCCTCTGCATGCTGATCATATAGTGCGGGCTCCATCGCATAGCTCATCAATAGGAACTCTTCAATAACCCTTTGAAGTTTCTAAGTCTTTGTATTTTATAAAAACTTTATTAATAAATAGTTGTACAGACACAATCTGCCGGGATCTGTTTTTATTACTTATAGTATTAGTTTTTATAACATTTGATAGAAAGTTTTGCATCCCCAGTCACAGCCCTCACCTCAGCCTTGTCTGTTGATGGGCGATAACCTGAAATATTCCCTGTCCTACAATCCTAAATCAATAGGCTGCAGTTATATTCTACTTTTTGATCATTACCACAGCAGAGGAAATCACTGCCGGCTCTGGAGATAGAAATTAAGGCCTAGAGAAAGCGATTGTGCACGTCACTCAAGATCAAAGCGAGGCCGGGTCATTGCAACCGGGGGAGATGGAGAGAGCGGTCACCGAGTGCAGCAGGTAAGAGGAAAGCTTTATTACTGCTCTGCATCTGTACAAGGGTGGATGCAATAGAGACCCCTGCCAGGATTTATATCCAGATATATTTGATGGGGATTTATGAAGACGGCGCATTGTGTGCATTGTCGGCAGATGTGCCAGAATTAACGGGGTTTTCCAGTCCTAAAAAGACTTTTCATACTGATGACCTATCCACAGGACAGATCACTGGTATGTGAGCTATGGGGTCCGACACCCAGACCCTGCACACATCAGCTGCTTCGGCAACCTCTGTGTGCTGGAGTTCCTCTTCATGTAATAGGTGCAGAGCTGCAGCCCCGTCCACTCTATAGCAGTGTTTCTGTGGCATTGCAGCGCCGCTACATGAAGAGGAGTCTCTGCAGACAATCCCCAACCACAGCTGTAACGCCCGGCACCGGGAGGATGTCCTGTGCATTGCTCATTAGTATGAAAAATCCTTTCAGGGCTGGACGACCCCTTTAAAGGGAGTCTGTTGGCCCCTAAAACATTATTAATCCAGCCCCAGTACTTTATAGTTCTCCGAGCCGTGAGCACAGCGCTATCATTTGTACAATGGCTTCATTGTGACGAAAAGCTATTTATTATTTGTATGCAAATGGACAAAGAGAGCATCGGGGCGTGTTGTGGGGGGCCGAGCATCACATCTCAGGAGGAGGATGTGGGGGACGCTCAGATTACATCAGTGTCGCTAATCTGAGGGGTATTTAGCGTCAAACATTCTGCGATACTTGATAAATTTGGGCTTTAAAAATTTCCCCCATGATAAGAATCTTTAGTCTATTTGGCAAGAAAAGCCGCAGTAGTGAAGCAAATCAAAACCCGAGGTTATATGTAAGGGTATGGGGTCAGTATTTATGGCTCATTTTATCGTAGGTGGATAAGGCTGTACATTGGTGTTTTCTGGGGTCAGGATATTGATGGCCTGTCCTTGGTGGTGATCCTGCACAGTCTACCTACTAATATAGGTGCAAAGCATTCATGTGAATGGGACGACTGCAATACCCTGCACCTCTGGTAGACCGACCATAGTAAGCACTGATGAGGTCTCAGCCCTTGTATAGCACAGGACCCCTTCAGATTAAGGAGTGCCAAGTGTCAGACCCCCCTAATTTATTGTTATTGGCCTATCCTAAGTCTAGGCCATCAATATCTTTTTTCTCATTTCAGCCTTTCATGAGATTAGAATATGTGGGAGTTACATAGTCAGCTGCACAAGGCCGCCCAGCACAGTATCCGGAAGTCCCATACAGGGAAGTAGGAGATAAGCAAACACTTTAGCTGGCTGTACTACGCTGTTTCCGTAACTCCTATTTACTACTATGGGACTTATGGAAACCGCATAGAACAGCCGTGTTCAGCTGATACCGAAACTCCTGGGCTGGTGACATGGCAATGGGGATGGAAATACCCCTTTACTATTATTGTATTGGACTTGTCAGCTGTGGGGATGGGGCAAATGTTCTGTGTCTTATGGCACATTGTACAGAGCTGTAATATGGCTCCCATAGCAGTCTCATTTGGATGGACACAGGCAGACACACATTTCTGTCAAATCTGCAATGAAACTGACAGATGCCATATTATGGAGATATTTCCTATATGTACTGCACCATATAGAGACAGTATACAGTGGGGGCATTGTGCTATGCAGGCTCCGCTGGGTGCATGAGACCTTAGGCTTTGTTTGTCAGGAAATATTACTCCCTCGCACAACTGCATCATTGCAAAATGAAGATCTCCAAGGATAACTGGATTTTGTCTGAACACTTGTAGATAGCGGACGCTGCGAATTCTCCCCTCGTACTGCAGACATCAGACACATTGCACAAAATTGTATCAAACCCGATTATTCAAATTTATTAACATTGAGATTTTTTTTTTTCTTTTCTTCGGCAGAGATGCTGTTATTCGTAGACTTTGAGTTTTATGTTGTATTTTTTTAATATAGCTTTTTTTCTCATTTTTATTAACAAATAGAAAACATACTGTATACAACGGAGCAAACTCCTAACAGCACTAATGTATACACAAGGTAAAAATGATTTCCTTATCCAACATTAGAGAGACAGCGTTCAGATGGCTTCCCAGCCCATCCATGGTGTCTTCCAGCTTTATCGCATACATCAGCCCTCCACTATATCCGGGACTAATACACAGTACCATTCTCAAGTACACTTTTCTGTTTTCCGGGACGTGTTTAGTAGAAGGTCCGAAACGCTGCACATTATAACAAAAATGTTATTGTTTTCTAGACAGAAGGAATCGTTATGTGGCACCGATCTGAAAAGACTTTTTTATTTTTTTTATTATTTTGCCTAAAACTAATATAATTGGTAAAAGAAAATATATCCTTCGAGTCTTCATCCTACATCTCTGAGCAAATATATACTGTTTTATTCAGCAATCTCTAGGTACCACCACACCTCTAACCATCTCTCGCACCAGGCGAGCTGCGCCAGATAAGACGCCAGCGGCAAAAAAAAAAAAAAAAAAAGAAGGAAAAAAGGTTAAAAGAATATAATGTAAAAAATATAAAGAAGTGGGCAATGTTGTTTTAGCTTGGTCCCTCATTGTCCAACCCTTGTGCTAAAGTCAGTGATTATGCGCTGATTTCCATCGCTTCCTGTGCGATCACGCTTCAGATGAGATGAAAGACATCAAGTACACAGGTCCACAAACCAGTCACCCTAAGTGATTTCTTCATTTGGGATAATCTGCTTAATTCTTCAATGTATCCTTGTGCTGTCGGCTTTGTGTGAGCGCGCGCTCGTCTCCTGGGCCGTGCTAGTAAGAATTACAATGTGCTTTGTCAGCCTTCATGATAGCGCCCCCTGTTGTCTGAGAGCTCGGCACACAACACAGAGGTTCCTGCAGTCGGAATCATTTCCTTAGCTCTATCATTATTTTAAAGAACAATAAAAAAAAATGATAATTATAATAATGAACTGAAAAAAAAAAACGGCGTTCGAACCGGAACCCCGGGCATAAAAAAAAGAAAAATACTCTAAAAAAATGTTTACAAATAATAGAAAAACAAATGTTAATTGTATTATTCATTTTTTTTTTTTTCTGTGTGCCATAGATAGGGCCAGAGAAGCAAGACCTGTATGGAAGGGAACAAGGAATGAATTGTGCTGAAATCCCAAGCAAGTCTTGCAAAAGCTTTGCATTATCTCGTGATGAGGTGGGAACAGCGCCTGGAGAAGGAGGGCTCGGCACAAGGTGACGTGTCCAATGCCATAGTCCCTGGACGCATATCACTCCCAACTCAGCCAGTGGGTAAGCGGTAGTTATGTTGCATAGTGGTCAAAGCTGCCTAGGTACTCCAATGCGGCTCTGTAGCACAGCTGATACTGGTCCTGGTGAAAGAGAAGACAGAGCAGTCATCACTGGGTGACACCATTACCTGTACACATGGATCTTCTAGTTGTATCATCAAAAATACTAAAGGGGTTACCCACTTTCCTTAGGATAGGCCATCATTACTGGATCCAACATCCAGAACCCCCACAGATTTTTTTGACCAAGGCCTCACTGCTCACTCACCATACAAACTACAGCGGTGAGGCGAAGTACTGCAGCATTATGCCATACACCTCAGTGATAAGGATAGGCCACCAATTGTAGAAAGGGGATAACCCATATAAAAGCACAAAACCTCTATCCATACACCCTATTGTCAGGAGGAATACTGAATGAAGGGATGGTTCAGGACCTAAAGATAATTGATAATGACCATCTATCACAGGAGAGGTCATCAGTGTCAGATTGGTCGGGGTCCAACACCAGAGCTCCAGATTGCTAACTTGCATATGTGAAATTAAAATTAATATCCCTATGTAATATGCTTCACCCAGGTGACAGACACCTTTTATTGAATAGCCATGATGTCCTTATTGTGATCAGGTTATCGTCTCATACATGTAGTGTCCCCTCCTGATAACCAGCCATGATGTCCTTATTGTGGTCGGGTTATCTTCTCATACATGTAGTGTCCCCTCCTGATACCAGCCAGATGTCCTTATTGTGGCGGGCCTCCCGGCCTCCTGATAACCAGCCATGATGTCCTTATTGTGGTCGGGTTATCTTCTCATACATGTAGTGTCCCCTCCTGATAACCAGCCATGATGTCCTTATTGTGGTCGGGTTATCTTCTCATACATGTAGTGTCCCTCCTGATAACCAGCCATGATGTCCTTATTGTGGTCGGGTTATCTTCTCATACATGTAGTGTCCCCTCCTGATAACCAGCCATGATGTCCTTATTGTGGTCGGGTTATCTTCTCATACATGTAGTGTCCTCCTGATAACCAGCCATGATGTCCTTATTGTGGTCAGGTTATCTTCTCATACATGTAGTGTCTTCCTGATAACCAGCCATGATGTCCTTATTGTGGTCGGGTTATCTTCTCATACATGTAGTGTCCCTCCTGATAATCAGCCATGATGTCCTTATTGTGGTCAGGTTATCTTCTCATATATGTAGTGTCCCTGCCTGATAACCAGCCATGATGTCCTTATTGTGGTCGGGTTATCTTCTCATACACGTAGTGTCCTCCTGATAACCAGCCATGATGTCCTTATTGTGGTCGGGTTATCTTCTCATACATGTAGTGTCCTCCTGATAACCAGCCATGGTGTCCTTATTGTGGTCAGGTTATCTTCTCATACATGTAGTGTCCTCCTGATAACCAGCCATGATGTCCTTATTGTGGTCGGGATATCTTCTCATACATGTAGTGTCCTCCTGATAACCAGCCATGATGTCCTTATTGTGGTCGGGTTATCTTCTCATACATGTTGTGTCCCCCCCAACAACCCCCCTCCATGTGTCCTTTGTGGCGGTTATCTTCTCATACATGTAGTGTCCTCCTGATAACCAGCCATGATGTCCTTATTGTGGTCGGGTTATCTTCTCATACATGTAGTGTCCCTCCTGATAACCAGCCATGATGTCCTTATTGTGGTCAGGTTATCTCTCATACATGAGGCCCCCCCGAGAACCGCCCGGTTATCTTCTCATACATGTAGTGTCCTCCTGATAACCAGCCATGATGTCCTTATTGTGGCCAGTTATCTTCTCATACATGTAGTGTCCCCTCCTGATAACCAGCCATGATGTCCTTATTGTGGTCGGGTTATCTTCTCATACATGTAGTGTCCTCCTGATAACCAGCCATGATCTCCTTATTGTGGTCGGGTTATCTTCTCATACATGTAGTGTCCTCCTGATAACCAGCCATGATGTCCTTATTGTGGTCGGGTTATCTTCTCATACATGTAGTGTCCCCTCCTGATAACCAGCCATGATGTCCTTATTGTGGTCGGGTTATCTTCTCATACATGTAGTGTCCCCTCCTGATAACCAGCCATGATGTCCTTATTGTGGTCAGGTTATCTTCTCATACATGTAGTGTCCTCCTGATAACCAGCCATGATGTCCTTATTGTGGTCGGGTTATCTTCTCATACATGTAGTGTCCCCTCCTGATAACCAGCCATGATGTCCTTATTGTGGTCGGGTTATCTTCTCATACATGTAGTGTCCCCTCCTGATAACCAGCCATGATGTCCTTATTGTGGTCGGGTTATCTTCTCATACATGTAGTGTCCTCCTGATAACCAGCCATGATGTCCTTATTGTGGTCGGGTTATCTTCTCATACATGTAGTGTCCTCCTGATAACCAGCCATGATGTCCTTATTGTGGTCGGGTTATCTTCTCATACATGTAGTGTCCCCTCCTGATAACCAGCCATGATGTCCTTATTGTGGTCGGGTTATCTTCTCATACATGTAGTGTCCTCCTGATAACCAGCCATGATGTCCTTATTGTGGTCAGGTTATCTTCTCATACATGTAGTGTCCTCCTGATAACCAGCCATGATGTCCTTATTGTGGTCAGGTTATCTTCTCATACATGTAGTGTCCTCCTGATAACCAGCCATGATGTCCTTATTGTGGTCAGGTTATCTTCTCATACATGTAGTGTCCCTCCTGATAACCAGCCATGATGTCCTTATTGTGGTCGGGTTATCTTCTCATACATGTAGTGTCCTCCTGATAACCAGCCATGATGTCCTTATTGTGGTCGGGTTATCTTCTCATACATGTAGTGTCCTCCTGATAACCAGCCATGATGTCCTTATTGTGGTCAGGTTATCTTCTCATACATGTAGTGTCCCCTCCTGATAACCAGCTATGATGTCCTTATTGTGGTCGGGTTATCTTCTCATACATGTAGTGTCCTCCTGATAACCAGCCATGATGTCCTTATTGTGGTCAGGTTATCTTCTCATACATGTAGTGTCCTCCTGATAACCAGCCATGATGTCCTTATTGTGGTCAGGTTATCTTCTCATACATGTAGTGTCCTCCTGATAACCAGCCATGATGTCCTTATTGTGGTCGGGTTATCTTCTCATACATGTAGTGTCCTCCTGATAACCAGCCATGATGTCCTTATTGTGGTCGGGTTATCTTCTCATACATGTAGTGTCCTCCTGATAACCTGACCACAATAAGGACATCATGGCTGGTTATCTGACCATAGAAAGTTCCTGCAGTCATGGTCATGTCCATTGGCAACTGATCAAGACAACAGATGTCACCAATCTTTAAAAATCTTTAAAACTCAGTAAAATTTCTAATTATTTATATTTGCAATTACATATAAATGAAGTCTACTTATTGGTTATGTTGATGGGAAATCCTATTTAAAGGGATATTCCCATCTCTGCATTTATGGCTATGTCAATGGGATATGCCTTAGTTGAAAAGATGGAGGTCCCACCTATGGGGTCCGCATCTATCCAGAGAACGGGCCCCTACTTGTTGATACTCTTAGAAATGAAATAAAACTGAAAAAGAAATAAACCCTTTCCATAAAATAGGTATAAAGCACCGCCCTATGTGTAGAAAAAGCTCAATGAGAGGTACAACGAGGCCTAAACCTGTTACAGTCAAAGTGCAGGTCCTCACCTCTGTCTGTACCATGGCCGGTCGCTGTGTTCTTAGGGTCTTCACAGTCTGGAACATGTCCACCACTCCTTCATACCTCATCCGCTCCAGGACAATACTGAGTGTGATGAAGACTCCGGTCCGCCCCACGCCGGCACTGTGATAGACATAGCAGGGTAAGAACACTGTATGGTGGAGATTCCCTCTATAAATATAATGTACCCCAACCCCATGGTACGAGGGATCTGTACCTGCAGTGAACAGTTATTGGTCCATCCTGTCCAAACTGCTCCTTGGTCTTGTGCACTTGTCCAATGAAGTCGATGAAGCCTTCCCCTGTTTTTGGCACTCCTTGCTCAGGCCAATCTGTGAACTGGAACTGTCTGATTGTCCGAGACTGTCCGTCCTATGGAAGAGAATGGGCCAGAAATCAGAACATGGGAAATAAATGAATATTTGTGGGTTGTCAAGTATCTAACTGACACTAAGCCTCACCCTCGCATCTGTCACTTTGAACTCGCGCAGGATGTACTGAGGCATGTTATATTCAGCCATGGGGTCCACCACGAAGTACTGGTACCGTGCGGATCGCTCTGCTGGCCAGTACTGATGACACTTCTCCTGGAAAGAGGAACGCACATGTCTAGTGATGTGGAATATTACAGCGCAGCACACAGCCACGGAGCACCTAGACAATGAGTGACACAGATACCCGTGGCTGCAAAATCCTCAAGACATTAACCAGATATATCATAGCAGATATACCATAGTTATTACAGCCTTGGTTCAGATGGATTTATCAAAGCTTTTCCTTACCCGGCCCATCTCCCGCAGCTTTGTCAGCATCACCACAATGGTAGAATTATGCTCCCACAGCATGCGCCAGAAATCCTCAGTGGTCTCTGCCAGGGGTCCCTGAGTAGCAATGTACCCTTTCTGTTGCCTGCAAAACATTGTCCAGAAATAGCAGATGACAGCGGGAGGCAGCGTATGTCCACCAGACCCGACAGCTGTGGCCATTGTGCGGAGATCAAGAACGTTTCTGTTTTGTGAGATTCAACTGCATCTCTTCATCTCGTATCCCCCCCCTTATTACTGCAGAAATATTACCTGTAGCCATCAATGAAGCTGGCATTGATGTAGTCCGACCCCTCCACGCCACGTATGGGCTGAAGACACACACGACTCATCTCATATGGCATTATATTCACCAGCCGATTCTTGAACTTGTTGCATGGTAGATTGGCACTGATGAAGCGGGAGGTGTGAGCCTTAGAGTTGGCCAAAAGCTAGAAAGGGAAAAGCAGACAAACATTTAACCAACCGAACAGAAGGCTTGATATTAAATGACAGAAATCAAGTGAATATCAAAGAAATACAACCCAAAAACTGTCATCAAGGTAGACGGACTTATGTATACCAACATGGCACCCCTCCATGTGGAAACTGGAGATTCAGCTAATACCAGGCTGTTATGTGAAGGACTTCCGAAGTACTCACTTATTATTACATTGGGAACGCCTTTAATATTTTACCATGATGGGATCTGTTTTTGGCACTAAGTAAAAAACGTTCTGCAATGGAGCAGTATCATGGAACGAATAACCCCGAAAAACTAAGTCATAGGTCACGGATGATGTTTATAGCAGAAGACCACTGGGGAAGGGAGTGTGTACAAGTAGTTATAAGACTGTCTGTGCAGCCTGTAGAGATGGATGTGAGCACATACAGAGAGCCCTGCTGCAGTATACAAGCTCACACAGAACCCCTGGCTCAATCATTGTGTTACTGAGAAGACCCTGCTTGTGTTTGGTCAGTGATTGACTACCTTGAATTCTAGCTCCATGGAGGTGACGCTCTCCCCTGGAGGGACCTGAGACAGTTTCTGGATATGTGCATACAGGCTACGTGCTGGCACTTCCGTGTTACCGCACATCACTGCTTCTAGTAAAGCCTCATGGATGAAGATGTACTGGTCCTCCGTCTGTACCATGTAATTTCGCTGGGAGCGCATGCAGGTCACGTGACCGTAGATGTCCACTGTTTTCTCCAGCTTTACTCTCTCTAGCATAGCATCAATCACTATAAAACATCCCGTTCTGCCCACGCCAGCACTGCCGAGAGGAGAGAGACCATCAGTATACGTAGACAAGTCACCAACAACAATGAAGCGTCTGACGGGACTGGGGTTAGCAGGTGTTATATAGGTGGCATGTACTGAACTTATATACTTGCCTGTTCTTAGTAATTACTTTTGTGCTTCATAATTAATGAATGATTTTTAGGACACGCCCCCTATGTACACATCACGCCCCTTTTTTACATGCCACACCCCCTATTTACACACCACTACATTTTGGTTTCGGTTATTCACATATCAGCTAGTGACTTCTCCTTTAGCCAATGGCAGTGTGAGACAGGATGACGTAGATGCAAAATTGCTGAAATAATCCACGTGAGCAACTTCAAATCGAGAAATTGGGCAAACATTCAATTTTGGTTATTTTACGATTTTCTGCCTTACTATATACACATAGATATAGCAATGTTTAATTTGACTTTCTGCAACATGATATCTTATCTTAGAAGACAACAAAAATCATTCAAAGCGTTACCAGTCTGTGCCACAGTGTTGTTAATGCGCTATAAGTCGTATTAAACTTTCCTACATATGTACAGTATATATATATATATATATATATATATATATATATATGTAAAAGTAGAATCTAAGAGCATACGCTATTCTAGTTAAATAGTCCTGTGCAAATGGAAGGAGCGCAAGTCCAATATAGATGGAGACCCCACCACCAATGTACTGTACAGAAAACAAGAGACTTCAGACAGGACCTCCTAATGTGAACAGGTGCAGTTGGCCAAACACAAAATCTGGATCCTACTTGCCCCGTATTCACATTGTCTGTTTCGTGTAGGGGCCCATGTGACTGAGGTTGCCTTGTCGGGGCAGAGGATTGTACAGTGTGATGAAACGTGTAGTAAAAAGCTCTATTTTATATGCTGCACTTTTTGTATTCCTGCCATAGCAGCGTGCACCTCTGTCTGAATTCTCTGTGTTGTCTCCTGTTTGGATTCCACAAATATCTGAAGACTATGTAGACGGCTGTGCATAGGGTCGTGTCAGGATCCTCTCCCATGTGCATTAGACAAGAGCTCTATTTGCAGAGTGAAGTGAACATGGAATGTATTTTCTCTGACGCACTCTGCAGTAAATGGAGAACTTTTCTCTCTTTTATAAGTGGACAAACATTCTAGAACTTGTCTCTTTCCATTACCTGCAGTGAACAACCATAGGTCCGGCATCTGGAGGGTTGCAAGCTTTCACTCTTCGCAGGAAGGCCAGGATGGGTGTGGGGTACTCTGGGACCCCATGGTCCGGCCAAGCCATGAACTGGAACTGCCGGATTTCTCGTTTTTCACAAGATCCATTCTGTAGGAGCAAAATAGAGTTTCATGTTCTGTCTCCATTATGAAATGTCCCTTAGTTACTATGGATGGTCTGTCAGTATGGGCGCTTAGTCACAGTCTATGAAACAGGTTACTAAACGTTCCTGCAAGAAAACTACCTGGATGACTTATCAGACAGTTTGATTGTACAATCTGGTTTGCACGTCTTATTGTAAAGGCTCCGTGATGAAGAAACTAAAGAAACTAGACCTGCAGTGCTCTAAACACAGCCGGCAAAAGGTATCCCGAAAAAAAAAAAAAAAAAAAAAAGTTTTTCCTCCACATCACTATCAGCAGTTATTGTTTCTCTCATTAAGCTCAGCACACCGTAAAATTATATTATAATTGAAAATTAAATTAAAACATTACACTCTTAATTTGCTTGTCTACCTTCTACCGCATTGTGCTGTCTTATTTCTCTCTCGGGAGGAGGAGGAGGGTGAGCTGGGCGTCAAAGAAATGGATACAATCTGCCACCCTGGATGTTCTGTTTGCAGGTTATTCATGACACATGATCGTGGTAAGGTCCCCTAAACCATGCAAGTCTACTTACCTTATAGAGGGCAAATGTCCTCACTGTGTATGTGGCAAGTTCTACTGTATCCAGTAGGGTGACTTGGATCATTCCATATGTCTCGGTGCCTCGACTTGGCCAATACTGGTCGCACTTTACCTGTCAGTCAGATAATACTGGATCATGAAACACATCTGTACATCAATACTAGACTGTATAGTGATTGGAAGGAAATCAGGTCTGCCCTGTCCATTATATCTAATGAAGATAGAATTCTGCTGTGAACAAGTCAGGACATATACTGCCACCGCCGCATGCTGGCAAGTAATAAAACCTGCTAATTTAACATCCCCTGATTAACAATATCATTAGCAGCAATGGACACGGATGCCTTTGTAAGTTAGTGTGTTTCTGTGTTTCTCCTCTATGTCTTACCCTGGATTTTTCCTCTAGACGAGTCATCATGACAATGGTGGTCGTTCTCTGCTCCCACACCATGCGCCAGAAGTCACTGAGGGTCTCGGGTAGTGGGCCTTGTGTGGCAATGTAAGCGTTCTGCTTCCTGTACCCATCTATGTAGTTGGAATTGATGTAATCGCTGCCAGGGACACCTGAGAGAGAAGCAGGAGAGCATTAGAGGTGCAAGGGCTGACAAAGGGTTAACCGAGGACCAAACGTAATCTGCTTACCATCCACCGAGGTAAGGATGACACGGGAGTGGTCATAGGCAATGACGTTTGCATAACGGTTCTTTGGTTTGTTCACCTCCAGGTTAGAATTCTCCCACGTGAACTGCTGACCAGGGTCAATGGACTGGAACATAGAAAAATAATCAAGATGGCAGCAAGAATAAAGAATTCTCATGGCTGGTGTATAAAGAAGGATGGACAATACACAGATCTCACCTCATACTCCTGAGAGAACTTAAGTCCATCATTGGCCTTCAGACGGTCGATGTGTTCAGCGAGGTCATTGATGGAGATGGGTGGATGGTCCCTCATACCTGACATGATAGAAGGACACATAAGTAACACTACGCTCCTGCCAGATGGATAAAAATGGAGATGGACAGTGCAGCGAGACAGATTGACAGAGCTGTAGACACGCAGCATGCTGCAACACCCTGGAAGAAGCGAATGTTAGCATGCTCTGCATTAGAGTGTGCAGCCCGTGGAGCCTTGGAAATCCACACCACAGACTCGGACACTGGAATGAGATGCCGTGAGAGGAAAAGAGTAAAAAAAACATGGACAACCGATGCCTGAAAATGAATCCATGGGTGAATGTGGGTTAGAAATAGGCTTCAGATCAATGACAAACAGGGCGAGGACGTACCAAGCAGATGAAATGATATCCAGTCTCCAAGTAAGATGGAGGGAACAGGTAGAGCAACTTTACAGGGTTAAAACCATAAAAACTGCAATTTTGGAAGAAGGTTAAGGTTTGTGGAAAAGAAATAATGGGGAGTTGTGAAAAGAGCGAGATCTTTCTTTGTCTCATCTACAGGGTAGATAAGAGGAACATCAAGGAATTGGTCAGAAAAGACAGGGAAGAGACATTACAATAATGGGATATACGCGGTCTCAGGAGGGTGTGATCCATGTTGTAGACCCATCTAAGACCTGCTCTAGTCCGGTACCTCTCCTCATCACATCACTACTCTACGTCTTCCCCCACTGAATGAGGTTCTCACCAAGAGCAAAGGCAAAATCCAAGATACGCAGAGAGCAAAACAAAGACGGTGCCCAGCTGAGGAGGAGTATGGTATGAGGTGAAGAGGATGTGAAGGAAATTAAAGCAAGAGCCAGCAATGAATAGGGCATGAGGGGAGTGAGAACTTCTCTAGATGGTTACAGTAAATTGTCAAACTAACTTGAGATATTCGGATAACTGGGGACACTGGAACCTGCAAGGAAAACAAAAGCGGCAAAGAACAGAATGCAGTTAGAGGGCAGGCGACATGGGACCGAGGGTCTGACTGGCTCTGATCTCAGATGTATTTATAGACAGTCCAGATCGTAATTACTAAAGAACCTCAACAGGATGAGACTGTCATAAATGGCTGACAGCTTTCTCCCTGGAAACATTGCCCAGAAACCTGCTGAGTTGTCAGAAGAGGATTAAACTTTAAGTATACAGTAAGTTGGACATACAAGGTGAGAGGATATCAGAAGTAATGGACACCTACAATGGTGCAGTATTGACAGTGTTCATAGATATTAGCAGTAAAACATGAATGACTTGTCTTTAGAGTCCAGAGATATGAAGATATTCTACAGTATGTGGATCAGTAAGATCAGGCTGTACCAATACATAGATAGATGGTTACATCGGCCATAACAACAATCAGGTGACCGCTGTGACTAGTCAGATATGGCCTCCATCTCACTGGGGTACTGGAGCTCTCCTATGGTACAGACCTGTGTCTATCTCTTACTATAGCCACATACTGCTCAATGCTTCGCCTCAGACAACAGAAGATAGAATTGCCCCGGACCACAATACTACCTTGGATAAGGAGAATTAATGTAACCAAAGAGCGGCATGGTGCAGTATGGAGGAAGGTGCTGCGGTATAGTAACCACACCCGGCTCCTGCACAATCACTACTACATCCAGTGCAAAAATGTGGCTGTGGTGGCAAAACTAATGGATAAACTGAAGTTTGGTAACGTCATTGTCGCCATGTTCTTGATTCACTGAGAAGCTACATTGGAAACGCTGGTATATAGAAGAAACAATAATTAATGTATATAAAACATCACCTTTATTTAGATATAAATTTTAAAAAAAAGAGTGCATGTAAACATGCTCAGGAATCAAATTATCATAAGGTCACACAAGACCCGGCTAAATCAGCAGAATGGAGCAAAGATATTCACATCCCAAATGCTTGTATTGTGCTGAAAGGTGTGGATTCAATAAGGAGGGAGATTCAAGACGTCTTCCATTCCCTGTAACTGTGAACTCTCTAAACTCCCTAAGCTGCAGTGGTTTCCAGTTTCAGTCTCCCTCCTTGTTGAATCCACACCTTTCAGCACAATACAAGTATTTGGGATGTGAATATCTTTGCTCCATTCTGCTGATTTAGGTCTTTTGTGTGACCTTATGATAATTTGATTCCTGAGCATGTTTACTTGCGCTCTTTTTTCATTTATATCTAAATAAAGGTGACGTTTTATATACATTAATTATGGTTTCTTCTATATACCAGTGTTTCCAATGTAGCTTCTCAGTGAATTATGTTTTAAATTGGAGACCTTTCATTATTAAAGACCAGTGAACTTTCGCCATGTTCTTGGGAGTATTGGATGAGGCCGCGTAGTGACGGGTAGAGACGCGCTGCTCACATTGTCCACATGTTCGCTTGTTATGAATCAATTGTTAGATTGTTTTGTATCCTTAAGAAAAATCACAATGTTCTGAGCCCTCACAACAGGAGATGATGATGGGAAAGTAAAGTGGAATATCTGGAAAACACAGAAGGCAGCCGCTACCTGGGGTCTGGTAGTTCAGACGCCTCAGCTCCACCGGATCGGATGAATGTCCCAAGAGCGATTCTTTGACCCCTGGAGTTTGATCCTCTTTATTAGAGGGGGAGTTGGTTCGTTTCCTGGTAAAGAAAAATGGAAAATTGAAGAAAAAAAAAAAATTATCAAAAAAAAAAAATCCTAACCACATCATGTGTGCAGGTAGGGTTCATTCTATTCTGTATACGGTACAATCCTTCTCCTCCGGCATTATAGAAGTTCTGATAATCCGGCCCTGGATTGCAGTATAATTTGTAACCTCACAAAACTAAGTAGAAATTAGGAGACTAAAAACAAATGACCAAATGTAACCAGAAATATAGTTTTCTGTGAATCTCCAAAATAATTCAGGATTTGTTAATCCAGCATTGGCCGCCTATTACAGGAATTTTACTGCATTTATAGGCGGTTTTTTTACGTGACTCTGAGGCTCAGATCTATGGTACGTCACCTTAGATGCACACAGTGATGACTGGAGGTAATAATCTATACAGTATAGAAAGCCGCATGAACAACTAGTGCAGGGACTGGCGGCTATATGGACATGATGTAAGAACACAAGATCTTCCTACCTCTCCTGCTTACTGTGTCCGGACAAGCACAAAAAGAACAAATGACATTAATATAGCAAGAAAGCAGATACACAAAAATCGCACATGAGAGGAGGGCAAAGATTATTATTATGTGGTGTGCACAGGGTCATGGACATGTCCTTAAACATTGCAGGCCTTCCAGCACATGGGAGTGGAGGGGGAGTTCTTGGCACCCGAGGACAGAACTAATCTTGGGCTAGTGCTGTAATGTAATGTGGTCCAATGAACTGGATGTGACCAGGCTGGAGACTGACATATACTTTATGGACTGCTGCAGTGACATCAGTTTCTATCACACTGTAAAATAACAAGCTCACAGTCGGCATCGACACAACTGAACATTATGGAGAGGATGTTCATTATGGTTTGATCTATAGTTATCATAGAGAGTCCCCTTCAATGTATTAACTACATTGTCCTCATGTGGGAGTGGAAAGTCCGCACACGTCATTACTAGGTAACTATCAGTGATACTACTGATCTTACAGGCATCAACAACCAGCAGCTGGAAGGTAAAACTGAATTAAAACCTGACTTATTGGATGTCAATGCTGGCCAGTATAAGCCGGGGCTGTAGGGGGCAGCATTACCTTTTGAACAGAAGAATAGCAATAACAATGATGATGATAAGAATGACGGCAAGGACTGGACCCATCACCCAGAGCATCTCCGGTTCTTCTTGTTGCTTTAATGAAGACACTTCCACCACAATTTCATCTGAGTATGGACTGGCAGCGTATTTTTTCTGCAACAACAAGGCAAAGTTGAAGCTGTTATACAAGGCTTGTTATCATACCGCCCTCTGGAATCTATCCACATATATGTACTGCAAAAGATTAAAGCTGATCATACACTGTAGATAGAGGTCAGCCCAATCCTTGTTCAGCTGACCCATGCACACGGCCCAGCGCAGTGCACAGATGTTCTCAATAGAGAGAGAATGCAGAAATCCAGTGCCAGGCACCTCCGATGATCGCTTATCTCCTTGAGAACAAAGAGATCGGACATGTTGAAATGTAAGTGCCTGATTCATATCTCCTGTGACATATGCTATGGACACCATTAGGCCCCCACACACAAGTGCAATTCAGGAGAAGGCGATGAAGAGCTGAATGTTGTAGAAATTATCGAATGTTTCTGGCATGCTCATTCCCTATACTATTATATAGACATGAAGAGCGAAGTAGAACGTCAGGTGACAGTCACGCAGATGAATAGAATTACTAGCAAATCCCATACTTGTTTCTGTCCAAGACTCAGAAGTCCAATATATCCAGTTTGTATAAAGTCCGGAGACTGCAGACTCACCGTGTCACCATCCTCTAGAGCTGCGAGTACAAAGCAGGTGTAGCTGAGCTGGTCATTCAGAGGCTTGTTGACGAAACCATTATATTCTTTATTGTCACCAAGAGTGAATGATTCCGGGAGAGTGTTCAGCCGCGCTGCTATATATGGCTTGTTCCTGCTCGCTTGTCTTTTTTGCCGCCGAGTCCCCTGATTAATGGCTTCTAGGATCTAAAATGTAGACGAACACCTTCAGTATCACAATGAAAAATTACAAGAATAGAGCCTAATACAGAACATCTATAACTGTCCAAACATGGCAGCGCTTCCAGCTCAGGATCAAATTAGCCAAAAGCGTGTTCTTTGATCATACGATCTGCTCTATCTTTGGATCTATAGACGCCTGGATACACACAGGAGTATTTAGAGGAAAGCAGGTCCATGAATAGCAGTATATTAGTATTTATCAGCTTCTGATATTGTCCACCTACTATAGTGCTGAACACATGATGAATACATCAGAATAAGTAGAGCTACAAATATCCCACCTGTTCCAGCTCCATTTCCTCAGGACTTTGTCGTGTAATCAGGTTTCTGGAACTATCAAGTGGAACGACCACAATGTAATACCATCTGCCAGGCAAGAGCAATAAAAATATATTGGCATTATCAAAGAAATAGAAACAAGTTTAAGAGTTTACTGCTAACTACAAGAACACTACCAGCCCTACCTCACCGGAGAGGAAGTCTGCACCCGCGGCAAGAACAGAGTAAATTTCCCATCCTCCATATACTTGCTGGAAGATGATGGCTTGCTCTGCAGGACGTCGGGGGCTGTACGGATGGACACTCTGTGCTGCAGGCCGCCAGCGCTGCTGCCTCGGTGCATAAGTACAAAGGAATACTCTGTGTCTGGTTGAAGGTTGTTGATCAGTTTGCGCATGGAATGACCGTCCACCTCTACGTTCTGGTTGTTATAGAGAATCTGAGAAGGAAAAGATGATATATTAATGTCTGTAGATCAGAAACAATCTTGCAGAAACAGAGCTTATGTATTGGGACATGCCTCAGTCAGTCCCATAGCCACAGGAATATAAAATCCAGCACCTAGCCAGGCCCGATCAAGATCCATCATCAGGGTTTGAGCGACTCCATATTAATGTCTATGGATGTAGAATGGGATGTGTAATGTGTACGTGTCCCAATATAGTGTATGTTACTGATCCAACCAACATTTTACAATAATTTAAAAAATGTAAGCTGTCTATATTTTTATTAAAAATAATACTGCAGATAGAGATGGGGGATTCCATAGTGTGACTGCTGCCAGGCTGCTTTTTCTAATGGGAGTTTTGCCTTACCTATTGCCGGCAACCACAATCTTCTCAATGTTACTGACAGGCGGCAAGTCCTTCAAGTCAAGAGAGAACTAGGGAGGCTGATGTATGAGTGGTCGCACCAGTTTGGTCACTAAATATCAAACCTTCCTGGCAAAACATACCCCCAGCTCCCTGTAACCCCGTCTGAACATTACAGAGAAGGGTTGGCAGCTCCCTATTTAAGAACTGACCTTGAAAGGCACAGCTGATTTGTAGGAGTCAGGAACTTCCCAGCTCAGCAAGACCGAAGTTTTCATCACCGCATTCACTCTGAAGTTCTTAGCAAACACTGCAAGGAGAGAGAAAATCATCACTATCTTATCTCTGGAGATCCTTTTACTGTGTAAGGCCAGGTTCACATCTGCCAAGCGGACCCCCCAAACGGAAACCTAATTCGCATAAAAAAGCGGTTACCTTAGGAAACCCGCGGACCCCATAGACTATAATGGGGTCCGTGTGGTTTCCCGCCCGAAAGGGTGGAAAAACGCGGAGAAAAAAGTCCTGCTTGCAGCGCTTTTCTCTCCACATTTTTCATGCGGAGAGGGGAACGGAATCCCCGAACATAATGCAAGTGCAGGTGTGAACCCAGCCTAAGACTCCTGATACTGCTCTCCAGTAAGCCTTACCTTGGTCCACAGGCATGGTGCGGGACTGTATGCTGGGACTCAGAGGCCCAAGCCCCTTACTTGTCCTTGCCCTGACTTTAATATCATAGGTAGTGTCTGGTTTGAGGTTGACAAGTGTAATGTGAGTGTCTCGTGTGACATTGATCAGATCCTGGGGGCTATTGATGTCACGGTAAACCACTGTGTAGTTTATGATCTTTCCATTGCGTTCTGAAAGTACTGGAGGGTCCCAGGACAGTTCTGTTGTGGATGTGGTCAGTCCAACAACTTGCAAATTTTGGGGAAAGCCACTAGGAACATCCTCAGGTGTAGAGATCTCTTTCTCCGCCTCGTCTCCAAAACCAGCCCTGTTCTTGGCAGACAGTTTGAAGATATAGGTGGCACCCTTGTGGAGCTTGGTCAGTGTATAGTGATGTTCATTCTTTCCAAAGTCCATAGTGATAAACCTTTCCTCGTCCGCACGTTTATACTGCAGGCGGTATCCCAGCAGCTCTCCCATCACCTCCCGTGGTGGATGCCACTGAACCAGCGCCGTGTTTTGAGTGGTCGTGCTAATTCCTATGCTCGGTTTCCCAGGCACTAGAATACACATAAAGGCATGGTTACCATTGGTTACCAATGAAGTCCCTTTCTTTAGTCCCAGGGCCCTGTATTGCGGCAGGGCATGAGATATCTTGCTTTACGCCGAGTTACATCATGTATTTGTCAGGGCTGCATCTACTGTGGTTTACTACTAGTTCTCAGGCTACAGAACCTGCTGCTGGTTCAGTGTCTGCATGGATTTGCTGTGATTTCATCTTCTCTCCCATAACAGTATCTTAGCTGACCTAGGTGTGTATCTGTAAATACAATGCTCCAAGTGACAGCCAGCAGAGTTTTGAATGCAGCTCTGTGTGTGACTGTAGTATGCAGAGTATGTGTCGTAGGATCATTATATGACATCATTAGATGTACGGAGCCTCAGTATTCCCTGACTGGATCATCTCAGCAGCACCGAGGGCTCCCAATGATGTAGCTGAACATTTCTTATCAATACTGGTGAGGAATGGAATATTCAGATTGGATAGGAGTTGGGATAGTAAAGGGCCACCTTTACTGACACTGGCTCTATGGTCAGCAGACAGGATATAGCTGTTGTAACCCCAGGAAACAGTCAACAATCTGAGGTCTCCTTAGTGATTGGAGCCTCAAGCCCGGCGTCTGATAAGTAGTACATTACACACTACAGAATAATGTTTTGTACCAGTGTTTTGGTGTAGTGTAAAGTTACTGAGTTACTTATTGATAGCTTTATTGTGACATTGTGTTCTCCTCTCATACACACTGGCCCATATATACTATCTGAGATGTGCCAAGAAAATGCACCTTAACATGTTTTTGGTGCATCTCAGCTCTTGTACCCTGCTCACCACCTCAGTGTGCAAGGCCGGGGCGTCCTAGTCCACCACATTTACGATTTGGTACACTGGAAATCTATGACAGTTCTTGACTGGTTTAGATTTGAGATCAGGCACGCTTACATGTGTAAGAATCACTAAGAGGGAGGAGCCTGTCAGCGAATCAATTAAGACTGGAATAAGAGTCGCCAGTCTTAATAAATTCCCCCCAATGCTTCCTGCAAAACTGAGAAGTTTAGAAGGCACACTCCTAGAATAGTAAGTGACTAATGATAGACTGAAATGGACCTGCAATCCCCCTCTCCATGGGTGTGGGCTCACCTGGTCTGGTTGTGCAAAAATATAGGCCCAGCACTGATGTAAACTCTGGAGTGTTACCCCCGCTGCAGCTTGTCAGAAATTCTGCAGTGGACAAGACATCCAGTAAGTCCAAGCGGGCTTGGGATCTGATAGTGTCACCTGAGACCCGTAAAAGGTCTCGATGCCAGCCCAAACAGGAAGACCACATACATGGATCATAAAACCTTTCTAAGGCATTGGGATGGGCAGTCCTCGAACATAACACCCATAGCTTGTGTTAGATGAGGAGGAGGAGTATAAACAGGAGGCCAAACTCTATGGGAGTCAAACTGAGGCTTTAATAGATTTGCATTGCGAGTTTTACCTCCTGTTCATACAGGAGCACAGAAAAGGTCAATGCTCTGGTTAGAGCACATAACTTCACCAAAAAACTGTCAGTAACTTATTCAGTAACATTACATTTCTATATTCCTATGGAGTGTGTCCGTAATGTCCCTGCATCGGTCCAATAACACAGGAAACTTTAGTTTGTCTCATGGTAAAACATAACAAAGAGAAGACTATGCAAAATTGCTTGTTTTTTTTTCTTATTAAAGGGGTCATCCAAGACTACATATTGATGGCCTATTTAAAGGAAATCTGAAACCAATGACAACGCTCTCATTGCTCCAAACAGTTCACTTGCATATTGACAAAAATGCCATATCTTGCAACTGAGGCAACGATTCACAAGGGGAAAACAGTTTGATTAAGGTTATCCTAACCTATCTATCTGCAGGGCTGGGGTGATATGCTGGTTCTGGTGACACTAACCTATCTATCTGCAGGGCTGGGGTGATATGCTGGTTCTGGTGACACTAACCTATCTATCTGCAGGGCTGGGGTGATATGCTGGGTCTGGTGACACTAACCTATCTATCTGCAGGGCTGGGGTGATATGCTGGGTCTGGTGACACTAACCTATCTATCTGCAGGGCTGGGGTGATATGCTGGTTCTGGTGACACTAACCTATCTATCTGTAGGGCTGGGGTGATATGCTGGTTCTGGTGACACTAACCTATCTATCTGCAGGGCTGGGGCGATATACTGGGTCTGGTGACACTAACCTATCTATCTGCAGGGCTGGGGCGATATGCTGGGGTCTGGTGACACTAACCTATCTATCTGCAGGGCTGGGGTGATATGCTGGGTCTGGTGACACTAACCTATCTATCTGCAGGGCTGGGGTGATATGCTGGGTCTGGTGACACTAACCTATCTATCTGCAGGACTGGGTGATATGCTGGGTCTGGTGACACTAACCTATCTATCTGCAGGGCTGGGGTGATATGCTGGTTCTGGTGACACTAACCTATCTATCTGCAGGGCTGGGGTGATATGCTGGTTCTGGTGACACTAACCTATCTATCTGCAGGGCTGGGGTGATATGCTAGTTCTGGTGACAGTAACCTATCTATCTGCAGGGCTGGGGTGATATGCTGGGTCTGGTGACACTAACCTATCTATCTGCAGGACTGGGGTGATATGCTGGGTCTGGTGACACTAACCTATCTATCTGCAGGGCTGGGGTGATATGCTGGTTCTGGTGACACTAACCTATCTATCTGCAGGGCTGGGGTGATATACTGGTTCTGGTGACACTAACCTATCTGCAGGGCTGGGGTGATATGCTGGTTCTGGTGACACTAACCTATCTATCTGCAGGACTGGGGTGATATGCTGGTTCTGGTGACACTAACCTATCTATCTGCAGGGCTGGGGTGATATACTGGTTCTGGAGACAGTAACCTATCTATCTGCAGAGCTGGGGTGATATGCTGGTTCTGGTGACAGTAACCTATCTATCTGCAGAGCTGGGGTGATATGCTGGTTCTGGTGACACTAACCTATCTATCTGCAGGGCTGGGGTGATATGCTGGGTCTGGTGACAGTAACCTATCTATCTGCAGGGCTGGGGTGATATGCTGGTTCTGGTGACACTAACCTATCTATCTGCAGAGCTGGGGTGATATGCTGGTTCTGGCGACAGACTCCCTTTAAATGAATTATTTTCTGAGCTACAACAGTGTGCCATGGTCACTACGCAGTGTACAGAGCATTTGCTTCCAGCATCGTACATTGTTCAGATATCAGCTAATCGGTGGGGGTGTCTGGCGTTGGACTCCCACCGACTTAATATTGGTGACCTATCTCAAGATAAAAAAAAAAAATCAGTATGTATTCTTGGACATCCTGATGTAGAAATAAATAAAAAAGACTAGATGATATATTAATATTGTAACTTTAAACAGTATTTTATTCCCAGACATATTGTCAGTACTCACAGGCTCCTGTAGTGGTGACAACTTTGGGTTTGCTTCTAGCGCCATCCCCTTTTGTCGTGTATGCAGCTACAGTAATGGAATATGTGGTTTCTGGAGAAAGCCCAGTTATCAAGGCTTCCTAAAAGTGGAGGGAAAAACAATAAAAGCAAAATAGAGTTTAGATGTTGTAGTGTTGTTGCAGTACCAGGTTCAGACAGGAGGGGGCACTGCAGGAATGTGCATCTCTGTTGTCTTTCAAAACAAACAGCACATTCAGAGGTTAGGAACTTGCTCAGAGGAGACAAGTGGCGCCGCACGCTGCACAGCATTTATTCTAGGAGTGCAGAAGTATTCCTGAGTTTTGTAGGATAATCGTCGATGAAGATCTTAACAGTCCTCCAAGTGCTCGACTCAACAGCAGTGAATAGGATGGTAAAACATGGTGCACAAACAGAATCATATCCTGATGTAATGGAGGAAAACAGCAAAGAAATGCAATTTATACAGTGATGGTGATCATTAGGCCCCATGATTTTTCCACTGAGAATCACAACCAAACAGAAGGAGAAGAGACGCTGATTGATGGAGCCGGCCACCCCCGAGGTCCCGACAGACCCTAATCTCCATGCAAGAACTCTGCCTCTCTCCAAGCATGGAAGCGCAGTAAGAGGAGAGACAGACAACGTGTCCAGAAGGTTAGAGAGTGCAGAATCCCATCATTGAGCCGATGATTACAGGTCAAGAACAAGGGGCTGTCACAAAGACCGTACGCTGTCTGTATGTAGGGTGGGGGGAGATGTGCGCACACCAGAAAGTGGCCACAATGTCTTTCTGACATTATGAAGTTTTAACCTTTTTTTTTTTTAATTCCTTCTTTTTCCCATTGCATTATGTGCAGGGTATTCTGGACGCTACAACAATTAAAGCCATAGGCACTGCAGCTTTGGAGAGGTAACAAGGAAACAAATTTTTTCCCATTGTGAATTATTGACAGCTCTGTGACAGCCCCGTGTTCTCTGCAGACACAATGCGATCACGCAGTCTGCCCACAGGTACCAAACTGTATACTCACGTAGTCTGCAGACTCCTCTGGTCTCCACTGGTAGGGACAGAGAGAAGAGGGGTAAGTGGAGTTGGTAGGAAAAGGGTCACAGGGTTACAACAGTAGAGATGCCACAATGGAGTGAGACATGCCAGGGTACATGGGAGATACACACATCTAATGGCGGTGTGGTCATGAGGTATTAGCGCTATAAAGGGGGCATGCTTCACATTGCAGATCACCCTGGACGAGTGCTGCATTTCAGATGGGATTAGTCGGTAGGGAAGAAGGATGAAAAGGGTCAAACCAGTGAAGAACCAACTTTTCATGTCCAAATCCAGACATCTTGTAGATGAAAATTTTTGAAGCGTTATATGTATAGCATCAAGAAAAGGTGGTCATTGTGCATTGTTACCTGGGCCTCTGCCAACATGACGTCCTTAATAACTGGGTTTCCCCGAGGTTCGCCCCCTTCCAAGCGCACATAAGTCACCTGGTAGCCCCGTATCTGACCATTTTGCTTAGTGGGAAGAGGTGACTTCCAGGTCACTCGCACAGATGTGGAATTCACAGAGTCGACTTCAACTTTCCTAGGTGGTGCACTGGGCACTGAAGCAAGGTAAAACAAAGTACAGATGAGTAGAGACCTTAAAGACGTTCTCCAGCATACTTTACTTCTAGAAAAATCTGCTTAATAGCACAGCCTGAGATGGTGAACGAGGTGGTATCTGCTGTAAATACTCTAGAACAGCCACAGCCTGTACAATAGAGTTGTCAGACAGCTTGTCCTCGGTACAAGGTCTAATTGTCACTCAAATGAGGTCCAAAGAGGGGTACAAGGCTCAGCATTACAGTAACCAGGACGTTCTCAATCTCATACTGCTGCATATTGTAAGAATTATGGTGGAAGATCTGTCTGAGAAAGTGAGAGGAAACGTGAAACAGAACGAACAACTACAGAGAAGACATGTAGAACTGCTCAGCACTGTCCGAGGAGAAGGCTTATCAAATAGTGGTTTCTGTATTAGGAAACATCTGACAGATCTGTAGAAGGAACAGCACATTCTGGATTAGGGGCATATAGGGCCCAGGCGTCGTACTAATCCCCGGGGTCGCCCTGCTGAATTAACCTCTTAATATGTATACATTAATGGCTCCAGCCATGCGTCTCCTAATACAGTTTCTCATTGAGACTTGGAATTCAGATTTCTTCCTGATTGGATTTACAGCTTCATGAATAAATAAAGATGCGTATTCCACAGAGGAAGCAAAATCCACACTCTCTGAATTTTATGGGGAATACAGAAGAGAATGTAGAGCGACTGGGCAAAGTATCATTTATTCTGATGTCACGTCAAACAATGCTGAAAGAGACAGTTGTTACAGGAGTATAAGCTGGGAGAAAATTCACAGAAAAAAAAAAAGGTTGGACCCCTCATCCACCACCAGTGTCTCAGGAGAGCTGAAAGGAGTGAGATAGAGAACAGGTGAGAGAATTGACCCATTGTGCAGATAGGTGAGAGCAGGTCCTGGACACTTACCATCCTCATCTGTCCGCACAATGACTGCGGGGCTCTCAGGCCCAGCCCCTACGTCTGTATGAGCTCGCACCCAAACTCTGTATTCAGTCCATTTCTCCAGATCCTTGATCTCCCAGCTGGAGAAGTCTGGTGGGATATTGTCCACAACATGCCGGGATGTGTCCTCTCCAGCCACCGCTTGATAGGCCAGAGAGTAGCGGGTTAAAGCTCCATTGCGGCTAGAGACTGGTGGAGCCACCCAACTTACCCGGATGGAGGTGGAGCTAAGGCTGGTGCACTCCACATCCTGCGGCGGGGCAGATGGAGCTGAGGATGAAAAAAAATGCAGGCAAGGGGAAGGAGATGAACATGGCGGATGCAAAAGAAAATGGTCTGCAACACTGTTACCAAATAGCCCTGCTCAGTCCACCCTCAAATCACCACCACAGTAACCTGAACGTGTCTTGGCTCATATTATACAACCCAAACAGTCCCTACTGGTTAGGCAGAAGCCAGAGGCAAGCAAACAAAGCTGCAAGCTCCAGGACCGCAACAATGCTGCAGGTCAACCCTGTATTAGAGATCAGAGGAAGATCGGATGCTTCATAGGCACAGGACCGCTCACACATCTCTATATTATGTTACTTCCTTGTAAGCAGAATTCCTATCATTATAAATCACATAAATGTTTATCCAGTTTGGTTAAAATGGCTACAACACCAGAGACATGAACACTTCATATAATTTCTGCTTTATTTGGTTTATTTTATCCATAGATATATGTATCTAGCAGCGGATAAGAAGGTCATGATGGATGGCAAAAGCCACCTAATAAAATCCTCAACAGTCCAGAGACGCAGAAAAATGCAGCAGAAAGCTTTGAAAATGGCTAAATGTAGATCAGAAAGTTCAGGGGTCATCCGTGGTGTAAATGGCGGCAAATTGTTATAAACTGGAGATCAGCAGGAAACGTACGCTTTAGATTCTATCGGATTGTGGATTATATCTATGTAACCGACTGATGCTATTTGGTAACAGAACAAATAATGAGGAAAAACATAAATTGATGCAGTAAATTTGGCAGGAAAGGCAACAACATGATATGGCAAAATAAAAATGAAAATTACAATTCACAAGCCTCGTCCATGCAGGTTCTCACACATCAACCTCACCAACTACTAAGGCAGCATCGCCCCATGTCAGGCCACAAAAATAGCGCAAAATTTACTGGATAATCACCAAATTCTACGGATTCTGTCTAGTATTATGGATGCCTGACCTGGCATTGCCTGTTCCATTTGCGTTAAAAATTTAGACCAATCCCCAAACATGAAAAGTGTCATCCATGATGATAGTATGTGAATCCTGTGGGCAGACGTGTGGGACTTCTTTACTCCACCACTTCTTTTCCAGAGGACTTCCTATCACTTCTTACATCTCTCCCGGACTCTTATACTACCACAGATGTGTCTATTCATTCCTAGGTCTATGGTTTTGTCTCATAATATATAGGCTACCTGACTATGCACAACAGGCCTATGCCTTGACTTGATTTTTGACATGCATAGGTGACTGTATTGTGAGATATTGTCTTATTATCATTTGCTTTATGAAGGGGAGAACTTGTGCCTAGTTTGTAAAATAAAAGTAAAGATAGAAGCGCTGTAGCGTAGGGAGAGGCAGGAGCTGACTTCTCAATCATGCAGAGTCCTCCGATCTGCTCTCCGGACTCTTGTGTAAGCAAGTAGTGAAAAGTATGTCTTGGCTACTTACTAGATGGGAGAAACTAATTTCATAATTTCCCGTCATGCGGCCGCAGTAACTTACCCTTTGGGACAACACCTGGTACATCCGGAGACCCGCCATGCACAGACACAGTCTACTCTATATCAATCATACAGTCTATACCGTTTTCAGGTACTTACTGGACTGCGCTGTCCTAGCCTGGATCACTGGTGTGTAAACCCCCAGACCCATAGAAGAGCTGGCCGCCAGCTGGAAATTATACATGGTATCCGGCTTCAGCCCCTCCACAGCATAAAATGATGATGGGGCAAATGTTATTTTTTGCTGAAATATAAAATATTATCCCAATGAAACAAACATCACCATTAACAGAAGACAAAACTGTAGTCGGCTCTGGTATAAGGGTTTACCATGTGAAAAAAATGGACTATTCAGTTCTAATACATTATATGAGTGAAGTGCGGCTGTCAGACTGTCACACAATACACTATGAATTGAAGGTCAGTGGTTTCATGTGGCACTCACTTGTGGCCCGTCCTGCCCTTCCCAGTACAGAAGCTCATATGAGACGATGCGTTCTTGCTGTATATAGCGCCAGGTCAGCATAATTCTTGTGTCAGATTCAGCTTCTGCCTGAAAATTAATTGGCTGCGCTGGAACTGGAAAAATAAGAAACAAAAAGGGTCAAATTTCTGTAAAAGACACTAGAAGAATGTGAATGTGTAATGTGATGATAATGTTTCCACCCATTACTCACCTCCCTGCTGTGTCTTTACTTGGACCATATCTGAAGGTGGCCCATCTCCCACCGAAGTGAATGCCAACACACGGATACTGTAAGTGATCCCGGTTGTTAGTCCTGCAATAGTTGTCAAAAGACTGTCCACTACATTATGTTTTTGCCACATGTTGAAAGGTAAATGTGGGTCTGATGTGTAATACACTCGGAATCCTCTTATTTGTCCATTGGCTTCTTCGGGAGGATCCCACTGAACTATCATAGTGCTAGCACTGAGCATGCGGGCCTGGACTCTCAGAGGAGGACCTGAAGGGGCCTGTTCGCCAGTCTGAGCCTCTACCACTTCACTTGGAGGTCCACGACCAATGTTGTTAACTGCAATGACACGGAACTCATACTCAGAGTAAGGACTGAGCCCACCAATACTGTAGCGAGTTGTAGCAACACCATCAACCTCCTGGAAAGACCCTTCTAATGCTTTGGGTTTATACTGGATGACATAGTAGGAAAGTGGCTCTGGGTTTCCGGAATCCCACGTCAGGGTGACACTAGTGGCTGTTGTCTCTGTTACTGTGACAGCTACTGGCGGCTTTGGCAATGCTGCAAGAATTAGAAATAAACATAACTGTAGCAATGGTTACGCTGTAACGGTTTAATCATCTTTGTCACCAAAAGCTTACCTTTCACAGTAATCTGGGCAACAGCCTCAATCATGCCCAGAGAGGAAATGGCCACACAGGTGTAATTGGCAGATTCTCGAATATTGGTCAGCTCCAGAACATTACGTCCAACAGGCATTTCATCCTCCTTGGTAAGTTCTTCTAAGCCAGCCATCCACTTTACATAAGGCATGGGAGCGCCAACTGCAACACAGGTTAAGTTCACGCTGCCTCCTGGCATGACTTCATGGCTACTGGGTGGAATAGAAAACCGCGGTGCCACACGCCGGACTGCAAAGAGCCAAAAAAGGATGGGTCAGGAACGAACAGTGGAGTTTATCAGAAGTGATCTACCTTAATACTGATCCTTTGAAGCAAAAGAAAAACAAAAGTATGGAAAAACACATAAACCATTAAATTATACAATATATTACACCATATATGTATGTCAGAGAGAGCTTATGGGTCATTATCTCCCAACATCTCTGCTATAGTTTTATATATATATATATCCAAGTGGAGAAAAGAGAATCTGTTAGGTTTCAGTTATTAATAGGATACAATATCCATTACTAGTCCAGAGATGATTAGAATACTGTAATAAATACAAGGTTTGTTTCCTGTGCTTTACGGGTGTCACATAACACTTTGTATACACGTGGCTTGTCGTTCAGTAATATATAAAAGTGAAGGGAATCTCAGAACATTGATTTTCCTCTCACTTTATGGCATGGAACTGCATCACATATTTAATTATCGAATGCACAGACCCATGAAAAGAACAGTCCCAGGTGCAGAATGCAAGACTTTCCCCGACAGCGTCCAGCCTACACAACCCTGGCTGGAATAACTTAAAAGAAAGTTTGACTTTAGGACACAAATCTCCTTGATCTATAAAGATGCCAGAGGCCTCCACCAGCCCTTCTCGGGATGAGGCCGACAGAGATGACAATGGTTATAGCGGGATGGTGTTTCATCATTTCCTTTGTAGACTTCTTCGCAGCCTGTGGCCTCCACTGCCACCATGACCATAGTTTGCCGAGTTACAGTAAAGAGGTTTTCCAGCCGCCTCGTTCTGGCAGAGCAGGTGATGACAACAGATGGTGGACATTCAAAGAGCATGCTTCAGGCAGGAAGGAAGAGGTCACAGGAGTGCAGAGAGGAGACGAGAGGATCCAGAGGGGACAAACCATGCTCTATTAACATCAGGAAAGGAATTGGGGCATGCAGTATGATAAGACACAAGTCCATGGATTATAGTGCAGGGACAACGATCTGTGATCAACGATTCAACCCTCTGCAGCCAATCTGTAATGTTTTACTTATGTCTGGCCTACTCTGTGTTACTAATATTTGACTATATAGCCTTTCTATCCGTCCAGAAGACTCTTATTGGATATACTTGCATACTTCTAACAAATGCTGAGTCGGAGCATCGGGGAGCTGTGGGACAAAAGATCTACACTCTGCAGTAAGGTGATCAAGCACTTAAAGTCCCTCCTGTGACCACAATTTCCCTCATTGTGAGAGGGCTAGACAAGCACAGTGCAGAGGAGCAGCAGGAGGAAGACTGAGGCCTATTTAATAATTCAGCAGGCATTAGCGTGCAGTTACAGTCTGTGGTGCTCAGAAGACGGGATACATTTCCCAATCCCATGATCAGTGATGTCCAACTCGCCAGGCGCATCTCACATTGCGCTCTTTGGTGACCTCAGTGCATTAACTGGCTACACAATCCCATTTCTTCCATCCCCAGAGATGGCATGAGCGCTGTGCCATCCTGATAACACCACGGATGGTGGCATCACCTTTCATTCATCTCAGATGAATCCACAGGAAGGGAGAGAGGGAAGCAGTATGCCAATGAGAAGTATTGGGTCTTCTCCAGACTGCTGGAAAAGCCTTTATGTGAAGCAACTGTTTATGGAGTTTATTAGAGAATGTGCAATTCTCCATTTTATCTAATAAAATACCAGTTAGAGGCTTAAAATGTGCATTTCATTGTTTACTGATGCTAATACCATGTACTTTATAGAGAAAGCTGGAACGGAGAGCACAATGATAACGTTCCTGTGGATTTATATGCTACAGTGCACCAGTCAGTACGAGGGATGGATCTGTTGTGGGTCATCTTTGTAGATGGTATATTTGGTATTTACACCCTGTTTTTATGCTACATGGTACTCACAGTTACTAACTTGCCTAAATGCATGAGATCTGTTTATGTGCCATTCCTGTTATACATAGGCCAGCGCCAAAACGCCTTCAATATTGTTGTCAATGAACAATGTAAGAGCGGGCTGAGCAAGCAGACCATAAAGTGTCAATGCAGGGGTTGGGAGCCTACAGTAACACGAAGTGTTAATTGACTCTGAAGTACCTATTGCAGTATTGTCAATGTGCTGTGCTTGGCTTGGCACCGAGCTCGGTGGGACAGTTTAGAGGACAGTACTTTACAGATAATGGAAGACAAAAGAATAATGTACAATCCTCATGAGACATTAGAGCTCTCGGATGGAAATGATATTCATATCAAGGGCTATAAGCCGCACTCGCATGCTTGGTCAGAGCAGGACTGAGATTTCTGAGCCAGGTAGAAGACCGTCAATCACCTCTGATTATATCCCGCTCATGCAGAGGAAAATGTAAGAACTGTTCAAGTCCAGAGTTTTACATATTTTGTAAGTCAATCCCACGGCACCGTCTTTGATAGACATTGTGTTCCTGAATCGCCTCTTTCAGCTTAACACCTATAGAAGATTCCTTCCTGGCCTGTGAAATGGCTTTATGTCATGACTCTTTAAAGTGGTAATTCATAGTCCGGTCCTCGGGGCGCCCTAGTGGTCACTTTTTAGAGATTAATCTTTATTCTAAGCCATTAAATTCCACTATTATGTCTAATTGTCGGGCTGGTTATCAGGATAAAGCGTAGGATACTCTCTTCATTGAAATGCTGATCCCTAAAGTTTAAGCTGCATTGAAACTTCCACCTTTAGTAGATAGAGGAGCCTCATTATATAGAGACATTAAAGCCCTGACACAATGCTACCCCTCAGCATTGCCAGATAAAGGCGACTAAGCCAAATTCTGCAAGCACTGCAGCAGAAAAATCTGCATAATAAGGCATTTCTTGGGGAAATCGCTTACATTTTATGTCTGACGCTGGCACACATGACTTGATCTGTCACCCAATATGAGGGCTTGGGGGGGGGGTAACACTTTCTGTCACAGATGGGAATTATCCAACATGTTGGAAAACATCTGTTATGAAGTAACATTTTTCTGATGTACTAAGGACACATACGAGGTGAGAGATGGATAAAAGTCTGGTGTTGGCGAGACCCCAAGGATGGATATCCATAGGCTTTCTTTTTCAGCTCACCCAATGCCTTGCACTGGGTGTTTCGGGGCACGTGCACTCACTTATTAGAGCCCTGAATATCTGATAACATTCTGTCAGACTATGTTGTTGGACACTACTCGTTTTTCCAACCCTCTCTTGGATAATGTGTATGCTAAACAATGCGATACAGTAAATGGCCATTGTCCGTCTCCTTCATCTGTTGTGCATTAGTGAGAACAATGACAAATGACTCTTCATTCTCCTCAAACCCAACTGCATGTAAATGATAAAACCATCGGGAAATTAGTGTCGGTGCGCTGGTTGTGTTGTAGACAATGGCTTCCAGAGGTTTGCACACTCATTGGGTTGGATGTGCCGCCACCGCCTACCGGTACTGATGACAGCCGCATTACACTTAAAAGTTCAAGAAGTGAAGACCGGATCCATTTCAGTGACTTCCCACAATTTGTGCAGCCATCAGTCCTGACATTTTGTAGACAATTTCCTGGTTTTAGATTATATTTAAGATAAATGATTTAGCAGACTGGATAGATTGAGGGGATGGCATGTCATTACTGGACGGTGGTTTCAGAGAGGGCTCGGTGCTCAGACGATCACACACCAGAGTTCAGAAGGGGCGGCCATACTCTGCAATTTGCATTCGCTCAGGGAAATTTCTCAGATGAAAATAACATGAAGGGGAGGGAGGGAAAAGGAGCAGATCCGCGGCACGGAGATAAAAGAACTCTTTAATATATGACCTTGCAGAGTCGCAGAGCAATAATTAAATGCCTGGATGAGCAGAGAAGCTTCCAGGAACACAGCTAACAGAAAATGTACGTGTCATTATCCGCAGCCAAACAGATACTAACCCTCCTCCTCCCTCCGGGACCACCCTCACCTCATGCTGAGAAATGCTACAGGGGAACACGTGTTAGGAAACATACTCTCAGCATGGACAAAGGTGCCAAACTTGTTATTCAGGACTGTAGGTAGACATATACTATGTGGCTTCAATGGGTCCAAAGAGACTGACCCCATTCCATTTTCCCATGTCAACCAGAAGAGGCCACCAACTCTGCCTGGCATTGCCAAAAATGGAGGAGAACAATAGCCCGATGGTAACAGGGCAAAGCAAGGCTGGTCCTATCCGTGTAGACGTTACCAGTATGGGGACACTGCAACAGCCTTGCTGAGGGGTGGCGGGAAAAAAATCACATGGGCACATGTTATAATAAAACTAAAACTACTGCAGATGTAAATGTATGTACCTACATAATCATGACTATGACAGATGCTACCCTACTATAGTCTATAAATTACATTTATGATAAAAGTACAGAAACACAAAGACTCTGCAACGGCTTAAGAGCATGTCTTACTTATCCCTGTATAACCATGTCCAGCCTTAGCAATGGTGATTGAGCATTTATCATGTGTGTTTGACATGGTGCTCTTAACCACTGAGCTTTCTACATCCTCTATGAGATGGGAGGCCTCACGTATCTATTTTGTATAAGTTTTTCATTCATATCCTTTATAATGCAATTTTGCTCTACTGTTCAGTATTTCCTTATATGTTATGAAATCTATATTATTCTTCACTAAAAAGTTTATCATTTAAAATTTCCAGAAGTAATTCCAGAATTTATGACCCTGGAAGGTGTCACGACAAGTCACAAAACAACGGCCAGTGTGAAGAGCTGCAAACAATGAATGGTTATGAAGATGTTATGAGCACAATGTCCTGCAAGTATCCAAGGCGCAAAGGTAAGATCACAGTCTAACAAAAACTGCACCAAGCTAAGGAGGTAAACTGAGGGTTGGGTAAGAAGAGGAAGTGACAGGGGGTGCGGGTAGGGGTCATGCACATTTCAGCGTGCATGGAGGGGACTGCACTAGCAGGCACATATTACAGGCAGGCACCAGAGTCACAGGGTAGGGACAGGAATAAGGTAGGATCTGGGAGGGGTTCTGCAGAAGAAAAAGCTCTGTTTGGAGCCCGGCTCTGCTGTTTTACCCCACAGGGGGTGGGTTCGGACCAGACGTGCCAATCTGTATCTGGATAAGAAGTGAAAGGGACCAACCTTCTCGCTGATCTGAGAGATGGAGGTTTGATTGGATGGCGGTGCGATGAGGATGACGAGGTAGTAGAAAGACAAGGAGAAACACAGAGAGAGTAAAAACAGAAAACTGCATGTGTACGTGACAGACACACAACCCACACAGTGCACACACAGCTGCAATCTGACATCTCTATGGCTGGCCGCACAGTCTGCAAACTACAATGGACCATTCATACAGTACAGTTACTCCAGGGCTACAGAACTCCCTTCCCATGGATAACCCCATCCTTCCACTGCAGAAGGCTCTACTATTCTGGGTCATTCTATTTAGATGGGGTGTCCTAAAAGTTATAAAAAAGAAAAGATGGTCATTGTACAAATACACAACATGTCTCACCATCATGTAAGTGAAATGATAGGACACAGGAGAGCAGAACTTATGTGGATCATATTCTCACTTTGGTCCATTGGGGCGATGCTGGGCACATTTAGGGTAAACCGGCATCAGTAGCTACATCCAGTGTCGCACTTCAGAATCATGTCCCTGAGTCAGATTACTGATGCAAAAGTTATAAGCATATATCATATCTAAACTAGTCACAGTGGGCGGCACTTTGGCTTCCTAGTCATGGACCCTGGGAGGTTATTTCTGCGCTATATCACACCTACAAGGTGTAATAGACAAGTTTCCTTTGTCAGCCGGGTCCCTTCCTCTTTCCCAAAGTGCGCCTGAAATCCGACACAGTCACACTTGTCCTGCGCGCCCCACCAGCTCGTGGCTCAGTGTACGCCGGATAGCAGGCGCACTTCAGGAGAGAAGAGAGGACCTGGCTAACGTATGGAACTTGTCTATTGTGCTGTCTTTGGGTTTTGGCATCAGAAATCTGACTCAGGGACATGAATCTAAAGTGCAACACTGGATGCAGCTGCTGCCGGCGCTGGGTCCAAAAATGACCTGACAGGTTCCCTTTAAACACAAGCAAATATTTCCTTGTTTGTTCTGAGAGAAACACAAATAAAACAACTTATTCCCAGTATAGTCACAGCCGTGACCTGGGGTGTCACTGGATGTGCTAATAGTAGCTTGTACACCCATACACATTAGACACAGCGACTTCTCTGGATAATGAGAACTCCTCAGCACGTACTGCAAAATCTGCTGCGATAGAAGGGGGCGATGAGGAGCTGAACCTTTAAGGATTTCACTGGTATGTCAGCCACTAAATCAATGTAATATTGACACCAGGTATTATAAACGGTGACTATACATCCTAGGGGGTCGCAGACCCTCACAGCAATCTATGTTGTCATGTCAGGAGTTGCAGCTAAAGTCTCTGTGTAACCACAGCCTAAATTGGAAACCTCTGGTTTTCTGACACAGTAGACAATACAAATTGGTGCCTCTTGTGGGATTCATTTTGCAAAAATTTGCAAGGCTCGCCCACCACTTTCGCTTCAAACCACAATTGTATAGCCCGAACTGAAAGTGCTGACATTACCCAGGAGGCCAGAAGATGCCGGGGAATGAGACCAAATGAAGAGAGCCTGGGAGAGCTGAGGGAAGGTGAGCTGAGGGTGTGTTATTATTCCTATTATAGTCCGGGGTATGAAGATACCCCAGGGTATAATAATGATTCTTGAGTGGTGAACCCCAAATTCATAGCGTGCCTGACCCTTTATGAATTGGTTTGTTCATCTCTAGTAGAAATCCTACTCATTAAAAGCGTTGTGCAAGCCCTGCACACATGTATTTCTATTGAACACAATGAGTGAGCTGGGTAGTGGTTGGCACCGACAATGAAGAAAGATGGTGACACCATATCACCATAGAGAGCAGTTCTGCAGTGGACAGCACACACTGTAGACAAGTTTCGATTTTAAAGATTATGGTTGCAAACAACCCTACAGCCTTAGACAAAACACTCCAACACCACAAAAACACAAGCACTAGATCACATTCACCCACAAAACAGCTCACCATCACGTACACACACCCAAGAACATCACCGATAGAAGGGGCAAATTGGCTGCTGTGCTGAGTCCTGTAAAGACGACTGTTAGCAGCGCTCCATGGTTGGTGATCCCTATTGGGGTGGAGTTCTTACCACGCACGTAGAGGTTAGCGGGAGCGGAGTAGCGTGTTCCGGCACTGTTGGTAGCCACACATTCATACTTTCCCTGGTCGGATTCTTCGCTGCTTTCAATCTGCAAAGCTCCTGAGAAAAAACATAAAAAAGAAAAGAAAAAAGAAGAACAAATTAAAATGTGTAACCCCGTTCTGGTGGCGCAAACCATTCCCGTAATTAATTTACAACCACTGTCCTACGGGACATAGACCGAGAACCGGTTATTAAAGTCATCTTGCTTGGCTCGTGCTACTTGAATACTAGAATACGGGGACATTAACGAGGCCTTTAATTAGTCTGGAGGGATCGGTGCCAAGTTCTTCTAAGTGCATACAAGAGTCCTATCAGCTGGTGTGAAAGTGCCTGGAGGGAAGATGTGAAAAGTCTCTTCTGAGTCTCCTCTGTGGTCCTGAGTGATGAGAGGAAGTCTCACATTGCTGCCATCATGTCTGTGTAGCATATCTAGACGGACATGGGGATGCCGGGATAATGCTAAAGGTTCACTGGAGTTCAGGATCATCCTAAATATAACACCTTATGGTAACAGAATATCTGCCAAACACCCTACAGGACAGAGACATTGTTGTGGTCATTAACTGGTCAGGGTCCAGAGCGCAGGCTCCTGACCCAGGGGGCAAGAGATTACCTTAGACCTCACTACTGTGCCACACGTGGAGGGACAGTCCTCACTTCTTACCCCGCTTTTCTCCTGGAGATCTAAAGGTTTCGTTCACACCTGGTTCAAGGGGTGACAGTACTTATGGCCCAACAAGATGGCAGCTGCTGTCCAGTGATGATGTGGTGCAGGAGTAGGTTCCCCTATAGAGTCACCACATATATATGTTTCTATGTTCTCTTGCAGTTCAAACACATTACAAGTGACACTATGACAGGTCAATATCTGTAGGTGATCTGATAGCTAATATAATATAGTAGTGGTGGCATTACAGGCTGATGGGTAATCTGTAGTACCTTGCTGAGTCCTGGGTAGAAGATATCCCATATCTGTACAGTCTAATAATGGTATAACAACAGATGCACATAGTTTACCCACACATAAAGACATTGCCAAGTCTTGAAGTATCTGATGAGGTGTTAGTGGTTAGGACAGTGTTGGGGGTTGCTGGGTCGACGACAGTGATGGATGGACAAGACCAATGACAGGCTTGGAGGATCTTTATACAGAGGTTGTACCCTTTTTATGGATGTAATAGACAATTCAGGATGTTTAGCTAAATACCAGATATCTTACAAGGCAGCTCTGCCTCTGTGGGGGATCCAATAGTCATTACCCAATGGCTCAGGAGCTGAGGGGCGGACGGGTCCTTCTCTTTCCCCAGGAAAACAATAAAGCATTGGATTAGACTGCTCTGTATATCAGACACTAAATTTATAAATAACAATGAGCTCAAATATAGGAGAAAACTGAAAAATCTGCAAACTCTATAGTAAGTAAACTAAGAGTCTACTGGACAAAAGGGTACAGCCAGATTGTCAGCTCCTCGGCCGAGATCTTTAAGCACAAGAATGTAAGATTGTTATTGGTGAATACAGATGAGGTGATGGCAAGATGATGGAAGTGGCACGGTGAAGACCCCGGCATTCTTACCTCTGATCGGTGTACCACCTGGTGAGGTAATGTGAATGCAAATAAGATTAGAAAGAAGCTGTTAGTAATAAGTATACGGAGATACAGGGACATTAAGAGATAAGGGGGAGGGGGGAGCGACTGATGAAACTCTCCATAGACACCGTATGTCATACAGAGGTTATCATAAGAGGTTACAAACAGGTTTACCCAAGAGAAGGAATTACACAGAATTAATATATATAGGATCGGAGAGTGTGAAGTGAAGTCAGGCTTATCCAATAACACGGCACGGAGCACACAACTAATAGGGTGCCCCGAATACTGGGGAAGATCAATTGGTTGTAAAGGGGTTTCTTCAAATATCAATAGAAGACATAAACCCTGATGGGTGAGGGTCAGGCCCAAGTCTTCTATGGATCCTGAGATTAAGAGGCTCCTATTATTTCATGGAACTCATTAAATAAGTCCCGTTCTTTCAGCCTCCTGTGAGGACCGACTACTGGTTATGGGACATGTAACAAATAGGACCTGCTTGGGGAAAGCAATCTTACTGACCTGCGGTCATCGGGACATCCACCCCAATAACACTGAATGTGGGCCACCTGCACTCTGGACTTGTGGGGTGGTAGGAAGCAGTAATACAACTCACACCCGGTCCGGGTCTCGGGGGCCCTGCTATGCACATGGATGGGCCCTGGCCTCTGAATTTGCCCCAGCGTGTGCTTGTGCTGGGTTACAGCACACCTATGTTCTCCGCGCTGTGCCATTTAATAAACCCTCGGTGCACCAGGCTGTTAGTGGTTTAGTTTGTGCCCCTCACACACAGACACCGCATTTATACCTGAAATAAAAATTTTATTTTTAGCAGAAAAAACTTGCAACTTTAATGCAAGAAGTGAACATTCTGGCGTCGTCGTCATCATTGTGGTCCTCTCCCTGAGTCACTCACTAATATCACACACAGGGTGGCTGGGATTTTCGGCAGCGCCAAGCCAATATTTGCACTGAGCTCTGCCAAAGCAATATCAAACTTTCTCCAGCAGTTTCCTCACACAAGGAGAACGGGAATGAAATGCAGTCGTCATGGAGACAATACAATTGAGCCTTTCCTCTCATTAAATGAGCCAAAATCCCCCACAATTCCCTGTGCTGCGCATCCCATCCAAACACAGTTTTTTAACCCATGCATCTCCCAAATGATAATATCCCAGCTTTAATCTGGCAGGATCAGGTCTGACAGTCTGTGGTTGGAAATCTGCCACTGATAACATGGTTATTGGCATCTGGTACTTACCTAATGACTCACAAGACCAAGAGATAAGGATTACAGGGAGTTGTCCTCACACTATGAAAGGCTATTTTATAGGAATGTTATTGCAAAAATATACACACCTGTAGCAAAAACCGCAGAGTTGCTTTGTAGCCACCATAGATGGGCAGAGAGTACAATCACCCCCACAAATGTACTTTGATCTTCAAGGTAGCTATATTATTGCGGTAGAAATTCTTAAACCAGTCTGATGGATGTTTTAATAAGACATAACTGCTGTCTATCACCCTAAGGGACTGTGTAACTATGGGACGTGGAGAGGTTACAGTCACACCCAGGCCACAACACATCGCAGCACTACATGTAGGCGGTGGAGGGGTTGGTGCAGGTTATTCATCATTGCCCAGTATTGGTGAATGGCATAGACTTCCCACAGATTTTATGAAGCACGGTAGAAGTAAACCACAGATCATGTCTCCAGCTTAGTAACTAACATGAGTACCTCATGCACACAAGCATAGCTCCCTGATCCCCAATATGTGTTAGTTTTTGCACTGTCCAGGTTTTCCAGGCTTCGCTTCCTAGCTGAATGTAAAATAAAATCACTTCATTGGCTTTTGGTCCAGACAGCAGCCTGGCATTTCCATCTGTCTCGGGTCATGGTAACCATCATTTGTGAGAGATGCCAGAGCTGTGAAGGTTAAGCATCGGCTACGCATGATAATATTTTATATGTCATCTCATCAAGCTTTGATTTGCAGTCAGATTTCAGGGCGAGGAGAAGATTGTAGACTTGTGCTGTGTAAAGGAGAACATCCGAATGTCACCTACGCCTTCAGTGTAACGGAAAAACTGGTCACAACAAATTCCTCCAGTAAATGCCTAGATATTTTCTGAGATTAAGCTGTTTGCCAGAAGCAGAGACATACATGAAAGGATATTACCCATGATAAGAATGATGTTCAGCTAAGGAAAAAAGTATTGGGCATGCCAAATCCAACCAGTCCTTCTTTCCCCCCAAATGTGCCACTGGGGGAGCTGACACTTATCTAATGTGTTACGTGACGTCTTCCGTGCCTACAGTAGTTGTGTCCTGGAGACCTCGTGACAATAGGCTGATGTGTTTCTGGTCCGGGGTTGTCATGCTGGTGAAGGAGAATTGACTGGAAACAGGATCTGACTATGAGATCTGATGCCATAGGCTGCTCAGGACATGTATTATTTCTACCCATTTCATGTGCTGGCTCTTACTTACATGCTTTGCTCTGAGCACGATGGTCACCTTGTTCTCTCTATGTCTACCTTAGCAAGAGCTGGACATGTAGTGGCAGACAACAGCTTTACAATAGCACAGCCTCTAATCTACCAGCGGCTTATTCATTTGTGTCAATGCAGAGAACATTTTGTATGTGTGTGAATTATCAGGCCGCTTGGATTAAAGGTCAGTGGTCTTTTGTGCCGCTGTCTGACATTCAGACAGTTGTGGTTTTTTGGCTGGGGTGTTATTGTTCTGTGTTATTTCAGGACATAGAGAGTTAAACAAACAACAAAAAGAAGAAAGCAGAATATCAAAGCACTTTACATTGATTCACAGAGTCCATCAGACATCTGATGCCCTGCAGCCCATGACAGGCACTGGGAGTATTATGTAGACAATAGGGGTCTGCAACCTGACTACATCAAAGCCTTTCCACCACATCCATGTAGGAATGAAAGCTCCACTAGAAACAAAAAGCTCAATTTTCAGTCTTCTTCCCCAGTGACCAAATTCTGTCCATCCAGAAAGAGCAAAGATGATGGTTCACAAGAGGAGGATTATATTTCATTACAGAGCTCTCTCCTGCCCTGACTCCAGGTATATCAGGTATATAGCCCGGATCTGCACTGATACATTGTAACACGTCAGAATGGATTTTCTGCCTCTGCATGTAAGCAGAGATCTTAAAAATGGGACTGAAAGAAAAAAAGTTTAGCAGAAAGTTGTAGAACTTCACTGTACAATGATGGGTATCCAATTTCTTACTGGCTTCTATATTTCTATATCGAAAACAAAAAAGTTTTTTTCATGCCACCCTTTAAAGGACTCCACCAATGGAGGTGAACAGGAAGGACCCTGCCATGGCCGGTACTAGACATTACCCAGTACCCACCTTGACCAGAGACCATAATCAAGCCCAAAATAACTAGATGCTGCCATGGTTAAAGTCCATTATGACCAGAGCCCACTATGACCACAGCAGTTGTGAAAACAGCCCGCCAGGGCCAGGGCTGCCATGACCAGAGTCTGCCACTCTGCGACTCACTTTGACCAAAAGTCAAGATGAGCAGCGCCTGGTAAAACCATAAAGCACGATGACCAGAGATAGCCATTACCAGATGTTGCCATGAAGAGAGACCAATCTGAACAGACAACCAAGGCCAGAGATCACCTGAATTTACACCAGCGCTCGGTGTCCATTCTCTCTGCATTTTTCAGACGGAAACCGGGCAGGAACCCGGCAGACCCCTTTATAGTAACCGCTTTTTAAGCGGATTGGGTGTCCGTTTTTCCGGGTCCCCAAGCGGACCCAAAGAATGGAAGCCCAACTGCAGGTGTGAACCTAGAGACATCTGGAGGGGTTGCAGGAATATTTGCACACAGGAATATCCATTTAGAGCACTCAGCTGTGTTTATCTCCACCCAGTGCATTCACTTGTGAACTATCCCCACCAATGTGCAAAGATTCAGGTCCTCGGGTCTTCTACAGTCAGAGCTGCTCCCTCTTTCTCTAATGATGACTGAACATATTTAACTGTATCTGATACTTGATCTGATGCATTAACCGGCCATGCTAAGTCTATTATTAGTATTTTCACTATTGTGTAGGTTTTTTGTGCTGTTTAGAGCCATTTCATGAGTCTGCAGCACCTCATGTTCAGCACTCAATCCTTTGTCATTATTTCCAAGGCCTTTGTTCAGCAATAGTGGAACTCAACAAGCTTATTGCAAGGATACATAAAAAAAGGGAACAGTAAGTGGAGTAAAGTGCAGCATAACCATGTGGAGTTATTACTATTATTCAGGATAATTAACCTGCTAATAATCTGCAATATCACTAGAGCCGGGGCACTATAGTATAGAACTGGAATTCTGTCTGTACACAAGTACATTAACATATAAGAATGTAGTGTCTATTCCCACGGAACAAGTTACATAACATGTCAGGTTGTATAATACTTGTTATACTGCACTCTATGTACAAGAATATAACTACTATAATACTGCTCCTATGTACAAGAATATAACTACTATAATACTACCTCCTATGTACAAGAATATAACTACTATATTACTGCTCCTATGTACAAGAATATAACTACTATAATACTGCTCCTATGTACAAGAATATAACTACTATAATACTACCTCCTATGTACAAGAATATAACTACTATAATACTGCTCCTATGTACAAGAATATAACTACTATAATACTGCTCCTATGTACAAGAATATAACTACTATAATACTACCTCCTATGTACAAGAATATAACTACTATAATACTGCTCCTATGTACAAGAATATAACTACTATAATACTGCTCACATGTACAAGAATATAACTACTATAATACTGCCCCTATGTACAAGAATATAACTACTATAATACTACTCCTATGTACAAGAATATAACTACTATAATACTACCTCCTATGTACAAGAATATAACTACTATAATACTGCTCCTATGTACAAGAATATAACTACTATAATACTACCTCCTATGTACAAGAATATAACTACTATAATACTGCTCCTATGTACAAGAATATAACTACTATAATACTGCTCCTATGTACAAGAATATAACTACTATAATACTACCTCCTATGTACAAGAATATAACTACTATAATACTGCTCCTATGTACAAGAATATAACTACTATAATACTGCTCACATGTACAAGAATATAACTACTATAATACTGCCCCTATGTACAAGAATATAACTACTATAATACTGCTCCTATGTACAAGAATATAACTACTATAATACTGCTCACATGTACAAGAATATAACTACTATAATACTGCCCCTATGTACAAGAATATAACTACTATAATACTACTCCTATGTACAAGAATATAACTACTATAATACTACCTCCTATGTACAAGAATATAACTACTATAATACTGCTCCTATGTACAAGAATATAACTACTATAATACTGCTCCTATGTACAAGAATATAACTACTATACAGTCATATGAAAAAGTTTGGGCACCCCTATTAATCTTAATCATTTTTAGTTCTAAATATTTGGGTGTTTGCAACAGCCATTTCAATTTGATATATCTAATAACTGATGGACACTGTAATATTTCAGGATTGAAATGAGGTTTATTGTACTAACAGAAAATGTGCAATATGCATTAAACCAAAATTTGACCGGTGCAAAAATTTGGGTACCCTTATCATTTTATTGATTTGAATACTCCTAACTACTTTTTACTGACTTACTGAAGCACAAAATTGGTTTTGTAACCTCACTGAGCTTTGAACTTCATAGCCAGGTGTATCCAATCATGAGAAAAGGTATTTAAGGTGGCCAATTGCAAGTTGCTCTCCTATTTGAATCTCCTCTGAAGAGTGGCATCATGGGCTCCTCAAAACAACTCTCAAATGATCTGAAAACAAAGATTGTTCAACATAGTTGTTCAGGGGAAGGATACAAAAAGTTGTCTCAGAGATTTAACCTGTCAGTTTCCACTGTGAGGAACATAGTAAGGAAATGGAAGACCACAGGGACAGTTCTTGTTAAGCCCAGAAGTGGCAGGCCAAGAAAAATATCAGAAAGGCAGAGAAGAAGAATGGTGAGAACAGTCAAGGACAATCCACAGACCACCTCCAAAGAGCTGCAGCATCATCTTGCTGCAGATGGTGTCACTGTGCATCGGTCAACAATACAGCACACTTTGCACAAGGAGAAGCTGTATGAGAGAGTGATGCGAAAGAAGCCGTTTCTGAAAGCACGCCACAAACAGAGTCGCCTGAGGTATGCAAAAGCACATTTGGACAAGCCAGCTTCATTTTGGAAGAAGGTCCTGTGGACTGATGAAACAAAGATTGAGTTGTTTGGTCATACAAAAAGGCGTTATGCATGGTGTCAAAAAAACACAGCATTCCAAGAAAAACACTTGCTACCCACTGTAAAATTTGGTGGAGGTTCCATCATGCTTTGGGGCTGTGTGGCCAATGCCGGCACCGGGAATCTTGTTAAATTTGAAGGTCGCATGGATTCAACTCAGTATCAGCAGATTCTTGAGAATAATGTACAAGAATCAGTGACGAATTTGAAGTTACGCCGGGGATGGATATTTCAGCAAGACAATGATCCAAAACACAGCTCCAAATCTACTCAGGCATTCATGCAGAGGAACAATTACAATGTTCTGGAATGGCCATCCCAGTCCCCAGACCTGAATATCATTGAACATCTGTGGGATAATTTGAAGCGGGCTGTCCATGCTCGGCGACCATCAAACTTAACTGAACTGGAATTGTTTTGTAAAGAGGAATGGTCAAAAATACCTTCATCCAGGATCCAGGAACTGATTAAAAGCTACAGGAAGCGACTAGAGGCTGTTATTTTTGCAAAAGCAGGATCTACTAAATATTAATGTCACTTTTCTGTTGAGGTCCCATACTTTTACACCAGTCAAATTTTGGTTTAATGCATATTGCACATTTTCTGTTAGTACAATAAACCTCATTTCAATCCTGAAATATTACTGTGTCCATCAGTTATTAGATATATCAAATTGAAATGGCTGTTGCAAACACCCAAATATTTAGAACTAAAAATGATTAAGATTAATAGGGGTGCCCAAACTTTTTCATATGACTGTAATACTGCTCCTATGTACAAGAATATAACTACTATAATACTACCTCCTATGTACAAGAATATAACTACTATAATACTGCTCCTATGTACAAGAATATAACTACTATAATACTGCTCACATGTACAAGAATATAACTACTATAATACTGCCCCTATGTACAAGAATATAACTACTATAATACTACTCCTATGTACAAGAATATAACTACTATAATACTACCTCCTATGTACAAGAATATAACTACTATAATACTGCTCCTATGTACAAGAATATAACTACTATAATACTACCTCCTATGTACAAGAATATAACTACTATAATACTACCTCCTATGTACAAGAATATAACTACTATAATACTGCTCCTATGTACAAGAATATAACTACTATAATACTGCCCCATGTACAAGAATATAACTACTATAATACTACCTCCTATGTACAAGAATATAACTACTATAATACTGCTCCTATGTACAAGAATATAACTACTATAATACTGCTCCTATGTACAAGAATATAACTACTATAATACTGCCCCTATGTACAAGAATATAACTACTATAATACTACTCCTATGTACAAGAATATAACTACTATAATACTACCTCCTATGTACAAGAATATAACTACTATAATACTGCTCCTATGTACAAGAATATAACTACTATAATACTGCTCCTATGTACAAGAATATAACTACTATAATACTCCTATGTACAAGAATATAACTACTATAATACTGCTCCCTATGTACAAGAATATAACTACTATAATACTGCTCCTATGTACAAGAATATAACTACTATAATACTGCTCCTATGTACAAGAATATAACTACTATAATACTGCCCCTATGTACAAGAATATAACTACTATAATACTGCTCCTATGTACAAGAATATACAGTCATATGAAAAAGTTTGGGCACCCCTATTAATCTTAATCATTTTTAGTTCTAAATATTTGGGTGTTTACAACAGCCATTTCAATATGATATATCTAATAACTGATGGACACAGTAATATTTCAGGATTGAAATGAGGTTTATTGTACTAACAGAAAATGTGCAATATGCATTAAACCAAAATTTGACCGGTGCAAAAGTATGGGCACCTCAACAGAAAAGTGACATTAATATTTAGTAGATCCTCCTTTTGCAAAAATAACAGCCTCTAGTGGCTTCCTGTAGCTTTTAATCAGTTCCTGGATCCTGGATGAAGGTATTTTTGACCATTCCTCTTTACAAAACAATTCCAGTTCAGTTAAGTTTGATGGTCGCCGAGCATGGACAGCCCGCTTCAAATTATCCCACAGATGTTCAATGATATTCAGGTCTGGGGACTGGGATGGCCATTCCAGAACATTGTAATTGTTCCTCTGCATGAATGCCTGAGTAGATTTGGTGGAAGAGTGAAGAAATCAGGCGATACCTTTTAGAGGCTAACTGAGTATATTTATAAGTAAGCTTTCAGGAGTACTCGCTCCCTTCATCAGACATGGTGTGATACAAGAACTGAAAATTAACAGATTTTTATACACATGGTTTTCAAAGCATTTTAGAGTCCTTAAAAAAAATTGCAATCTAAGTAGAGAAGTTATTTACAACAGGCCAAAAAAAACAGTCTGGAAACTTGTGGTGCGTGACGGAGGGATCAGTAATTCTTGCTGTTATCTGTTTGCTATCAGGAGGTGATTTGTGACCCTCACAGGTCACACATAGTGTGATTTGAAGCTGGCATGAATATTGAGTTCAGTTCATGGTTCAAACATAGTGTGACATGAAGCTGGCATGAATATTAAGTCCAAATTGCAGAGTTTGAAATTTTTGCATAAATTTGTACTCCATTTCTTTTCTTTTCTCCTGTGTCTTAAAATGTCCCATTAAAACCACAACCCGCAAATCTTCAATAGAGTGGTTTTCTCCGGAGAAATGTGCGGCCACTGGGAGATCGGTTCTGCTGTTATTAATGGTGGATCTGTGTGAGTTCATTCGTTGACTGAGTCTCTGCCCTGTTTCCCCCACATAGAGGCCTGTGGTGGGACATTGCACACACATTATGAGGTACACCACATTGGAAGACCTGCAGGAAAATGTCCCCCTAATTCTGTGCACCTGTTGTGACTGTGGGATAGGTACACTGTCAGCGGTGTGGATGTGCTTGCAGGTCATGCACCTTTTATGTAGGCAAGGTGAGGTGCCATTTTCAGTTGGGGCCTTCAGGGCACTCCGGACGATAATGCGCCTCAGGTTTGGTGGTTGTCGAAAGGAGAGGAGAGGGGGGACTGGAAATATGTCCTTGAGTCTGTTGTCCCTATGTAGTACAGGTTGGAGCTCCTTGGCAATCCTTCGTAGGATCTCCAGCTGTGGGTTGTAGGTGACAACTAGGGGCACTCGGGCATCTTTCTGGGTCTCTCTATATGTGAGCAGACTGTCTCTGTTAATGGCTGCTGCTTTGTTTAATTGGTTGTCTGTCACTTTTGGTTTGTATCCCAATCTGAGAAATTTCATCCTCAGATCCAGGAGGTGCTTGTCCAGGTCTGCTTTGTCGGAGCAAATACGATTGTATGGTATAGCCTGGCTGTAGATTATAGATTGTCTTGTGTGCTTGGGGTGGAAGCTGTCGTTTCTCAGGTAGGCCGTTCTGTCTGTGGGTTTGTGATATATTGATGTGAGTAGCCGGTGGTCTTTAATGTATATTGTGGTATCCAGAAAGTGAATTTCACTCCCTGAATAGCTAAGTTTAAGGTTGATGGTCGGGTGAAAGTCATTGAAGTCATTATGGAATTGAAGTAGGGCCTCCTCACCTGCAGTCCAGATGACAAGGATATCATCGATATAACGAAGGTAAATCATAGGTTTGGTGGCGCATGTTGATAAATATGTTCCTTCCATTTCTGCCATAAAGAGATTTGCATATTGGGGTGCACATCTGGTCCCCACTGAAGTTCCCATTCGCTGTAGATATAGATCCTCTCCAAAGGTAAAATGGTTGTGGCTAAGGATGAATTGTATGAGCTGCGTTACTGGTTCTGTTGGGAGGTTTTGTTTTGCCAGGTGTACCCGACATGCTGCAACTCCATCCTTGTGGGGAATGTTAGTATACAGGGATTCCACATCCATGGTGGCCAAAATGGTACCCTCAGGTAGAGGGCCCAGGGCATTCAGTTTGTTAAGAAGGTCAGTGGTGTCCTGGATATAGCTTGGAGTATCCCTGACAAGGGGTTTTAGGAGATTTTCCACCCAACCTGAGATGTTTTCTGTCAGTGTCCCAATGCCAGAAATGATAGGCCTCCCAGGGTTGCCATCTTTGTGTATCTTTGGGAGCATATAGAAGCAGCCCGGCCTGGGATCTTGGGGGATAAGTCCTTTTACCTGATTCTGGATCTGGACTGGAAACTTCTTGATCATACTCTTTAGTTCTTTCATATAGGCCTCTGTGGGATCACTTCCAAGTTTGGTGTAATGGATGGGATTTGACAGTTGCCTGTTTGCTTCCTGGATATAGTCTGAGGTGTTCATTATGACTATTGCGCCCCCTTTGTCAGCTGGTTTTATTATTATATCCTGATTTTCTTTCAGTTATGTAATAGCCTTCTGTTCCTGCAGGGTTAGGTTATGCACCTGTTTCTTTTGTTTCTCTAGGATTTCTGATTTTACTTTGCTTCTGAAACAGTCAATATATTTATCCAGTGCTGCATTAGCTCCAGGGCGTGGGGTCCAGGTAGATGTTTTTGTAGGATTCCTTATGGGCTGTTCCATCTCAGAGTTGCTGCTGTATGGAGGGTCTTTGTCATAAAAATATTCCCTTAATCTCATTTTTCTGAAAAACTCCTCCATATCATTGCAGAGTTGGATATGGTCAGTGTGTGCCGAGGGGCAGAAGGAGAGACCTTTGGAGAGAACTGACATTTCGTGTTTGTTTGGCTCATAAGAGGAAAGATTCACAACACAGCTTTGCTGAGCTAGGCTAGTACTTGCGGTTGTAGTAATGAGGCCTTTTTGTCTCAGTCTGTGGAGCTTTTTCTTTTTGTTGTTAATAAGCAGATTTGGAGCTGTGTTTTGGATCATTGTCTTGCTGAAATATCCATCCCCAGCGTAACTTCAAATTCGTCACTGATTCTTGTACATTGTTCTCAAGAATCTGCTGATACTGAGTTGAATCCATGCGACCCTCAACTTTAACAAGATTCCCGGTGCCGGCATTGGCCACACAGCCCCAAAGCATGATGGAACCTCCACCAAATTTTACGGTGGGTAGCAAGTGTTTTTCTTGGAATGCTGTGTTTTTTGGACGCCATGCATAACGCTTTTTTGTATGACCAAACAACTCAATCTTTCTTTCATCAGTCCACAGGACCTTCTTCCAAAATGAAGCTGGCTTGTCCAAATGTGCTTTTGCATACCTCAGGCAACTCTGTTTGTGGCGTGCTTTCAGAAACGGCTTCTTTCGCATCACTCTCCCATACAGCTTCTCCTTGTGCAAAGTGTGCTGTATTGTTGACCGATGCACAGTGACACCATCTGCAGCAAGATGATGCTGCAGCTCTTTGGAGGTGGTCTGTGGATTGTCCTTGACTGTTCTTACCATTCTTCTTCTCTGCCTTTCTGATATTTTTCTTGGCCTGCCACTTCTGGGCTTAACAAGAACTGTCCCTGTGGTCTTCCATTTCCTTACTATGTTCCTCACAGTGGAAACTGACAGGTTAAATCTCTGAGACAACTTTTTGTATCCTTCCCCTGAACAACTATGTTGAACAATCTTTGTTTTCAGATCATTTGAGAGTTGTTTTGAGGAGCCCATGATGCCACTCTTCAGAGGAGATTCAAATAGGAGAACAACTTGCAATTGGCCACCTTAAATACCTTTTCTCATGATTGGATACACCTGGCTATGAAGTTCAAAGCTCAGTGAGGTTACAAAACCAATTTTGTGCTTCTGTAAGTCAGTAAAAAGTAGTTAGGAGTATTCAAATCAATAAAATGATAAAGGTACCCAAATTTTTGCACCGGTCAAATTTTGGTTTAATGCATATTGCACATTTTCTGTTAGTACAATAAACCTCATTTCAATCCTGAAATATTACTGTGTCCATCAGTTATTAGCTATATCAAATTGAAATGGCTGTTGTAAACACCCAAATATTTAGAACTAAAAATGATTAAGATTAATAGGGGTGCCCAAACTTTTTCATACGACTGTAACTACTATAATACTACTACTATGTACAAGAATATAACTACTATAATACTGCTCATATGTACAAGAATATAACTACTATAATACTACCTAATATGTACAAGAATATAACTACTATAATACTGCTCCTATGTACAAGAATATATCTACTATAATACTGCTCCTATGTACAAGAATATAACTACTATAATACTACCTCCTATGTTCAAGAATATAACTACTATAATACTACTCCTATGTACAAGAATATAACTACTATAATACTACCTCCTATGTACAAGAATATAACTACTATAATACTACCTCCTATGTACAAGAATATAACTACTATAATACTACTCCTATGTACAAGAATATAACTACTATAATACTACCTCCTATGTACAAGAATATAACTACTATAATACTACACCTATGTACAAGAATATAACTACTATAATACTACCCCTATGTACAAGAATATAACTACTATAATACTACCTCCTATGTACAAGAATATAACTACTATAATACTGCTCCTATGTACAAGAATATAACTACTATAATACTGCTCCTATGTACAAGAATATAACTACTATAATACTGCTCCTATGTACAAGAATATAACTACTATAATACTACCTCCTATGTACAAGAATATAACTACTATAATATTACCTCCTATGTACAAGAATATAACTACTATAATACTACCTCCTATGTACAAGAATATAACTACTATAATATTACCTCCTATGTACAAGAATATAACTACTATAATACTGCCCCCTATGTACAAGAATATAACTACTATAATACCGCTCCTATGTACAAGAATATAACTGCTATAATACTGCTCGTATGTACAAGAATATAACTACTATAATGCTGCTCCTATGTACAAGAATATAACTACTATAATACTGCTCCCTATGTACAAGAATATAACTACTATAATACTACTCCTATGTACAAGAATATAACTACTATAATACCGCTCCTATGTACAAGTATATAACTACTATAATACCACTCCTATGTACAAGAATATAACTACTATAATACTACCTCCTATGTACAAGAATATAACTACTATAATACTACCTCCTATGTACAAGAATATAACTACTATAATACTACCTCCTATGTACAAGAATATAACTACTATAATACTACCTCCTATGTACAAGAATATAACTACTATAATACTACTCCTATGTACAAGAATATAACTACTATAATACTACCTCCTATGTACAAGAATATAACTACTATAATACCACTCCTATGTACAAGAATATAACTACTATAATACTGCTCCTATGTACAAGAATATAACTACTATAATACTACCTCCTATGTACAAGACTATAACTACTATAATACTGCTCCTATGTACAAGAATATAACTACTATAATACTGCTCCTATGTACAAGAATATAACTACTATAATACTGCCCCTATGTACAAGAATATAACTACTATAATACTACTCCTATGTACAAGAATATAACTACTATAATACTACTCCTATGTACAAGAATATAACTACTATAATACTGCCTCCTATGTACAAGAATATAACTACTATAATACTGCTCCTATGTACAAGAATATAACTACTATAATACTACTCCTATGTACAAGACTATAACTACTATAATACTGCTCCTATGTACAAGAATATAACTACTATAATACTGCTCCTATGTACAAGAATATAACTACTATAATACTGCTCCTCTGTGCACCAGACATAGAACATGTGGCAGATGTGAGAAGTAAAAAGACTTCAGTAATGTTTTCACTGGCTGTAGATGCGGAGCTTGGCGTTGGCAGTGATTTAGGAGGGTTGCACTTACTCGGTGCAGTCTCCGTTACTGTGTTAATGATTGTGTTGATATAACAGATTCTAATGATAACGTTGGCCTTTCTTCCCCACATTCGCGTCCTGCTGTATAACGCTGTTAAAAATAATTAACATGGGTGATATTTTCTTTGCACGCAAACATAGCAAGATTACGACCTGTTTGCGGGAGGGAGAAGCTGAAAGGTCACAGCGGTTCTTCCATAAGCGCAGGATTTATAATTGTAATTAGCCCCCTCCTATTTCGGTAGTGAGTGTCGGGGGCACAGCCTCAATCTAAGTGTCGGAATCAGTTCAGTAATTACACAGACTTTACCAATAATAAAGTTTGTCAAAGAAAGATTGGAGCAGCCGCGCCAACCACAGACTACAACAGAAGAGCTTGGGAAGTAAGAGACATTGTGCTGACAGATGTGATAATATAGCGGAGGTGAGAGATGGCGGCGCGCTCAGGTAATGGCCACTGGTTTCATTGACTCAACACTCTGAAGATAACCAAGGAATGATACCCATGTGCAGAGACACAAGACGTGACCCCGGCACGGACAACATTGCTCATAACACCAGCCTGCAGATCAGGGGTATAAGACCAGCTTCAAAATACAATGTAAAGTTCCCCTTTAAATATAAACTTGGCACCCATTTTCTTTGCCCAAATAGAGAGCTGCTCTGTTAAAAAAAGTTCCCACTTTGGCAGACTGGCCTCCGTGTTGTCTTAATGAGATGGCTCCTTTAAGCAGGGATGTGGGAGACCAAAGACAATATTATTTCTTAAATTTAAAGATGAATTCCAGTCTGAAGTATTTTTTGCCCATCCACTGGGTCTGACTTCTGGGACCCCCAAAGGTTGCCACAACGGGCAGCTGGGTACATGCTCCACTGGTGCTTCAACCAAAATACTTCTAGCCATTGTGATTGGGGGAAACCATTCAGAAGGGTCCCAGTGGTCAGAACACCAATCTACCAGATAGGTGAGAGAGGCGCTGCTGCCTCAACCACCCCTGTAATCCTGACTTTGATCTTTTTGAAAAATGCTCTTAATCTGCAATTGCCTTGTCTATGGGATAAATGGGCAGCAACAATACCTCCGTTTTTTTAGATTTTGCTGTGGGAGAAGCTCTGTGAGAAAGCCAATAGATAACGGATGTGTGTGGTGTCGTCACAGCTTGGGTGCTGAGGTGGGGTCTCTGTGGGAGAGCCCTTGCTTTTAGCAATTATTATTAGACAGACCACAAGTCGTACCTGAGCGGAGCTGCTTAATCCTTCCATTACTGGTGGCGGTGTCCACAGGAAGGAAATCCTTATACCAGGAGATCTCAGGATCTGGATTTCCACTGGCAGCGCAGAGCATTGTGGCCGTCCGTGTCTTCTCCACCACCTTCAGCTGGGGTCCCATGTCAATAATGGGGAACCCATGAGGCAGCTGCTCTTCTACAAAACAGAAATGACCATTGTATTAGAGACACTGTGACTCTCTTCACTAATATCTTACACAAACCATTATGCATTCACAGGTCTATATATTTGTTATCAGTATAATGAACGTGCTCCGAGGTTCTGCTCTGAGATATAACATTGTCATGAAAGCCATTACTCATCAGCTCCGGGCACTTCCCCAGACCCGCAGAGGGGATAGTAGCCCCCACCCCAACACACACACCCACAGAGGGGATAGTAGCCCCCACCCCAACACACACACCCACAGAGGGGATAGTAGCCCCCACCCCAACACCCCCCCCTGCAGAGGGGATAATAGCCCCCACCCCAACACACACACACCCACGGAGGGGATAGTAGCCCCCACCCCAACACACACACACCCACAGAGGGGATAGTAGCCCCCACTCCAACACACACACACCTGCAGAGGGGATAATAGCCCCCACCCCAACACACACCTGCAGAGGGGATAATAGCCCCCACCCCAACACACACCTGCAGAGGGGATAATAGCCCCCACCCCAACACACACATATCAGCCAAAGATTCAAAAATTGTTTAATCTTTCAAAACAGTGAAACATGTTTCGTCTAGTATCTTGGTTTTCAGACTGGTACAATGCAGCAAGAGAAGTCAGGCCGTACTCATGATATGTCTGGTTTATAACCATTCCCCAATATTTGCTGTATTTGGCTCAGTAACTGTAATGTATAATTTCTTCCCTGAGATCCGCTGCATTGTACAATTTCTCCAGCAACAAAGACTTGACCTTATTCCTAGAAGATTTATGAAGAAAAGACCCATCATGCGTCCCAGAGTCATATTTACACATTATTACAAACACCCTCAGGACTGAATAATTTACTGCCTTTGTAGTAACAAGTAAAATCTTTTAAAGGGGTAGAGGAATAGGTCAGCGTCGACTCAAAACATTAACACAACAGAAATTATTATCGTATCGCTGAGCCGTAAAATAAAAATTACAGGTCCGAATAAAGAGACGCTAATTCTACTAACACAGATGCCTAAACAGCGGGGACGAAGTATGTCCTTGGCCTTATGGGTCAATGTTACCAACTTAAGAGGTCATTTTCACAAACTTATGACACACAATGATGTGGAGACCCTCAGGGGTCTCTAAAACGCTCAATGTACTATGCCCCTTGGTTTTGTTTAGCTAGGCGAGTCATGAAGAGCCAAAGAGAGAAGGGGCACAGCATTCACCCAAGCACTTCTTCACATTCATTTTAATGATCAGCGAGGATCTCAGAACCCGGACCCGAAAACTTCTGAGATGTCACCCTAACATGACAAAATTTGTGAAAATAATAAACATCTTACAGTGTCACAGCCTCTTAGAAAAATGATCTCATCTCTTATGTCTTATTACTGGGTCCATCCCTACTATCTTTGTCTATGTGGGGTGGAGGGGAGACCCACGGCGGTGCCCAAATCACTGACGACTATGGTGGAATTGCTAAAGGTTTTGCAAAGGTTGGCTTCACAGCTGGGTCCTAATGACTGTCCATGTTACCCTTATAGTGCATGACTTATAACCCTGATATTATTAAATGGGTAATTCATTATTAGCATGGTCCATGGATGTTCACAGTATTAGTCGTCAGATGGTAAACCTGAACAGTGAAATTGTTGGAATTTGACTTGAGTCTGGAAGTGAACATTGGGGTAGGTGCTAGGTAGGTTGTCCAGAGCAGCAGAAGTAGAGAATGAGTCTGGTGAGGATTATCCCACTCCGGGAGAGGGCTGGCATACGAGACACGGCAGCCACAGTCGGAGGTTCTGAACTTTGTGTTCATTACGAGACATTCTCCGACTTAATTTGAATACACTCAGAGGCACAAAGAGCTGAAAGGCACAGCTGAGCCACTGATATGCAAAGCCGCTGTCCTAGCCTAGGTAAAACAAAGGCCTGGTAAGGGAGCGGGCTATAAATACACATTTAGCTGCTGAGACACAGCCATAACCTTCAACTACTATTCAGAAATGAAAAAGCCATCGGCCTGGGAGACGGGTAAATAAATAAAAATCAGAAGGCAGGATTTCTTTCCCCCCAATTAACACTGAATGTTGAGGGGAGGCGTGGGCGGACTGCAATTGGTAAGTGACTGACCCCCCTGCTGGGTGTTATAAACAAAAGACCCTCATTCCTCTCAAGGTGGAGAGAGGCCGGTAAGCTGCAAAATTTCCCAGAACCCAGTGACTCAAGCCGTGCGGCACTACACAAAGTGGCGGTACAGTACAGGGTCAAAGCTTTCTGTCAATACAGAGGAACAGAAAGAACAGAACACACAGTAATAATGAGAGAGGAGGGCGACAATATTATAGTACTGACAGCACTCACAAGCAACGACTTATTACTTTGCAAGTTTTCTTGGACTTTTAGTTAAACATAAAACTGCTAGACCACTTGGTGCCCAAAGATGGTGTAAACTAAGATCCTGCAGGGCGGGTAACAACTGTTGCTCCCTGTTATCAGACATTGTAATGTTCCTCAATGGGATGAATGACAGACAGTGCAGATGTTTATTGCTTTTAAAGGGAGTCTGTCAGCAGGAAAATCAGTATCAGGCTAATGACAGTACATTGTAGGGCGGCTTCTTTACTCTTATGCAAATGAGCTGAAAATGGCTTTAGGGACGTGTCCTCTCCTTCCAGAGCTTTACTCTCCGCTCTGCCTCCCAGCTCCACTCCACATTGCTTCAGAGACATCTGCCACGTTGTCTGCAGTTTGGGGCAGTTAATCAGAGAGTGAAGCCTCGGCAGGAGAAGAAACGCCCCTAATGCAGTTTTGTGATCATTTTCATAGCAATAAATTTTCATGAAGATGGAGCTTCAATGCAGAATAAGAAAGGCATCTTTGGAAAGTGTAGAAGCCGCAGTGCCTATAAGGTACCATCAGTTTGATAATGATTCTCCTGCTGAAAGAGTCCCTTTAAGGGTATATTCACATTGCAGGTTTGTTGCTAAAATTTCCATCAATTCCATTCATCTGAATGTTGTTGTTTCTTCTGCAAATCTCATTCACGTGAATGAAACTGGTAGAAATTTCTGCAACAAATCTGCAGTGTGTAAATATACCTTTATAAGCAGGAGACTTAATGCTCTTTGAAAGTCTTCTTCTTCCGCACATGGCAGCTGAAGGCAGAATTCTGTACCCGGCCTTATCAGTAATGGAGGAAGCTCATTGCCATCCGATATGCAAAGTCCTTGAGCACACATCCTGCAAACATCGGAGTCCTCCTCACAGTGTGAGCAGCAACAAATCTGTTATACAGTGATTAGCCTGGCCGGCAGCTCCACTGACATACGGACGAGCGGCAGCCAGCAGGCTCCAGGGCCAATTCAGCGATGGTCTATGAGAAGGTAATTAATCTTAAGCAGGTAGTTTTCCTTATAAAGAGTAGAGAGACAGCTCTGGAGTAATTAATGCGCCACTGACCTGTCCTATTGATTTATCCCAGCGCAAACACAGGTTGATGAACAGGACGCAACGTGGCAGATCGAACCTGGAACTTAGAGAGCGGGCTGAGCGGTGGCTTCTATAGTGATAGCAGCGATATGGACCATAGGGGAGGAGGTTCATATACAAACATAACCGCATCTTCCCACAGCTAGTAAAATCCATATAAATTACTCCGTAACTTAGTAAATACTATTTATACATCTTTCTTCTCCAGTCACAGCTATAACGGTGGGCACCTAAATGCAGCAGTGCAGATATTTCTAATCTTGCTATTGTCCAATGGCGAACAGCAAAAACTGAGTATACGAGTAGAGGGACCAAAAATGCTAAAAGGGGCGACAACCAGAAAGACTCTCTTTACAGTTTAGGGCTAAGTACACATAGAGAAATTTGTAGAGGAATTTAAAGGGGTTGTCTGGGAAAAAAAATGTATATTTTATATAGGCCAGGGGAGGTGAAAAAAAAAGAAGCATACTCACCTGTCCCCGTGCTCTGGTGCCTCCCAGTGCAGTCTGGTCTTGCAGCTCCGTTGTTGGCTTGCGGTGGAAGTGACCGAGGAGACCAATCAGCAACCTCAGCAGAAGGGACCCGGGACATCAAAGTTGTCGAGGAGTTTCACTGCAAGAAGACAGCTGAGCAGCAGGACCGGACCGCACAGGGAGGACACCGGAGCACCAGGAACAGGTGAGTGTATTTTTTTTTTCACCTCCCCTGGCCTAATTAAAAAAAAATAATATTTTAGCCTGGACAACCTCTCTAAGGCCTCAGACTCCTCTCCGGATTTTGGACCTGTGGAATCAGCAGCTTCAGCTTTGCTTGCTGATTCGTCTTAGATACAATGTGGCTAACTAGCATGAGCCTTGTGCTGCGGGTTCTATGTCTGAATCAGCAGCAAAATCAAGCAGGACACTTCAGGGGGCTGAAGAAAAGAAGCGTCCATCACTGCTTTCCATTGAAAAGAACAGGAGAATCCGTCCAGAATTTGGACCTAATTTCGAAGAATTATCTACCTCAAAATCAACTCCAAATTATTTTGTGTGTTATTTTGTGTTTTATGTTTTTATGACATTCCCAGTTTGCTGTATTACTGGACAGGCCTGCCCTTAATCTCTCTAGGAAAGTTGGGTGACAACCTGTCAATTGCCTTTTATTGGCTGTCAACCAGAAAAGAAAAATATAACTAGGAAACAGCTGGACAGAATCTTCTACAACGTGACAGATGTCGCGGACTCAAGGACTTCTCTTTATGGTTTGGTGGAAAACAAATAATAAGGAGCCGCAGGTTATCCCGGAGTAGGAGGCTCTGAGACAAGCTTCCAGGTGGTCAGACGATCCTACAACTTCTGTGGCGCCTCTGAATACACAATGGATTTGGCTTGTCTCCTGTAGAGGGTCCCATCACCATCATCACAATAAGACAGTCATTTGTTTGCACAGAGATTATGTGTCCGACCTGACAGGAGGCTGCATGTTTATAGGCACTTGTAGATCCGGTACATTGTAAGCTCCTGAACTATATTTCCTCCCCTGCTTTCTATAGCACCAGAGTATGAATATAGGGGGATATTCCTTCCATGTTTGGGGGAAAGCTTCTTTTCTGTCCCAGCATGAATGTGCCCCAGTATACAAAGTAACGTCTATTAAGGCATGGATGGGGGAGTTTGGTGTGCAAAAAACTGATCGGCCTACACAGACCCCTGACCTGAACCCCATCCAACAGCCAAGGGATGAACTAGAATGGAGATGGCAAGTCAGGCTCTCAATATCCACAAATGTGCAAAAATTCCCACAGACACCCTCCAAAACCTTGTGGAAAGCAGAAAAGTAAAAGAAAGGGGTTAACAACTCCATAATAATGAGGACTACCACTCACCCCAGTCACCCTTGCTGTGGGGTATATATGGTTCCCTGGCCTTTATGGAACCTTTGGACCGCTCAGCGTGGAGGATCTGAGCCCTGGTCATATGTGAAAAACAAGAACTTCAATAGTAAAAAGGGATGCCAGCACTCCCAATGCGTTATCTGAGCTTGCTTATTTTATTGTTACTTGTTAGAATCCATGCATAATTTTAAGCCGCATTGTAAACTTTACATCAACATAGAATTTCGGATACATTATCATACAGCCGCCCATGCCTTTCTAATAAGACTCTATAGGGTTGTCTACCCCTGGAACCTATCCCGTCCTTGCATCCGTAGTTCTGTAGACACCTCACTTTGCCTCATGAGCATTGCTCAACTCAAGTTCTATAATAATAAACCCAAAATTCTATGTTGTACAGTTTATAATGGCTTAAATTCAGCATGGATTCTATCAAGGAACAATAAAATAAGCAAGTACAGAAAACCCATTGGGAATGTCGCCCATCCTGTTTTACTATTGAAGTTACTTTGGAGGAGTCCGGCCATTCCTTCTTAGAATTGTGCACACAATGGTTTGACCCACAAGAGTGCTGCCTATCGTTCCCTTAGCCATGGTCTTATGTGATATATAGTAGTGATCTTGTGGACAGGGACGCTTCTGCACTTGGACACCACAATGATTAAGTTGCATGTATTTATACTGGGAGCAATGTACTCAGCAGAGGTCTCCACAGCCATTATCCAAACCTCCTTTCATTCTTAGTTCCTGACTGTGAGGGGTTAACTCTCTGTCAAACTTCAAGAGCAGAGGAGCAGAGCATCGCCCCTAGTCTACAATCGATTAAAAACAGAGAAATAAAAGGACTGCTCCTTCCAACACCGCAGCTTATTAGTGAATGTCCACCATTGATCAGTGTCTAAAGGTGAGGACAGGCTGCAGCTCAGACAGGCTGAGATAGAGATTCAGCAATGGGGTGGATTCAGCAAAAGAAAAACTGCTGAGAGTCCTGCCATAGCCACAGGTAGAGAGCACCAGACTCTAGGGGACCACTACCGACACCTCAGACCTTTAAATCTTGTCTCTTGAATTGGGCGCTATATAAGGTGTGGTGGGCATAACTTCTGATAATGCGTTCAAGGGCTCCGGGGGCCTCCTGTGTTTGGTTTGTATTTTCTGCACCCATAAATACTCCAGGACAAATATCGGCAGGTATCATTGTGTGTAAATCCAGATCCTTGTAACCTTATCACAGTGGCCTGAGAGGTGACCAGGTTGGCGACCGAACACGAAAGATGCGCACAGGTGATAATCGCTTCTTTAAAACAAGTGAACGATAAAAATGTCAGCGCTGAAATTGTTATTTCGCCTTACACAACATAAAATGATGAGGATAATGGATGTCCCTAAACTGGAGCGCAGTGTTTATAAGGCGTGCAAAAGGACAATTAATTGGCCTCTGAGAAATATCGCTACCCGACTTAATGGCTGTGTCCTTCAGTCCTTCTCATCCTTGAAATATCGAACCACTTAGCTCAGACACTTCCTAAAATTTCATGTGCATGAACAGCAGTTAATAAGCTGTGAATCAGCCGCTCGCCATTATACAGTAGCCGGCTGGTTCTCATCTCTGATGCCTGTGGGGTTTGCCGCGTCACTCAGGTCCAGATGTGACGAGGAAAATATTATAGTGAAACTAAAACTTCTACATACTGTAAATCCAACATTCTGCAATGACTTACTTTGTAATGTATCTTCATAGCAGTTACAGCTCTGCTTTACTGATGTAACACATTGATGCAGACATATATCCTAAAATCCTCTCTGCCTTCAGCCACCACTAGGGGGAGCTGTAAAGAGTTTGTTTACCAAAATTATTTTTACAGAGTTCAGGAATACTATGATGACTATGGCCAGTACAGGCACAGTACAATTATTACATCCGACCTAGAATACAGTCATTTACCTTTTACTATTTGTGTTCAAATATAGTGATCAATGTTTACCATGAAATAGTGAAGGATTCAAGACTGTGGAACCTTCTCCCTCTATAAATCCCCCCTAATGCAGATGGCGACGAGTAGATCAGCTCTTGTTGTACCTCAAATAATTTACTACTAAATCTGTAAATAAAATATGAATTTTAAGACCAGTGACTGCAACACAGCATAGGAAAGGGAAAATCCAGTACCCCTATGTATAAGAATATAACTACTATAATACTGCCCCCTATGTACAAGAATATAACTACTATAATACTGCTCCTATGTACAAGAATATAACTACTATAATACTACCTATGTACAAGAATATAACTACTATAATACTGCCCCTATGTACAAGAATATAACTACTATAATACTGCTCCTATGTACAAGAATATAACTACTATAATACTACCTCCTATGTACAAGAATATACTATAATACTACCTCCTATGTACAAGAATATAACTACTATAATACTGCTCCTATGTACAAGAATATAACTACTATAATACTGCTCCTATGTACAAGAATATAACTACTATAATACTACCTCCTATGTACAAGAATATAACTACTATAATACTGCCTCCTATGTACAAGAATATAACTACTATAATACTGCCCCCTATGTACAAGAATATAACTACTATAATACTGCTGCTATGTACAAGAATATAACTACTATAATACTGCTCCTATGTACAAGAATGTAACTACTATAATACTGCTCCTACGTACAAGAATATAACTACTATAATACTACCTCCTATGTACAAGAATATAACTACTATAATATTGCTCCTATGTACAAGAATATAACTACTATAATACTGCCCCCTATGTACAAGAATATAACTACTATAATACTACTATGTACAAGAATATAACTACTATAATACTGCTCCTATGTACAAGAATATAACTACTATAATACTGCCCCTATGTACAATATAACTACTATAATACTGCCCCTATGTACAAGAATATAACTACTATTATACTGCTCCTATGTACAAGAATATAACTACTATAATACTACCTCCTATGTACAAGAATATAACTACTATAATACTGCTCCTATGTACAAGAATATAACTACTATAATACTACCTCCTATGTACAAGAATATAACTACTATAATACTGCCTCCTATGTACAAGAATATAACTACTATAATACTGCTCCTATGTACAAGAATATAACTACTATAATACTACCTCCTATGTACAAGAATATAACTACTATAATACTGCCTCCTATGTACAAGAATATAACTACTATAATACTGCTCCTATGTACAAGAATATAACTACTATAATACTGCTCCTATGTACAAGAATATAACTACTATAATACTGCCTCCTATGTACAAGAATATAACTACTATAATACTGCTCCTATGTACAAGAATATAACTACTATAATACTGTCCCCTATGTACAAGAATATAACTACTATAATACTGCCCCTATGTACAAGAATATAACTACTATAATACTACCCCTATGTACAAGAATATAACTACTATAATACTGCTCCTATGTACAAGAATATAACTACTATAATACTGCTCCTATGTACAAGAATATAACTACTATAATACTGCTCCTATGTACAAGAATATAACTACTATAATACTACCTCTATGTACAAGAATATAACTACTATAATACTGCTCCTATGTACAAGAATATAACTGCTATAATACTACTCCTATGTACAAGAATATAACTACTATAATACTGCTCCTATGTACAAGAATATAACTACTATAATACTGCTCCTATGTACAAGAATATAACTACTATAATACTACCCCTATGTACAAGAATATAACTACTATAATACTACCCCTATGTACAAGAATATAACTACTATAATACTGCTCCTATGTACAAGAATATAACTACTATAATACTACTCCTATGTACAAGAATATAACTACTATAATACTACCTCCTATGTACAAGAATATAACTACTATAATACTACTCCTATGTACAAGAATATAACTACTATAATACTGCTCCTATGTACAAGAATATAACTACTATAATACTACCTCCTATGTACAAGAATATAACTACTATAATACTGCTCCTATGTACAAGAATATAACTACTATAATACTGCTCCTATGTACAAGAATATAACTACTATAATACTACTCCTATGTACAAGAATATAACTACTATAATACTGCTCCTATGTACAAGAATATAACTACTATAATACTGCTCCTATGTACAAGAATATAACTACTATAATACTGCTCCTATGTACAAGAATATAACTACTATAATACTACCCCTATGTACAAGAATATAACTACTATAATACTACCCCTATGTACAAGAATATAACTACTATAATACTGCTCCTATGTACAAGAATATAACTACTATAATACTACTCCTATGTACAAGAATATAACTACTATAATACTACCTCCTATGTACAAGAATATAACTACTATAATACTACTCCTATGTACAAGAATATAACTACTATAATACTGCTCCTATGTACAAGAATATAACTACTATAATACTACCTCCTATGTACAAGAATATAACTACTATAATACTGCTCCTATGTACAAGAATATAACTACTATAATACTGCTCCTATGTACAAGAATATAACTACTATAATACTACTCCTATGTACAAGAATATAACTACTATAATACCGCTCCTATGTACAAGAATATAACTACTATAATACTGCTCCTATGTACAAGAATATAACTACTATAATACTACCCCTATGTACAAGAATATAACTACTATAATACTACCCCTATGTACAAGAATATAACTACTATAATACTGCTCCTACAGTCATATGAAAAAGTTTGGGCACCCCTATTAATCTTAATAATTTTTAGTTCTAAATATTTGGGTGTTTGCAACAGCCATTTCAATTTGATATATCTAATAACTGATGGACACAGTAATATTTCAGGATTGAAATGAGGTTTATTGTACTAACAGAAAATGTGCAATATGCATTAAACCAAAATTTGACCGGTGCAAAAATTTGGGTACCCTTATCATTTTATTGATTTGAATACTCCTAACTACTTTCTACTGACTTACTGAAGCACAAAATTGGTTTTGTAACCTCACTGAGCTTTGAACTTCATAGCCAGGTGTATCCAATCATGAGAAAAGGTATTTAAGGTGGCCAATTGCAAGTTGTTCTCCTATTTGAATCTCCTCTGAAGAGTGGCATCATGAGCTCCTCAAAACAACTCTCAAATGATCTGAAAACAAAGATTGTTCAACATAGTTGTTCAGGGGAAGGATACAAAAAGTTGTCTCAGAGATTTAACCTGTCAGTTTCCACTGTGAGGAACATAGTAAGGAAATGGAAGACCACAGGGACAGTTCTTGTTAAGCCCAGAAGTGGCAGGCCAAGAAAAATATCAGAAAGGCAGAGAAGAAGAATGGTGAGAACAGTCAAGGACAATCCACAGACCACCTCCAAAGAGCTGCAGCATCATCTTGCTGCAGATGGTGTCACTGTGCATCGGTCAACAATACAGCACACTTTGCACAAGGAGAAGCTGTATGGGAGAGTGATGCGAAAGAAGCCGTTTCTGAAAGCACGCCACAAACAGAGTCGCCTGAGGTATGCAAAAGCACATTTGGACAAGCCAGCTTCATTTTGGAAGAAGGTCATGTGGACTGATGAAACAAAGATTGAGTTGTTTGGTCATACAAAAAGGCGTTATGCATGGCGTCAAAAAAACACAGCATTCCAAGAAAAACACTTGCTACCCACTGTAAAATTTGGTGGAGGTTCCATCATGCTTTGGGGCTGTGTGGCCAATGCCGGCACTGGAAATCTTGTTAAAGTTGAGGGTCGCATGGATTCAACTCAGTATCAGCAGATTCTTGAGAATAATCTACAAGAATCAGTGACGAATTTGAAGTTACGCCGGAGATGGATATTTCAGCAAGACAATGATCCAAAACACAGCACCAAATCTACTCAGGCATTCATGCAGAGGAACAATTACAATGTTCTGGAATGGCCATCCCAGTCCCCAGACCTGAATATCATTGAACATCTGTGGGATAATTTGAAGCGGGCTGTCCATGCTCGGCGACCATCAAACTTAACTGAACTGGAATTGTTTTGTAAAGAGGAATGGTCAAAAATACCTTCATCCAGGATCCAGGAACTGATTAAAAGCTACAGGAAGCCACTAGAGGCTGTTATTTTTGCAAAAGGAGGCTCTACTAAATATTAATGTTACTTTTCTGTTGAGGTGCCCATACTTTTGCACCGGTCAAATTTTGGTTTAATGCATATTGCACATTTTCTGTTAGTACAATAAACCTCATTTCAATCCTGAAATATTACTGTGTCCATCAGTTATTAGATATATCAAATTGAAATGGCTGTTGCAAACACCCAAATATTTAGAACTAAAAATGATTAAGATTAATAGGGGTGCCCAAACTTTTTCATATGACTGTATGTACAAGAATATAACTACTATAATACTACTCCTATGTACAAGAATATAACTACTATAATACTACCTCCTATGTACAAGAATATAACTACTATAATACTACTCCTATGTACAAGAATATAACTACTATAATACTGCTCCTATGTACAAGAATATAACTACTATAATACTACTCCTATGTACAAGAATATAACTACTATAATACTGCTGCTATGTACAAGAATATAACTACTATAATACTACCTCCTATGTACAAGAATATAACTACTATAATACTGCTCCTATGTACAAGAATATAACTACTATAATACTGCTCCTATGTACAAGAATATAACTACTATAATACTGCCTCCTATGTACAAGAATATAACTACTATAATACTGCTCCTATGTACAAGAATATAACTACTATAATACTGCTGCTATGTACAAGAATATAACTACTACAATACTGCCTCTATGTATATATATATTTAATCAGGTAGAGTTTAGAATATGTTACTGAGCTTACCCTTTCCCCACATCCCTGTAGTGCTGGTATATATAGAATATGATAAGATTCCGCAAGAGTCTATTCTGTATTCGTTTAGTCTTTTGTCTGAAACTCTTTATAGTCACCAAAAACCTGTCCATCCTGGGTCTGTGAAAGCCTCATTATTTGTACAATTTCTGGAAATCGTCATTTTGTGCCTCAATTACATAGCTCAGCTGCATGCTACAGACAGAGGTTGAACAAGCTGTAATAAAATAATAGCGGAGGTATTACAAGTAATGATTTCACACTCTGTCACCTATGAAGAGTGAAAACTTTGCCTTAATGAGCAGAGGAGACGTCTGGCACCTCGTGTCTCAGTGTTGGATGCTGTGACCCATAGGTGAGTGGAGAGGAGCTGATCGCTGTCTATTTGCTGCGGGATCATTAGTGCCATATGTACTATTGTAAACAGGTATAGTCTGCAGTAATGGTTATTTACATCAGGAGATGAATGGAACATCTGCTTAATAAAGGTCACGTATACGCCGTATCTGTGGCTATAATTGCTCGTTATATATGGTAACATCCTATCTGCATTGACTTGTTTATTTACTTGGCATTCTGCATCATGCTGAGATCCCCCATGGTCCTGACTTACATACATTACATAGGTGGCCATGTGAAATACATCTACTTCCATTGGCCTCTGAATGATCAGCCTTAACTTTATTTGCCAAAATCCATGATCGCTTGGTTAGGAATATGCGGAGAGTGTGCGAGATGTGAAGATCTGTGTTACAGCACGCAACTGAACATTCAAAGCAGCAAGATTTCTGGTGGTAAGTGAAATGTGTATTCTGTTTAGAACTCTGGAAGTGTCACAAGAGTTCATGAGTCCGGGGCCTCACATTGCGAAAATGCAGCGTTTTGGCCACGATGGAAACGCTGCCGCAAAAAATGCTGCATTTTACATTACCTGTAAAGTATATGGCATTCTGGCTAATCCCATCCACACATTTGTATAAATCGCAGCATGTGTATTGTACCGACAGAAACGCTGGCGTTCTCCATATTGGTGTAATAGAGGCAGAAAGTCCGCAGAGGAAAACTCAGTGAACTTTCTGTGAAAAACGCTGCAGAAAAAAACCTTGATGCGTTTCCGCCGCAGTCTTCGCTGCGCAGGGGCTTAGCCTGATGAAAAAATACAAATACATTGTGTAGCTCTGACCTAAAAATGGGGTTGTCTCGATGAAAATTATACAGTGTTGTGGTGAAAACTAGTTGACAAATAAGATGAGAGCCCAAGCTTTCCCAGAATGGAAAGGAAGCCTGCTAGAATAGCAGAAGACTGAAGAAGTACTGGATGAAGGATTCACAGAAGATGAAGAATCCCTTACTGTAGGGCGAGCTGCTCTTTAGTTCTGATAATATGTGTAAATATGTCGGTGAGCGGTGTTATCCACTGTCTAGAGAGGTCAGATTATCAATATTTCACTGTGGTATAAGAGAAAATCCTGCTGTAACCATTTACTGAATCCTCTGCTGCCAGCAAAGCTCTACTTAAAATATCGCTCATTCCCAGCAAACAAAACCCCCGTAATACAGTCACAGTAACGGATGTAATCACATAAAACTCTCCTGAAGCCAATGAAGAGCTGGCCTGGTGCCTGAAACGCAGCGTGTGGCTGACAGAGGGCAGTAGTGCTATACTGAACACCACACAATTATTAGGAAGTGACAAAAAGGCACAGACATCAAAGACGACGCCGAGACAGTCACAGCCCTGCTTGTAAACTTGTGTATATGTAAATATGACAATAGTGTTCTGCAGATGACACTGAGATGAGGTTAGGATGACACAGGCACTACTGTAACACCGTAACATTGTATTCTCAGCATCATACTGCAACACTGTACTCTTAGTGTTACACCGCAGCATTGTATCCTGAGTGACACACCGCAAGACTGTATCCTGAGTGTTACACCACAACATTGTATCCTGAGTGTTACACCACAACAATGTATCCTGATTGTTACACCGCAGCATTGTATCCTGAGTGTTACACCCCAACAATGTATCCTGAGTGTTACACCGCAGCATTGTATCCTGAGTGTTACACCCCAACAATGTATCCTGAGTGTTACACCACAACAATGTATCCTGAGTGTTACACCGCAGCATGTATCCTGAGTGTTACACCACAACAATGTATCCTGAGTGTTACACGCAGCATTGTATCCTGAGTGTTACACCACAACATTGTATCCTGAGTGTTACACCGCAGCATTGTATCCTGAGTGTTACACCACAACATTGTATCCTGAGTGTTACACCACAACAATGTATCCTGAGTGTTACATCGCAGCATTGTATCCTGAGTGTTACACCACAACATTGTATCCTGAGTGTTACACCGCAGCATTGTATCCTGAGTGTTACACCACAACATTGTATCCTGAGTGTTACACCGCAGCATTGTATCCTGAGTGTTACACCACAACAATGTATCCTGAGTGTTACATCGCAGCATTGTATCCTGAGTGTTACACCACAACAATGTATCCTGAGTGTTACATCGCAGCATTGTATCCTGAGTGTTACACCGCAACATTGTATCCTGAGTGTTACACCGCAGCATTGTATCCTGAGTGTTACACCACAACAATGTATGCAGTTTCTTTAACAGGCAATGGATCATGGATTCCTTGTGTCCCATAACCGGTTTGGCATTGGGCCACTCCCAAGGGCATTATCTAAACAACCTCCCTGGTTTTCACCTTTTAACCCCATACAGTGATCTGGTTTTCACAGCAGGGAGGCCACCAGGTCACTACCTCCAGCAGGAAGGAAGGCCGTACCCACCCTATGAGCAGGCCCAGGTACACCAGCTGCAGAGTGACATGTGTGTGTACAATACTGTGGAGGGGCAAGCAATGGACAGTGGCGAGCAAAGGTAACTTCTTAAATCCTGCTGGGAAGTATAATGTGACAGTGTCACACCGCAACACGGTATCCTGAGTGTCACACCGCAACACGGTATCCTGAGTGTCACACCGCAACACTGTATCCTGAGTGTCACACCGCAACACGGTATCCTGAGTGTCACACCGCAACACGGTATCCTTTGAACAATAAAGCATATACGGTAGATGCAGGAATACTAGTTATAGACAGACACACAGTCTGCTTCATGCACACATGAGGAGTGTTTAGCCAGGATCATTGAAGGTTTCAATCTCATGATCAGATATTTGGGGGAGAACTGGGCGACCTCTGGTTTGGCTAACATTCATCTAATGTATGGTTAGTTTAGATTATTTTGCAGATAACAGTTTAGCACACTATGATGAGCCACTACGGGTGATGCAACGCAAAGCCGTTTTTTTTCGCTGGAAACAAAATCAGACATGCAGGACTTTGTGTCCGATGAAAAAAACTGGTTTCGTGGCGCAGAGGGTGTAAGCGCACACCCTCGCATTGCTTTAAAAACCCATTGAAGTGAATGGGTTTTTAAGCAATGCGTCGCTAACCTGTCGCTATCCGATGCCTATCCAGTTTCCCGAGATTTTCACTTGGATTGGCAGCGGACGGACTCAAGCACAGATGTGAACCCACCCTAACCTAGGATTCAGTCCCCATCAACCCCCTTCCTGCCTCAATGGGATATTTCCACAGGTTTGCTGACTTTGTTCAGTGACAGCTCCGTCCATTGAAACCTGCAATAGTGTAATAAACACAATCGCAACAATTATCTTCTTGCCAGGAAACTCGATAAAGAAATGCAATAATCTGCTGAGATGATATTTTAGAACAAACACATGTTTGACCTTTAAACATTCAGTGTGTATTGTATCTGCTTCACTTATCTCCTCGCTCAGGAAGAACAGTCCTGGAAGGCCGGCTGGCACAGAGAGGGTTAAGGCAGAGAGGGTCAGCATATGGAGAAGGAGCCCCTGAGTAATGAGATAGCTGCTAGAGAGAGATACATGGAGGCAGGAATAGTTGTGGATCTGCACCAAGCACATCAATTATTCAGCCCAAGCACAAACTGCAGAAACACTGAACAATCTGTGAATATGGAGGCAGGAAGAAGCGGATCCTGCTCTAATGGGCTGGGACATGGCCGGACCTTATTAACCAAGAGAGACATCTCCATCATATCCAGGTGCAACTGTGGCGACAAACATTGTTCCCCTTTCATCACAATATGGAAGATGTTCAGATATGAAGTAGAGAAATGACCGATTCTGAGGCATCATTCACAGCGTAGCTCCAATTTCCAGCATAATTTACAGCATGGTTTCACTTTACAGCTTCATTTACAGCATAGCTCCATTTTTCAGTATCAATTTTACAGCATAACTTCACTTTCCAGCATCATTTACAGTGTAGCTGCACTTTCCAGCATCAATTACTACAAAGCTTCACTTTCTGGCATCAGTTACAGCTGCGCTTTCCAGCATTATTTGCAGATTTAATCAATAATAATTTTGCTTAATTTATTGCAAGTTACATTCCTTCTATTCCAGAGCTGTATTCATAATTCTGCTGCCCCCGTTCACTCGCAGGGTACATAACCTTGCATCTTTCTGCTGGTCCAGTGTCTGTACATTGCATACTGTGTTGTTATATACTGTGGGGAGGTTCCAAGATGAAGCTTTTCATTTCCCCCGAGTCCCTGCTGGTTCATGGCCTGTGATCTTTGAGCTGTTAGGTTGTGCAGTATACGGTATATACCCTTTGATACCAGCGTATATCTCCTCCTCTTCTGGATAAACACTCGGCATTGTAGAGAACGACCGGCAATTAGCAGCTGAGTGACGGCTGAGGAGTAAAGTGTTACATAAATGCCTATAGTTCTCGCCATTTCAGGGATTGTAATAGCTGCTCAGATTTAGCCTTGGTAAAGAATATCAAAGCTCTAAACAAAAATATCCAGTGTCATTGAGTTTAAGTATCAGGGCAGATGGAGCGGCTTGTTTCCTGCCTGCGAACAATAATAACCAAATGGAAGATTGTTAACTAAAGTCAATAACCGATGTGTCTACACACAAAACCGGGGATCTGTGGCTCAATCTGAGGGTGAATTATGGCAGCCACACATAGTCTAATGTCCAATCTGACAATAAGTAGGGTGTACGGGGGCAGTATATCAAGAGCTCTGAAGGTTATGCCTATGTTAGTAGAAGCTTCGGCTGCAGATTTCATACAAAATCCAACTGTAAGGCCATCTTATCCAATAAAATGCTGGGCCCCATGGGGAATACTCATAGAGCCCATTACAGTTATCAGGGTCCATTGGGCCCCACTGGTGTCCATCATATCAGAGGCCCAAGCACTTATTTTTGTTCTGCTTTTTGATGGTGTCATCTACAACTTCTTGGCATAAGGGCTTGGTTCATAGAACTGTGGTGGGGAAGGGTATTTATGGTACCCAAATGTATGGTTCTCGAGCTGTAAATCAGGAATTTGTTGTCACCAGGCCTCACAATGGCTGCGGTGACTGTGTTTGACCTCTGGAGCTGACGGTAGACTCCGGGTCTGGCATAAAATCCTGCCCTGGTTTACAGAAGAGATGTTACTTGCTAAGTACTTGTTAAGAGAATTGTAGCCTCAGTTTCTTGGATGAGGAGACGGCAGCTCAGAAGTATAATTTACAGACATAAAATGGATTTAAGGAAAGGGGAATGGGTTTTCTTCTGTGGTGGAAACAATAAGTGCATTAACCCCTGAACTCTGTGAGGGAAGAGCCACATTTACTCAGATCAGGGTGAACCAACTACAAGATGCTCTGTAGATAGAATCATCTCGGAGGAAATTCAGGGATTCCTTGCAGAGACCAGGAAATTAATGAGATTCCAGTTCAGCCCCAGTGTGCAGTCTTTGACATCAACCTGGAAATCAGGCTGCCCCTCTCCTACAAAGGTCTGTGCCCCAGTTCGGGCTACTATCAAGTACATAATAACAAAAGAAATATAAAATAACATGAGCTAAAGACAATAAATGTTATTCCAACAGGAAAAAAGAAACCAAGGAGTAACAATGTAATATTTGCTTTGGGGTCCCCATTCCTACAGGTATAGTACTTACTATATGTAAGACCTCGGCCAGGACGCTGATGCTTCCCATACACAGACATCGCAGATCGGATTGTGCCCTACACGACCAGCAAACAACTTGATACCCCTAAAGTCCAGGAACAGGTGCCTAAGTGGACCATAAGGGCAGAGTCTCCTGTACCCACACGTAGGAAGGTGTTGTGGCTTCCAAGCTTATTATTCTTGCCTGTGATCTCCTTCCTGTCCATAGAACATACATAAACCATTTAGGTTCAGTACGCCCCTTCTGGGCCTGCAGCAGACATGTAAGATCTAATCTGTATGGTAGCTTTGTAGCCTTATGGACGTGGTGTTACTACAAGTTTCAGCATGGCCTGTAAGCTATACTGGCACGTGTAGTTCCTCTACTTGTTCCTCACTTCCTTCTTTTGTTCCCTTGAGGCGCGGTCAGTAGATACGCCTCTAGCAGCCTTATCTGTGCCCATAGAATTGCCGCCTTTCAATAGACACTGAATGGCACGTACATCTTTTCTTATGCATGGTTACATTCATCCACTACTCCTATTCTGCCATGTATCAGTCCTGTCTGTAGTCCTTGCATTCTATTCATGTACCAGGAAGCTCAGCTGAACTATAGGACTCTCCAGCCTGGTGAAGAATTTTGGAATGAATCCTCTCCTGGTTTATCTCTCACTTTCCTCCTCTCTCTGGCAGGATCCACCATGTCAGCCGGCGATGCCACCTCCTAATAGGCAACGTTTAGTCGTCTGTTGTGAGCAGAATTGATATTTTAGCAGCGTCTTCCTTCCACTGTCATGATACAAAGTATTGATTTCACTCTCCATGTGAAGTTCAGATGCACAGCGAATCTTTGAAAAAGGGGAAAATATATCATTGTACGTGCGCGTGTCTGAGATAAGAAAATGGAGGGAGCAGCCGCGGCTGATAAAACGCTTTGTAGGAAGGCCCACAAATTGCCAAATGTGATTCCCTTTTCCAGAGGAGGCAGAGAGGCGTTTAATGTGTGATATCCCTGCAGCCGCTTATCTCCTCCATCTGCAGGTTGTAGATCTGAGCCCTGGGACACATCTAGTTGTCAGAAATGTCCTCTGCTCAAATTAAACCTATATCCCTATTAGGCAATGACCGTAACACCAGAAATGGCGGACGGCAGGGGGCAATAGCTTGCAATCAGTTCACAGCACAAAGACAAGAGACATGGAGGTTTCGTGTCCCATTCAGAGCGCTCCACCAGAGTAGCAGTGGACCCGGCTCTAACACAATAATGACCAGCAGAAGAACCAAATTTGAAGGAGGGGGAGGGGTAGTACGATCCATCTTCTAGGAGTTGCTGGAGGATGAGCCCCCAAAATAATTTTATCTGGTGTCCCAAAGATCCTAAGTCCAACACTTTGTGGAGACCACAGACTGTAAACTCAAATACTGCATTCAACTATTTTTGTAATCCCACAATTCCCTGCACTGCTGATTTTAGATTTATGAACAGAATACTGGAAGGGCAGTGAAATCTGACACACAATAGAAATTTTTGAAGTAAGATTTGCTGAACACTACAGTTAGAACAATGACTGATAACATGAAGAAAACCGGACAGCATTCAATTGCAGTCATTAAAAAGAAAATAGATGTGATTGGTCATCTGGATGTCACATGGTTGACCTTGGCGCCCCCTGGTGCAGGGATTGTCCTGACATAATCTTGTGCTATGTTCTCTGATTATCATTGTTGTCTTTGGTTTGCTGAAATGAAGAATGCACTTGTGATTTCATTATTCCTCCTTTCCCCCTTCTCGTGGATGATTTCATTATTCCCCCCTCTCGTGGATGATTTCATTATTCCCCCCTCTCGTGGATGATTTCATTATTCCCCCCCCTCGTGGATGATTTCATTATTCCTCCCTCTCTCGTGGATGATTTCATTATTCCCCCCTCGCGTGGATGATTTCATTATTCCCCCCTCTCGTGGATGATTTCATTATTCCCCCCCCTCGTGGATGATTTCATTATTCCCCCCCCTCGTGGATGATTTCATTATTCCTCCCTCTCGTGGATGATTTCATTATTCCTCCCTCTCTCGTGGATGATTTCATTATTCCCCCCTCTCGTGGATGATTTCATTATTCCCCCCTCTCGTGGATGATTTCATTATTCCCCTCTCTCGTGGATGATTTCATTATTCCCCCTCCCCCTCTCGTGGATGATTTCATTATTCCCCCCTCTCGTGGATGATTTCATTATTCCCCTCTCTCGTGGATGATTTCATTATTCCCCCCTCTCGTGGATGATTTCATTATTCCCCCCCTCTCTCGTGGATGATTTCATTATTCCCCCTCTCGTGGATGATTTCATTATTCCCCCCCTCGTGGATGATTTCATTATTCCCCCCCGGGGTTTCCCCCCTCTCGTGGATGATTTCATTATTCCCCCCTCTCGTGGATGATTTCATTATTCCTCCCCTCTCTCGTGGATGATTTCATTATTCCTCCCTCTCTCGTGGATGATTTCATTATTCCCCCCTCTCTCGTGGATGATTTCATTATTCCTCCCTCTCTCGTGGATGATTTCATTATTCCCCCCCCCCTCGTGGATGATTTCATTATTACTCCTTTCTTCCATTTCTGTATTATTGGTTAATCAGCTCAATCAATAATATTCACTAAGGACGGAGATTCCGGCAGCAGCGGACACAGGAAATGAGATCTCAGTCCCCGCTCTGAGATTTGGATTAGAAATTATCAGTAATAATAGAATTTATGACCCTGCAGCCTATCTCACCAACACCAATAGTGATCTTATGTCTTATAGTCCAGGCACATCCAGAGCTACATCAACAATTCCAGTGATTCCCTAATACAGTAGTTTTCAGGCTGCAGAACCTTACACTGCCCCCCGCTATACTACAGCCTGTATTCGGCATAGTCTGTTCTGTATTATAGGAGGCGCTCCCAGGATGCATTACCTCTTATCTCCCTGCCTCTTCTGCTGGTTCAGTGTCTGCAGAGAGCATGCAGTACATTGTGTGGGCTCTCACAAGGCACAACTTCCATCTCTCGGCTTCCTTATGTATGTAGTTCTCCTTCAGATAAAATGTTAGGGACAAGACCACAGAGGGAGGTAAATTCTAAGTGCAGCTTCAGCTGTGCATGGAGTATATCATATAATGTAGTTAAAGTGATTAATGCTGCTCTCTATATTCCTCCTGCCTGAGAGGACAATTATCATCTTGTAGGTCTGACCACCCCAGGCCTCTATGACATGGGAGAATGAAGCATCACCCCCTGAATGTTGGGGGTAGACACAGAGTTATTAGTGTCACCCTACTCTGGATGATATTGAACCTTCCTATCTTGCAGATATTTCTCAGGGTAAATTAGCCGAGGAGACGTCACTGCTGACATTTTAAAGAAATTGATTCTTTAACATTTCTAAAAAGGGAGAGTATCCAGAGCTGGCAGAAGAGGAGGGAGGTCAGCGGCACCCAGTCACCGTCTCCTGCCTGTTATATCTATGGAAAACAAACCAATTAGTGAAAACACCAGGAGGATCTCTGCTGACGCCGCTGATCTCAGGACATGAGCCAAACACAATGCAACTCTAACAGGTTCACTATTGAACAAAACAAGGGGGCATAGATTTCAGCAAGCCCCATTCAGATCAATAGGAGTTGCCAGTTCACACTTAGTCTCTCTTCCCATCAGTCCACTTTATGTTTTTTTCTTGGTATCTGGTGAGGTTGACGACATAAGTGCTGATACTTCGGACACAGGGCACGTTCTTCCCCCCGCCGTCTCGTCGTTGTTACCGTGCTGTCGCATTGTGAATAATCACCTTGTTGTACTTAATTGTGCAATACCCAGGAATGAGCCAGAATGAAACCTCCAGCATCGACTACCGATCGCTCAAGTGAGAGACAAATAAGTGAGCGCTGTGTTTTCTGGGAACAGTTTTGGTGCTGAGTGTTCGGAGAAGTAGTAACAAGGCTGTTATTTAATCTCAGTATCAGGCAGCGCACATTCACCGATTTTGTGTTTTTCCTTCATTTCGTGATTCACAAAACAGTATTTACCTGCCCACCGTCGTGTCACATGTGCGCGCTTAATTCTGTATGTAAAAATAAGAAAACAAATGGAATGAAATCAATTGTGACTGGAGAAGTGTTTGGGGGTATTCACAAACTCCATTTGCAGTCATGGCAGTGATGTTATTTGGAGGTAAGCACACAGATTTCTGTAAGCTGCATTCAGATGAATGGGAATGTAGCAGAAATTTTGTAACAACTATGCTGCGTGTGAGCATACCCTTGTGCGTATCCTGCAGAGCATTCCACCCCTGTGTTCAGCGTGTACCCTAATTGCAGTCCTTGCGCCTCCTTCCATTACACCTGGCCGCAGCGCTCTACCTGATCTCGGCGGTGTCTCTCTCAGGTTGTTTTTTCTGAAGCGTGAAGACACACTGAATCGCAGACATTCATTTTCTAAGGAATCTTATGGAACAGACTTTGGGGTGGGTAAAGTTTGGTTTAGTGATTAAATTAGCGCAGACAATGGGCAGGAAAACCCATTCATCAATAACAACGAGAAGTAAACACAATGAAGCAAACTGGGGCTGGAGAAACACATGGTATAGATCTTTCCTGGTAACGGCCAGAACATATCACAGACTATCAGGTTTGGAACCGTCATTAAAGTGAGAGTTATATAACGGCAGCTGTGTCAGAGGTATCCTGAGCCTCACACCTCCAACCTTACAGCCTTGCTAGCCAGCCATTCACCTATATGATGATTAGAGATAAGTTTGGTCACCTTCCAAGCACTGGGCTCTTTAATCCTACTAGAAAGACACCAGCATGGACTTTTTATATTGTCCATTAGTTATTGGAGATTTTCCGAACACCACACCTTGGCTCCTGAAATGGCTGATAACAGGGAGCAAGAAACTGTTTTCAAGCACCTACAACAGACCATAGAATATGGACTACTGGTTATGGCTCCTTTACTAGCACCCGGTTGTGTCCGCAGCAGTAGAACAGTGGAATATTTACTTCACCATGCAAAATGGCCGCGTCTGTTGTATGCAGGTGGAGGGGACAGCAGGAGTCTATTGCTAGGTGAATTACCAGGCATGAAAAGATGTGGTCACATCCCAATTAACTATAAATATGTGCCCCCTCCCCTCCAACATGAAGCCCCCCCCCCCACACATCTTTCTACCACCCACATATAGAGAATATGCATTCAATATTATGGGTAACTACACAACACCTGACGGGGAGGACTGTCGGTGGGGGAGATGGCAGCTGACAGGACTGTGAATACAAAGGCACCGTCACCGGCATTAATGAGGCGGCGAGCGCAGGCAGCTGTGCCAGCACAATTATAAGCCCCGCGCCAAACACTTCATTATTTATTCAAATAAATAGAGGCCTAATGATGTAAACAGAGCGACGTGCGGTGCCAGAACTCACGCAGAGCCAGCAAAAGGTAAGACGACGCAACCCATACAGCATGGGATTCCAGGATATCCAGCTCATGAAAAATTGTCCATCAGCCTTGACCAGTTTTTCCATATTGTCAGTTACATCTTTACAAGTGCCTCAAAAATCTAAAAGCCGCCTACATGGTTCCAAAAACAGAACTTCTATTCACTGGGGATTTTCAGGTTCGGCCGTCTGATACCAACCAGTGCAGATTCTGCTGTGATCCTTTCATATTGCAGTTGTATGTCCAAGTCCCATGCTCGAGATAACACTGGAGCGCCTCATAGCACCATGATCCCAGCACACCAGACAGATGGCTCCTCGGGCTAGCTCTTGCCGTCTTTCCCGTACTTACAATTAGTTCTTCCATGGAAAACACATCAGACTGAGTGCTATATGTAGACCTGCAGATCTTTGTCAAGTGGGCACATTTATTTATGTCCCAGAAGTGGAGCCTGTAAACCACTTGATGCTAGTTACCTCATAAATCGGTTTCCTGAACGAATGTCAATGTCCAACGTCAATATGAACAACCTCCATTACATCAGCCGCTGCCAGTTATTACCGTAAACAGAAGGCAAGCCGAGTAATCTGTGTAAATCAAACTGGAGCCATAAATCTAGAGCCATTCGATGCTGCCGTCAACAGTGGGAGCAGTGGGGAAGGATGGACGGCTCTGGGTCTGTTCCAGTAGGCTCTGCTCCAATAACTGGCACAGCATGGAATGATTTCTTTTTTATGGGGTAGGTAAGTATTGCCATCCGTGGGAGACATGGGGAGGAGAGCAGGTGCCGAGAGAATAGTTACCCCACTGAAAATAGGGCGGACGTGTCCATGCATCCTAATGGGCGATCCAGAGATCTGGGCCAGAAAATGGTGTGTACGAGAATGAAGGACGGTCCTGGGGGACAAGTCTCCCTGTGTCCAAGTCTTCCACCGGTCTCTGAAAACAAGCGTGATTAGCCGACCGGAGAGAGGAGAGCGAGACGTGCCAGCAGCCTGCCCGCAGTGATTACCACTCATAGCAGAGTGATGCTTCTAATCAGGCAGAGAGACATCTTGTAAAGCCTGTGACAGTCCGGCCACGCCGGCACCCTCCCCCTGAAAAATAAAAAAAAGAAAACTTTTCTCTTTTCATTTCACATCACATCACGCATTGTGATTGATAAACATCTTGCCGCACCGACAGAAATTACAGAGCCCTCGGCCTGGTCCAGCACTGGCTGCCAACTGCTCAAGAGTCAGACTGGAGTGGACCTTCTAGAATTATACAATCCAACGCCCTCCGTCCGTCAATGCCAGGACTTCTTCCAAATGGCAGAGCAACTTCAGTCCATGCATGCTGACATAAGTGGTACACGTGGTACAATTACTTTATAACACAGGTTTACCCTATACTAGCAGCTCAACGTCACTCACACCAGGCCTCAAGGTGATGCACAACATTTTTCTGTGTGTCTTAATGTACATTGTATGAGCTTATGAGTGGAGTGGGGGAAGGGGAATGACAACCGTTCTGAGAACATTTCTGGCTCACAAATATGGTAGTCACTTTTCAAAGCCCATCAGTCTGCCTTGACATATCTGACAGAATGTTTTTGGTACTCCAGAACGGATTACTTTTGGAGTCTCAGAACCGTGCCATAGAATTTAAAGGGGTTGTCCAGCCACGATATCACAGCTGTTCCCAGAATCGTACAGACATTTTTCGTCTTTTAATCTGGTTTGCAGGAGATTCACATTCTCACACAGTAAAAACCAGAGCAAAATAAAAAAAAAAGATTGAATTTTGCAGCAATAATGCCCGGGGCTTATGTTCTCTCCGAGACGCACAAGTCGGGTTCCTGCTTAGAAAATGCGCATTATCTCTGGCAGAAGAAAGCATTGTGACAACACGCTGAGGACGAACAACTTATCCACATCTGACAACCCGATAACCACAGTAAACAAGTTCATTCTCGCTGCAGCAGAGGATTAGGCCGGTCACACGCTCACCGCGGCTACAATAACAAATACAGGGCCCCCTTATCTCTCATCCCATGGCCATGCAACAATGGGGGATTCAATGATACCATCTATAGCTAAATGACAAATCTGTCCAATATTATCCAATGTCCTCTTGTCTATACAGATACCATTCAGGACTGTAGAAAAGCTGGAAAGTGAGAGCTGAATAGAATAGGCAGCAACAGAGTAGAACAGCTGAACGGTTCCTGTATTGGTTGTATTTACAGGTGATTTCAGGTAGAAATATTCTTTTATTGCAAATCCTGCACGGCGTGGCGTGGCCACCCTATAACACACAGCTGCAAGCTACTGAGTACTACAGCACTGGCAGCTTCACGTGCCAAAGGGTCCGGCAGACACTCGAGTCCCTCTGCCAGTTATCGTCTGCCAGGGCTGTCCACCATTATGAAGCAGGTCCATGCCAAGGACTGCATAAGGTTCCCTTGGTTCAAAGCTATCCGCCAAAGCATTAACCCATTCACTAAACAAAAGAGTCCGGTGAATGTGAGTGGATGGGGAAGTAGCTGATCGCATCTGCCTGGTAACATGAGCCTGAGCTGCATGGAGGAGACGGTGCCCATATGGCGCTCCACCAGGTACTGTATGTCCCGAGCTAATCTCTCCTAAGTGCAGTGCTTCTCGGGGCTCATATCCTTGTGATATGTTCTGGTATTTTTTCAGTCATATGTATACGCAGTAGTGCGGCATATACCCCTATGGGTGCCTGCAGAAAACAGCCATATGATGTACTTGTGCATTACATAAAATATAGTGAGCCATGGTGCGTTCTGCAGGTCTGTATCCCTACGAAGCATCGCATGAAAAAAGTGAGCACCTCTCCATAAACATAGTGCACAGAATCAGTGTCCAGCGGTCGGCGCACCCTGATATGTCCTGAGCACATACATGATGTCGTGTTTTATGGGGTCACCTACAGATTAACACATAAGAGTCAACTCACATAAGGCAGATTTGTTGCAAATGTTTCTGCAGCTGAAAGTCAGTTCCATCCATTTGGACAGGATGGCTCCTGCAGCAGGTACATGAATGGAAAGACATAGCATTTTCTGCAATAAACCTGCTGTGTGTGAATTCTCCCTCAGAAGTAGATGTCCCATCTTGCAGCCTTCGGTCAATGGCTCCAGTTTGTTGATATCCTTGGATTACTTTCCCCCTCGCTGCTGACTTGGCATTTTTTATTTCTGTAACATGAAAGACTGAGAAATGTTTCCCCACAAAGCTGAAAGATATTAAACCTCCTCACAAGTCTCAGTGCAGGCTACGAGCTCCATATGCCATACAGACAGCAGATACATGCAACAAATCCCCTTAAAGGAGCACGCAAAGGCAAAGCCGCCTTTCTGTTCACTTTTTTTGAAGACTAGATCTGAAAGGCTGAAGACGTGCTTCCTTCTTCTGTTCTGAGGCCTCAAAGAGAAGACACGAAAGAGCCTGCCATTTTAATCACAAACATAATAAGCAGATCCCTACAGCGGTGCCAAGGTCTCGGAGTAAGGTTGCATAATCACGGCCATGTTTACATACAGGGTTCATCACGCATGTACTGCCCCTGCCCCCTCACTGCCAGCAAATTGGTCACCTCAGTTTACCCTACCTCTCCGTGACCAGCCAGCAAGACTTGCTTAGTGACTTTCTGAGCCAAAACTTCAGCTCCTGTGCTCTACATACACAATAACTGTACAAAGTCATAGTGTGGGTGATGGAAAGATCTGAGAGACAAAGAAGGGAGTCTGTCACCAGAACCCAGCATATCAAACTGAACCAAGCGTGGTTTTTTTCCCTTTGTAAATCACTACCTCATTTTCTGAGATATCGCTGGTTTTGTCAATGTGCAAATGAGCTCTCTGGAGCAACATCAACCTCCTCAATGCTCCAAAGAGCTCATTTACATATTAACAAAAACATCGATATCTTGGCAACAGAGGTGGCGATTCACAAGGGAAACACTGATCCAGATGACACTAACCTATCTATCTGCAGGGCTTGGGTGATATGCTGGGGTCTGGTGACACTAACCTATCTATCTGCAGGGCTGGGGTGATATGCTGGGTCTGGTGACACTAACCTATCTATCTGCAGGGCTGGGGTGATATGCTGGTTCTGGTGACACTAACCTATCTATCTGCGGGGCTGGGGTGATATGCTGGTTCTGGTGACAGTAACCTATCTATCTGCAGGGCTGGGTGATATGCTGGTTCTGGTGACACTAACCTATCTATCTGCAGGGCTGGGGTGATATGCTGGGTCTGGTGACACTAACCTATCTATCTGCAGGGCTGGGGTGATGTGCTGGTTCTGGTGACACTAACCTATCTATCTGCAGGACTGGGGTGATATGCTGGTTCTGGTGACACTAACCTATCTATCTGCAGGGCTGGGGTGATATGCTGGTTCTGGTGACACTAACCTATCTATCTGCAGGGCTGGGGTGATCTGCTGTTTCTGGTGACACTAACCTATCTATCTGCAGGGCTGGGGTGATATGCTGGGTCTGGTGACACTAACCTATCTATCTGCAGGGCTGGGGTGATATGCTGGGTCTGGTGACACTAACCTATCTATCTGCAGGGCTGGGGTGATATGCTGGGTCTGGTGACACTAACCTATCTATCTGCAGGGCTGGGGTGATATGCTGGTTCTGGTGACACTAACCTATCTATCTGCAGGGCTGGGGTGATATGCTGGGTCTGGTGACACTAACCTATCTATCTGCAGGGCTGGGGTGATATGCTGGTTCTGGTGACACTAACCTATCTATCTGCAGGGCTGGGGTTATGCTGGTTCTGGTGACACTAACCTATCTATCTGCAGGGCTGGGGTGATATGCTGGTTCTGGTGACACTAACCTATCTATCTGCAGGGCTGGGGTGATATGCTGGTCTCTGGGGGCAGACTCCCTTTAGAGGGTTACTCCCATGAACATAACCATATATACATTTGTAGACAATCACAACATTTTTGAAACATTTTTGCTAATATAAATAATTAAACATTTTGCAGAGCTTTTCTCTTTAGGGACACTAAAATAACCATCAGATGTTCAATATTGTGAACACGCTTTAGAGAGATGTCATGATGTAGTGGGGGCTCCATTCCAAGTTTTGCTATGGGCCCCATGACTACTTGCTGTCCCTTACAATAACATTACCTGGTGACCACATGGTTCTTTCCATGGGAGACCTGCACGGGAAACCTCCTGCATACAGCAGCCCAGATCTCAGCTTTCAGACTATGAAGTGCTCTGAGTAATCGGGTACAATGTCATACAATGTAACTAACCAATTCTATAACAACTCCACAAACTTCATGGGGCGCCTCCGAGCTTTGTCACCTGAAGACCATTGATCAGGCATAGAAGAAAGAGAATGTAAAATGCACAAAACAAAACATGAAATAAACCATTGCGGTGTCTACAGCGGTGAAGTCAAATAACTGCAAGAAATGTGTATTACTCCAGCGCAGGCGATGGACAGCTGCGGAAAACAATGGCAAAAAGAAAGCGGCATCACCTGCAGTAAGAAGGGGGACACGGCGGCTCTCAGCATTTACACATCCACAGCTCCTGGGTACACATGAGAGGCAGGACGCCATGCTGGACAAAAGATAAACCTGCCTGCCCTGCACTGGAGCGCCGGATACATCTGGTTAATAAGCCTGACAATGGGCTCCGTGTTACCACAGGTGCGCTCACGGACTATGGGCCGCAGGAAGAGAATTGTTTTATTAGATCTCTGCTGCTCCCGGGACACAGGAAAACATCAGTACATGACTAGAAGCGCCATTGCCAGACACTTGTAGGGTCCCTGCTGTTTCCGGCCATACACCCCCTGGCTCAGCCAGGATCTCAGAAGTACTTTAAGGGGCACCTGTAAGATCATCACATCTCCCAGAACAATGAAGGTTCACACTCACGAAGCAAGAAGAATTCTGGGAAACCTTGAAGAATTTATATGCAAAAGTGTATTCAAAAACTGCAAACATTTCCATCATCCATTAAACATGCTTTACATGCTGTAACCAGGATATCCCTTTAATGTGTACGTACATAAAAGACGTCCCTTTATTTAGATGCTGACCAGGGGTGCAGCAGGTGGGGTGAATGCTATCGTCAACCTCACACCATTCCCTGGAAAGACTCCAACCTCAATGTACCCTCCCAGCAGACTACACTAAGTAGAGGGAACCAATATGGAAACTAGTGGCGCCCTCCTCTGGTGCACACAGGATCCAGCATCAGACAGAGCACCCTGCACCTGGGCAGGTATAAAATCTTGAGCTTTATTCAACACAGTCTAAAATCCCCAGCAATGTGAGTGGCATTCTCAGGTTCCCCATCTCTTTGTGCCGCTGTGCACAGGTTCATCTCATCCCTACAGAAAGCAGTGGGGACCCATCAATGGACCCTCAGTAACTGCAGCAGATGCCCCAGTGGCGCCTCCAACCATTTTCTGGTGGTTCCATCTATCTTTCACAGAGTGACTGGTTAAGGGGTCAGGGATGAGGCAATGTTATCTCCCTTATAATTGTACGTCTCCAGGATGTGATGGCTTTGCCCCTTGGCTGACTCCAAGCTTGGTTCTTTTAGTAACCTTAGGCCATGCACTTAGGCCAATAGCAACCTCTTATTGAAAGGCTGAAGACTCCCTTCTTGGAACAGAGGCCTTTCATTTCTGAAATGAGTAGTCTTCTCAGTGCCTAAATACAGGGCTATGAGGGTATTTGATGTGGTGAGAAGAGAACAACCAGTCTACTGTGGCTCAGACAGAAAGACTGCAGTCACTTAAAGGGACCATCAAGAATAGCACCAACCTGACCTCAGCTGTGTCAACAGGACAGGGCAGAGGGTAAAGCATTGCTGTAGTATTCACTGTGGAGGATTCACACACAAAATGGAGATTCACCTCATTCATTGTTCAAAACAGTCAATGTATTCATGTATGAAGATGTGCAGTGAAGTGGCCAATGCGGCATCCAACAGAACCTTACACAACCTCACGCATGGAGTGGAAAGAATCCTTACAATGGCCGATGCTGAATCTAAGTAGGAAGGGTTTTGGGGCAAATAGATTAAAGTCATACGGAAGAATTGTCACATCTGTGAATGAACCCCCATGAATGCTACACAGAAAGTAGAAGGAGCACAAAGCCTTCATCCCTACAGTAACACATCTGCTGCAAGATTACGGTTAGTTCTGTTCTTGTAATCCCGCAGGAGAAGATACAAGGCACAAGAAAGTAATAATGCAAGGTAATGGTGAGAAACAGGACTCCGGGGTGTTGCAAAATAAAATCTAAAGTAACACCGATGCAGCTCGGGTACCAGGAGGATTGTATGTTCTGTGCTGTACCGATCTACTTCCTGCGGCGCGATATCACACAACAAAAGCCATTGACACAGTCATGTTAAACTGCTACATCTATCTGTAGTGAGTGGAGGAAGTGCAGACATGTCTGATGTGACACTAACCCCGGCAGCTGCAACTCCAACTTTCTCAGCAACATTTCTCTATTTCCATAGAGAAAGCAACAAGAACTCTTTCAGTCTAATCTCAGTGTAAATATTTCAGGGCACATTTCCCGTACAGCGGAGGAGCAGGACCCTCGCAGTACTAACCAGTGGAGCATGCTCAAGGAGAAGGCAGAGAATACCCCTTACTGGATTTCCATGAATGAAGTTACAGACAAGAGACACTCGAGGGCCCTCATACTGTTCTGTGCATATAGAGCAGGAATGAATGAATCTACCATCTCACCAGGCGTACCCTCTACCTTTTTACCATACGTATCCTCTACCTTCTCACCAGGCGTATCCTCTACCTTTTTACCATGCGTATCCTCTACCTTCTCACCAGGCGTATCCTCTACCTTCTCACCAGGCGTATCCTCTACCTTCTCACCAGGCGTACCCTCTACCTTCTCACCAGGCGCACCTTCTACCTTCTCACCAGGCGTATCCTCTACCTTCTCACCAGGCGTATCCTCTACCTTCTCACCAGGCGCACCTTCTACCTTCTCACCAGGCGTATCCTCTACCATCTCACCAGGCGTACCCTCTACCTTTTTACCATACGTATCCTCTACCTTCTCACCAGGCGTATCCTCTACCTTTTTACCATGCGTATCCTCTACCTTCTCACCAGGCGTATCCTCTACCTTCTCACCAGGCGTATCCTCTACCTTCTCACCAGGCGTATCCTCTACCTTCTCACCAGGCGTACCCTCTACCTTCTCACCAGGCGCACCTTCTACCTTCTCACCAGGCGTATCCTCTACCTTCTCACCAGGCGTATCCTCTACCTTCTCACCAGGCGCACCTTCTACCTTCTCACCAGGCGCACCCTCTACCTTCTCACCAGGCGCACCCTCTACCTTCTCACCAGGCGCACCCTCTACCTTCTCACCAGGCGTACCCTCTACCTTCTCACCAGGCGTCTCCTCTACCTTCTCACCAGGCGCACCCCCTCTACCTTCTCACCAGGCGTATCCTCTACCTTCTCACCAGGCGTATCCTCTACCTTCTCACCTGGCGTATCCTCTGGCTTCTCTCAAGGCGTCTTCTCTACCTTTTCACAAGACGTCTTTCTCTACCTTTTAGCATTTAAATTTTGGTTTTCACCTAAATGAATTTTTCTATTTTGGGCGCCTGTGAGCTTATTAATGGGGGCATAAAGCAGAATGTTACATGCACAGTCCAAGCACGAGACAAAAACTAATTAGACTTCTAAACTTATAGACACAGCGATTACCTGCCGCTCAGCTAATTCAATGTTTTCTGCACCGGTGACTTCAGGGTTTATGCACAGATGCAATGCACTGTAGCTGAGGGGCATTATTAAGTCTGACCCCCATTGCGTGGTGCAGGCCTGCGCTCAACTGCGATCATCCACTCAGTCTGAACAATAATTTTTTTTTTTTTTCCTGCCAGTGACTAAGGCGGGAAGGTAATTATTTCAGGAAAGTAGACTTTAGATTAGTGCAGGTCACCAGAGGTTGTGGTTTAATTGGTAGAACACAGAATCGCTGCAGTCTTAATTTCTTTTCTTTAAGAATTCCGAAACAAATTGAGGAACCTGCAGAACAAATTGCAGATTCATTGAAATCCACCGCTATTAAAAAGAAAATGAGTATCTGCTCCTCCCTGGCCTCCAGGTGTCAGCTATGCCAGTCAGTGGACCGGGCCATTGGGCCTGGGATGAAATGGTTAAATCCAAACAACTGAATGCTGACAATGCATATTAATCTCCAATGTAGTGGAACTACAAGTGCCAGCAATATCTACAACATCGACCTCCTGCGGGTCTCTCCCGACAGCTAATCACATTATATATATTAATACGGAAGAGGAATACCAAGTCCTTAACGAAATGTGAATATTTTAGGTGATTATCAGCCAGAGCGTAATACATAAACCCGCATTATAATAGAGTTATATTCTGCCATGTTCTGCCCTTTACAGTGTCAGTCTTCACTGTAGGGGTATATTCACACATGCAGGGTTTGTCCAGGTTATTGATGTAGTTTTTGAAGCCAAAACCAGAAGTGGAAGGGCAAAGTACCATCTGTCTTTTATACTTTCTCTGCCTTTATGATGCACACCTCACTTTTACATAAAAAAACCCGCATATGTAATATTCATGAATCAGGAGGCTCTGGATGAGCAGAGGTCACTGTCAGATGGAGGAGTGCTGCAGTCTATGTATTTGCATGGTTCTGCCCCTATCATCCACCTTCTCACTGTCAGCTCCAACACCGTCTATTATAAGGACAGCTGGTAGTCACTGAGATCACAAAGCTGTTGGTGAACTACAACCCCCAGCATGTGAGTAAGCAGATGGTGTTGCTGTCCATCAGATTTCTGCTGGGCTCTTATCCTAATGGTCAGGTCCCTGCGGTGTTTGTGTTGCTTTTCCTTTATGTGATGTCTCTGATGACATCTGTATAACACGTTACTGCCAGGCTGGAATAAAACTTCACAGCCCCACCCCCTTGACCAGGTAGGTTCCCCCAGCTGCAGACCGGCACTTTCCTAAGCACAAAGATACAATATTTTCTTGTCTCTTCTTTTTTTTTTTTTTTTAATCAATATTTGCAGACGATACTCCCCTGAACCCCCCGCCGCCTCCTTCCGTGTGATTGTTGATGTCTCTCAGGTATCGGGGTATGTGCAGTTTCCGTGGAAACCGGCAGAACCCTCTTAGCCGTGGTTCCGTCTGGTACACGCTGCCTAATGACTACAGTCTAGTAGAGCCAGAGCGAGAGATGCAGAATATATGATGGAGGACGCGCCATCCTCTCCCTCATCACCCCTGGAATCCTCACCGCCATCGTGATACAAAAACATTTCAAGACACGACTGGCCGCCTCACATTACCTCACTGGGCCGGCCGGGGAATAGCTAATGTCTTTAATGAGCACGCCGTTATGTTTTATTGCAAATTGCTTTTTCAGCATTTTACAGCCCAATTCTGTAGTTACAAATAAATGTAAGATGCCGGGTGACAGCGACAAGGGGGCAAGATCAACCTGCGCAATGGAGAAGGTTAATCCATCTTTAGGGGTTTAATGGAGACCTCTAAAAGTCATAGCAGCACTGAAATGTTACGACCCATGTGCACTGGTGCAACATGTGCAATGAATAAAGTATGGGTGGCTTTAATACACTGTACTTTACAGAAATCTACAGAAAACAGGGTCATATGTGGCTGCGGACAATTGGCTGGAGTCATGACCAGTGCAGTCTATGAAAGGAAACATATTACTGGTTATAGGTATTTGCAGAGGACAAGTCGATCCAAGGTTTTATATGGATTGCCACCTTTGGAGTGTTTTTTCCTGACATGGGGCAATTGACATCAGCCTCATGGGGTTTTTCTGGCTTCTGAATCAACACTATAGGGTCATAGGTTGGCCCTGATGGTCCTGCGTCTTCTTCCTACCAGTTACTATGTAAGGTTTCTGCTTCAGAAAGCTTCCTCCCAGCTTTAGGGCTCATGACACGGACATATAATGCCCATACCCGTCTAGCGGCCCCTACCAATATAATTCTTGCACCTGATAGGAGGGAGAATGTATACTCCCCATATGCTAACACAGATTGACACGTTTTAGTGTCTCTTTAAATGATGTTTTTGCTTATTTTCAGAGAAATATTAGTAGTTTACAGAAAATATCTGGGTCGCTCCATCTACCTGTAATAATCCAGTAATTAGGAGCGGACGCGGCTCCGCCACTTCTGTACACGCCGCTCGTACGCTTTGGATCTCACCACTTCCTTAAATTAGAACAAATTTCTGTTCTAGTTCAATGAACGGTTTTCCCTTTTATTAGTTTTTATCTCTTCATTATTTTTCCCACTTTTACAAGTTGCTTTACCTTTAGCTAAATGATAAAGACTGAGCAGAACAAGTGTAGAGTAGTCAGATGCTGCGAACACTCTGACAACCATAGACCATTAGATATATACTACAGGTTTAGGTCTATGATAGTCGATGTGCCTCTGTGGTAACCTACAACAATCTCCGTAAAACAGTAAGAGAGGGCAGATGGAAAGGAGTATGACCGCAGGATCAGACTACAGACTACACACAATTGGTTTGTAGTCTGTTACCATGGAGACACATAGATCTGCATAGGAGATGCAGCTTCATGACACAGGAGGAGATTTTTAAGGGAGATGATTTGCAAAGTTGTTGGACAAGTACAGAGAGCTTTCTTGGACAGTGTTTCTTGATAAGTTTTAGGTTTTTAGCCTTCCATTCCATTATGTATAGACGCAATGGCGGCTACAGCGAGCATGAATACAGAAGGCTAAAATGATGCTGCAAACACCTGAAAGCTGGCAGAATGTATGCTGCACCAGGTATCTTACACGATCTGGGAAATGGGTTTCAGACTCCAAAACTTGCCAATAAAAGGGGTTTGCATAGTATACTGGATTGGTTTTTTTAATCACAATAATAATCCTTCACATCATTTACAGATATGTTTTTCCCATTTCATATTCATTGGAGCAAATAAAAAAAAAGGCCGTAATAGCGCGCGTGTAGGTGGGGAGCGGCCGTAATAGCGCGCGTGTAGGTGGGGAGCGGCCGTAATAGCGCGCGTGTAGGTGGGGAGCGGCCGTAATAGCGCGCGTGTAGGTGGGGAGCGGCCGTAATAGCACGCGTGTAGGTGGGGAGCGGCCGTAATAGCACGCGTGTAGGTGGGGAGGGCGGGCCGTAATAGCACACATGTAGGTGGGGAGCGGCCGTAATAGTATGTATGTAGGTGGGGAGCGGCTGTAATAGTACGTATGTAGGTGGGGAGCGGCCGTAATAGTACGCATGTAGGTGGGGAGCGGCTGTAATAGTATGTATGTAGGTGGGGAGCGGCTGGTTACACGGGGCTCCGACCAGTGACTATACTGCATTGAATGACGCGGTCACTTTAGTTTGACCAGAATGTTTAGATGAAACTCTCAGGAATGTAACCTTGGGATAAAATGCAATTAAAATGCTACAAGCCACGAGATGAGATTGCCGTGCTGCCTGTACCCTTGGCTCTGCATGTCCTTAGCTGCTCCCAGTGCTGTGAAGACGAGGAGATGGACGTCTCTTTATTTGCTTCTGACTTTTAACATTTCCTGTAGTGAGGGGAGCCATTCATATTTGGATAAGAGGAGCAGATGCCAGGCCAGCATGCACAGGTCGCACCAGTGATTTTAATGTAGTATGACGTTCCTAAGTATGTGGTGAGACTCTGAGGCCTTGTTATCTGATATTCTATTCCCAGGATGTTCATGGATCATTTGTAGAAGCAATTAACACAAGGAGGAGATAGGAGAAAGCAAATCTGAACCCTTTAACCCAATGGTCTCCAAAGTGCAGTTCTCCAGCTGTTGCAGTACTACAACTTCCAGCATGTTGGGAGTTGTACTCGGACTATAGTTGGTGATATTGTAGGCATCCAGCTGGACCTAGGCCGGGTATTAATCCCTCAGACCCTTGCGGCTATGGGGAACCTCTTCAGATTCCTGTTCCACCTCTCCTCCTGTCTTAGTGCCATTGCTCTCAGTCTGTTGTAAAACTACAAATCCCAGCATATCCTGACAGTCTTCACTGCCCTTGTGCATTGCTATGGTCCCCTCCATGCTCATGGCAGATACTTGTTACAATTGTCCCTCCCTATCTTGGAGCTGACAGATGGCACACGTACGTAGCTGGTTACACAGGAAACTGATCTAGAAGACACGATCGTCACCTGGGCATCTTCACAGCAAACAGTGAAACTTGAGTTCATTTACGCTACGGGCGCTCAACGACTTCTTAAAGACTTGTCAGCGGAGGAGTGAGATGTTGACATCTGGAAATGTGAAGTAAATCAGCTCAGTGTGAAGATCTGGAGCTGCTCTTCCCCAGATGTTTCCTATAAACCAGGCATTTCCCAGCTGCCCTGATTTTGATTGCAAGCTCCTCGGAGCCGCTCAGAATCTCCCTTGGTCTTCTCTGCAGCCATAGTGTTTTATAGGGCAAAAGGCAAACATTAAATATAGGCAGCGTTCATATACCAGGGAGTCATAAAGTGCAGATTTAGGACCACAAATGCAGCTTATATGGCCACGGTGATGTTTTGCATTTGCTCATTTGTCCCCAGATCCGTCCTCAGAGGGTGGGTGGAACGCAAAGCGAACAAGATGTACTTGGCAGAAGTGTGTGAACCCTTCACAATACACAACACGGACTGTGTCATGGGAGCACAAGACACAAGAAAGGCCAGTTCTACAGAGTGCGAGCTCCTTGGCTTAATGTATGCATATCTGACGGCTGTGCCAGAATTAGATTTTTTCCTATACATTTAAGGTCACTACTAATATGGAGAAATCAATGGTCATATAGATGGATTCTGTGTGTCTGAGCAGAAGGAGAACAACTCCCATCATCCCATCTGTATTGGTACTGTAGAGACAGGTAGTCCATGTGGCTACTATAGGACTTAGGGAACTCGGGGGTCTCATGAGCTTCCCAGGGAGGGGGTTTGAAGGGCTATACCAGCGCTAGGGGGTGGGGCATTTAGATTTTTCCTGTGAGATTCCCTCTAATGTGGAATTACAAGAAATAATGGAATATATCAAAGTGTGCATTAGTGTATAATGAAGGTTTATGGAGCGGATCGTCAGGTCCCAGCCCTCGCTTCTGTACTATATAGCTATATATCTGTCACCAGTATACAGAGGCATACAGCGGAGCACCCATGGGAGTCTCCTGTGTTGGGTCTAGGAGTGTAAGTGACGGCGAGACGGCAGCAGGATTACCAGGTCTCTCGCTCCCAATCCATTATGTCTGCACAGTTTCCATCTCCTCAGGTGACTCCAGGAGCAACAATCCCTGGACGACTCCACCTCCCTGCGGAGCGCCCCCCTGAGCGATCAATAATAATCACATCTATACACTGACAGAATAGCGTTATAATCTGTACATTGTGTGTAAAGACTAAAGGCACAGGGGAGAAATAAACACCAGCCGCATAGTGAAGGGAGGACTGATAATACTGTGTAGAGAAGGAAACGGTGAACAATCCGCGCCATGTTCTAAGGTTCTCCATCACACCAAGCCCCGTGTCCAGTACAGAACAACCTCAAATATAAGAACTTCAGTCTATGGGGCCCACTACATGTCTGTATCAGTACCTGCAGTCTATGGGGCCCACTACATGTCTGTATCAGTACCTGCAGTCTATGGGGCCCACTACATGTCTGTATCAGTACCTGCAGTCTATGGGGCCCACTACATGTCTGTATCAGTACCTGCAGTCTATGGGGCCCACTACATGTCTGTACCAGTAACCGCAGTCTATGGGGCCCACTATATGTCTGTATCAGTAACCGCAGTCTATGGGGCCCACTACATGTCTGTACCAGTAACCGCAGTCTATGGGGCCCACTATATGTCTGTACCAGTAACCGCAGTCTATGGGGCCCACTATATGTCTGTATCAGTAACCGCAGTCTATGGGGCCCACTACATGTCTGTACCAGTAACCGCAGTCTATGGGGCCCACTATATGTCTGTATCAGTAACCGCAGTCTATGGGGCCCACTACATGTCTGTATCAGTAACCGCAGTCTATGGGGCCCACTACATGTCTGTATCAGTAACCACAGTCTATGGGGCCCACTACATGTCTGTATCAGTAACCACAGTCTATGGGGCCCACTACATGTCTGTATCAGTAACCACAGTCTATGGGGCCCACTACATGTCTGTATCAGTAACCACAGTCTATGGGGCCCACTACATGTCTGTATCAGTTCCTGCAGTCTATGGGGCCCACTACATGTCTGTACCAGTAACCACAGTCTATGGGGCCCACTACATGTCTGTATCAGTTCCTGCAGTCTATGGGGCCCACTACATGTCTGTATCAGTACCTGCAGTCTATGGGGCCCACTACATGTCTGTACCAGTAACCGCAGTCTATGGGGCCCACTACATGTCTGTATCAGTACCTGCAGTCTATGGGGCCCACTACATGTCTGTATCAGTACCTGCAGTCTATGGGGCCCACTACATGTCTGTACCAGTAACCGCAGTCTATGGGGCCCACTACATGTCTGTATCAGTAACCACAGTCTATGGGGCCCACTACATGTCTGTATCAGTTCCTGCAGTCTATGGGGCCCACTACATGTCTGTATCAGTACCTGCAGTCTATGGGGCCCACTACATGTCTGTACCAGTAACCGCAGTCTATGGGGCCCACTACATGTCTGTATCAGTTCCTGCAGTCTATGGGGCCCACTACATGTCTGTATCAGTACCTGCAGTCTATGGGGCCCACTACATGTCTGTATCAGTAACCGCAGTCTATGGGGCCCACTACATGTCTGTATCAGTAACCGCAGTCTATGGGGCCCTGCCAAGTCCACGTCTGTATGCGATTGAACACTTACGTTTTCCTGGTGCTCACAGATGGGAGGATCCTCCACTGCTATCTCTATATACTCTGTATACTTTTTTTTCCTGCAGCTCGCCTGCTTCATATCCTGACATTTAAACCAATTTAACATCTTCCATTTCCTCTATTAAGTGTTTTTCGGTCCCTGATGTATTAATATGACACTGGCGGCTGGCGCTGCACTCCCTGTTACTGCACAACTTGTCAGAGTCACAGGATAAGCGATAGAGGAGCCCGATCAATAGTATCGGTGCAGACAAAGCTTTTTCTTAAATGTAAGAGACGCAGGACGTGGATGAGTTTATCTTCCTATTCCAAGTCCCTCCAAGTGACAGGACGGTGAAATGTGGCAATGAGCCTGAATAGAGCAGCACTTCACTGAGGTCCCTTATCCTACACAATTATACCCTGACTGTGCAGTCTCCGCACTACATATACATCGATAGAGGCTTCTTACATTACATCTCCAGGACTTTTAGTTTTCCTTTACCTTTATATGACAAGTGAAAAACTCTTTCAATCTATTGGCCACTAGAGGTCAGCACAACAAATAACACTGAACCAAATGCACTCTGCTTTACATTCTGCTGTAAACAATTTTCAGCGGTGCCATCTTTACAAAATGATAGGAATGATGCACGCAGGAAGCGTGTATATCACTAAAGCCTACAAGAAAATATTATTTGACATGTCTATAAAAATGTTTATAGAATATTAGAATGTGTCAATATTTGTGCAATTCTAATTAGCATTTACTGCTAATTACTGTTTGTTGATGTGGTTACTTGTGCGTGAGTAAGAGACCCTCGCTATCAGTAATGCTGATAACACAAGGATGATGATTACCACTGACGTTCTGTATTTGTTGGCCAGGAATTGCAGTCATTCAGCTGATGCCGCTTTGCAGCACTTTACTGGGGAGGTGACTAGATGACAGAGTGCGCAGTCACAGTGTATTTAATACAGGCCCGGCCGTCTCGTCACATTCAGGATGAGGGATGCAGTCTGCGGCTCAGCAACAAGCGCCATAAACTTGATGGAAAAGGCAGAGCTGATGGCGCTTTCAGAATGGTGGAGTTAAAATAAACTCACACGGCCGTCTCCCATGAAGAGTTCGCTGGCACAGAGGGCAGGCAGGTAGAGCGGAGGCTGGAGGAAGATGGAGAGGCTTTGGCTACGCTTGGCCTCCTCTGATCTCATTTCTCATCACATTGGTCTGTCTCTAGCCGTCACTGGTCTGATAAGTTAGGGGCCTCCTGGTACCTGCTAGATACAACAATATTTACAGTGGAAACATTTATACACCGTGTATGACATTACCATTAAGACATCGTATAACCGCTGACAACTCTGTATCTACACGTTCTTGTGCTGAGGCAGCGTTGTCACATAATATATGGGAAGGGATGTGGCGAGCAGGATCCGGCCTTTTCTCTGTTTTTTTTTTTTTGGTTGGTTTCATGGGGGTAGATATGGGAAGCCACAAGGCAAGGTATTTACATCCTGCTGCAGTGACTTTTCTCTGCTCATTTCCATTGTAGATGATAAAGCAATGTCTTGTGTATAAATATAATGCACACTGTATAGGGCCACTTCATGGATGGCTAAAACAGTCATGTGACCTGTAAATATAGATAAAATAGAGAACTGCACCCATTGTTTATATGGCACCAACTTATTCTGCATGACAGGGATTGTCTTCCAGCCATGTTTGTGGGAACATCTCTGATATGTACACTATGGCGGGTGTCACAGCGGACAGGAGGGTGACCCGGGGCAGTTTTATATTGCCACATAGTTGAGGCAGGACCTGGTATTATTCCCCTGGACTGGCGCGCCTCTCAACTCCGCAGCCGGTAACTATTGCAGAATGTTACAGAAACATAGAAACATTTCTTACTAATGTCAATTTCATCTCCTCGCGTTTCGCTGAATTCATGACCTTCTTCTTTATAAATAATATACAGATATAGTAGAATAAAACAACTAAACATGACATTGTAATATTTACAGCATTGTAATGAATCTGCTGCTTTAGCTCACTTTGCTTTTACTACAACATAAACATCAATGGGAGCGAAACGCCTCCACGTACAAGGAAAAGCAAAGCAAACCGCAATTTACATTGCACGCGAAACTTGTCAAAATATGTGGTCTTGTGTGGGAGAACCTAAATGAAATCTGCAGTTATGTCGAAATCCAATCCTCCCTTCTGTTCTGTTTAGATGCTGCAGTACACTTTAGCAGTGGTATAGCTGTAGCATTATATTCATGAACCAGGAGGGTCTGGATGAGCAGGGGCAGGAGGCTTCCCCAGTGCACGGAATTACACAAAATACATAAAGGGGAACTTAACTTAAAGGACATCTTAAATGCAGTGCCACCAAAAGTAAGTCTGTGTTCACACCTTCATCACAGTCACCATCAGGAGCCATATTTGATGGTAAGAACATCTCCGCACAAATGAAAATAAGAGACCTCCCATGACAGAGCCCCAGGTATAGGTCAGTGGTGTCATATGATGGATGCGGCATTGGGTTTATAGAGGAGACCATGATGCAAGTGTGAACAGAGCCATATACTGAGTCTATGGGTGCAGCTCCTGCCCCTGAAGACACAAACCACAGAGCCTATTAGGTCACATATTATAGCCTTAGCCCTGGTTGCACACACAGTATGTACCTACATTTTCTTCCACTTTTTTAGGAGTTTTTTACCATGATGTAACATGCTCTGGATACGACATCTTTATAAGCTCCTGGATGACTTTACATATGGCAGGGGAAAAAAAAAAAAGACAAATACAAAATGACACAAAATAAAATATATATATATATATATAAAAAGAAGACAAAAATTCAAAATAAATAAATAGTGAAAGAAGTTCCCTGGATACAAATGTAATGTGCAGCTTCCCAGTGCGTTGGATGGATGGGGTCAATGACGGCGACGTCTTCACCCCACATTCATCACAAGATTCTCATTTGCCTTCAGCGTAATACGGGAGCGGGAGGTCTGGGCTATGTAGTCAGAGTATGGACATAAATGTACGCCTATATTCTTCCCGTCTGGACGTTTATAGGATATACAGACAATTCTCATTATTTTTGCCCCTACCTCATATACAGATGGACCTTACGGCACGGACACGATGTAACGCAGCTTTTATAGAGAATGTAGCAGAATGTTTCGGTGCACAACAGTGAACATCCAGGCAGATCTATAACGTACGGTGTGTGATGAGCGGCCTGATGACTGCCATGTGCCTGCCGGCTCCCCATTGGCTTCCTCTAATCTAGACCTTTCCTTTCCCATTAATTGCTCGGATTCTCTAATCAGTCTCTGTCCCCCTATTCTTCTCGGTGGCAGTAAGAAGCTGTCACACGTCCCGGTTCAGTGTCCCCGGCCCTCCCCATCTCCGAGCTGGCTGGGAGGCAGGTAGCACACACTGTGCAGGAACAGGGCTTGGAGCAAGGACATATTGCAGGCGAGCCTCCCTGCAACCATCATTTATAACTGTCAGACGTTTATCATTGACAAATCTGTTTCTTTCAGGAAGACATTCAGGATGTAGATCAAGGGGAGTAAGAGGATGCAATATTTATGGAGTCGGCATGGCGTTCTGACATTGCCTCTTCCACTGAGGTAGGGAGAAAACAGCAAGACGCAAGCCACAATGGACAAAAATATTGTGAGCGGATATAGCATTATTTAAGATTAAGAAAGCAAAGAGTAATAAGTAATGAGAGCCATTCATCACAGTGAAGCAGCCGAGTCCCGCCGGGGCCGCTCCTGCAGCCAGTGCCTCCTTTATTAGTGCCAGCCAGTATCCTATATTAAATGAAGCGTCTTCTATTAAAGCGCCAAGACCTGTAAACAATTACTCGCTGACGTCCTTCTCAGCAATGGATTTCAGCAGACACAGCCAGAAAGACTGACCCTCAATCATGTGAACATTACTACAACACCCATCATCTTCACATCTGTCACAACATCACGATGACTATTATCCTGCAATATCACAAACCTAGTCTGTGGTGGTCTAACAAGCACCAGCGTCCGATCACAGGCTCTGGCAGCTCGGTCTTTCCCCTATACTTTACAGGGTATCTTTGCTTGTTCACATTAGTAGCTGTGTATAAGCAGAATCTCAGCACAAAGTCAGTGTATAGAAGGAAGACGCACATGACTAGTAAGCTCCTATACGACAGGTGTCCTGGTGACTTCCTTTGAGCCAGTATATACCACTATACCAGTATGGAAATAGACAGCGAACTGTACTATTACATAGTGAGGCATCACGTCAAATGTAATATACACACGTGGACAAAATTGTTGGTCCCCTCCCTTGTTTAATGAAAGAAAATCCCACAATGGTCACAAAAATAACTTGAATCTGACAAAAGTAATTTGCCAAACTACATGTTGACAAGCCACAAAGCTTCTGGGAGAATGTCCTATGGACAGATGAGACAAAAATCGAAATTTTTGGCAAGGCACATCAGCTCTATGTTCACAGACGGAAAAATGAAGCCTATCTTGAAAAGAACACTGTCCCTACTGTGACACATGGAGGAGGCTCTGTTATGTTCTGGGGCTGCTTTGCTGCATCTGGCACAGGGTGTCTTGAATCTGTGCAGGGTACAATGAAATCTCAAGACTATCAAGAGATTCTAGAGAGAAATGTGCTGCCCAGTGTCAGAAAGCTTGGTCTCAGTCGCAGGTCATGGGTCTTGTAACAGGATAATGACCCAAAACACACAGCTAAAAACCCCCAAGAATGGCTAAGAGGAAAACATTGGACTATTCTGAAGTGGCCTTCTATGAGCCCTGACCTAAATCCTATTGAGCATCTTTGGAAGGAGCTGAAACATGCCGTCTGGAAAAGGCGCCCTTCACACCCGAGACAACTGGAGCAGTTTGCTCATGAGGAGTGGCCAAAATCCCTGCTGAGAGGTGCAGAAGTCTCACTGACAGTTACAGGAATCGTCTGATTGCAGGGATTGCCTCAAAAGGCTGTGCAACTAAATATTAAGGGAACCCTCATTTCTGTCCAGGCCTGGTTCATGTTGAAGCCTGGTTGGAAAGCAATGTCTGACTTTCATTTGTTCATTTTCATAGAATTTTTATATACCGTGTTTCCCCGAAAATAAGACACCCCCGAAAGTAAGGCATAGGAGAGGTTTCGGAGAATTGCCTAATATAAGGCATCCCCTGAAAGTAAGGTGTATGTTCCCGAACAGAACATACGGTATATACGATATGTGAGGCCGCGGGAGAACCCCACAATCTCTGCTATCATTATACTCTGGGGTCTTTTCAGACCCCGGAGTATAAAATGCACCGGCGCCCAGGGGAGGTGAGCGAACATAAAAAACTATGTGCTTACCTGTCCGACGCTTCTCCAGGCTTCGGGCCTGTTTGGTGACGTCGCAGACGTCAGCGGACGTCATTTTGCGTCGCGACACCGGCCGGATCATGTGACGCGGCCTGGTCTAACAGTGAAGAAGGCCGGAGTAGCGCACGGGCATGCACCGGAGCGAGGAACGGGTAAGCAACGTTTTGTTTTTATGTTTCTATCCTCCCCTGGGTCTCCGATCATTATATTCTGGGGTCTGAAAAGACCCCACAGTATAATAATTGTTCATGGGTGGTCCACTATGGGGCAAACTACTGTGTGCAGGGGCCACTATGGGGCATGATACTGTGTGCAGGGGCCACTATGGGGAAGAAGGCGGGGCCCTGGGGAGTGGGGGGGGGCGCGGGGGGGGGGGGGGGGGGGGGGGGGGGGGGGGGGGGGGGGGGGGGGGGGGGGGGGGGGGGGGGGGGGGGGGGGGGGGGGGGGGGGTGATACTGTGTGCAGGGGCCACTATGGGACATGATACTGTGTGCAGGGAAATTAATGGTTTGGATTGTTATGATGATGTCCTAGAAGATGATGACATAACTTTCATTGAATAAATTTTACTTTCTATGCATACTGTAAATATTGGTAAATGTACCATACTGTTAATTGTTGTACATGGAAATAATGGTACGGTAGTAAGAAATTCTTGATAGGATTCACAGTTTGTCTGGTTATGCTGGTTTGTGATGACAAATACTGTACAGTACCGTATATAATAAATGTTCATTTTTTTGTTCAGCAATAAATGTGAATTCTTCTTCATTGAAAAAAAAATAAGACATCCCCTGAAAATAAGACACAGCACATCTTTGGGAGCAAAAATTAATATAAGACGCTGTCTTATTTTCGGGGAAACAGGGTATTATTACTTTTGTCAGATTCAAGTTATTTCTGTGACCATTGTGGGTTTTTCTTTCATTAAACGAGGGAGGGACCAACAATTTTGTCCACGTGTGGATGTGTTTGCTACAGACACCTATGGGTGACAGATACTGCTATAGGCCTCTACAGATTACACCAGAGGAATCCATTGGGAAATGCTCTAGACACAAACCCTATAACAATGTGTGAAAAGACCCCAATGATCAGGAGGACTGATGGAGAGAAGGAACAGGACAGGTGACAACAATATGGAAGGAGGCAACCATAGAAATCAGCAAGACAACCCTAACACAGCATAGGATGTACTACTGGAAGCAGGCAGGAGTCAGGCTGTGGAACATACTGGGGTCCCTTCTCACTCCGCAGCCCTGTGTGAGTTGTGTTTTACCCGGCAGATCTTCAAACCTTCAAATTCTATACAAGCTCCATTGTGGGGGTTCCAGCAGCATGACCCCAAGAATCTGAGGACGTATCTGAAGAATCTATTTTAGGACAAGCCCTTTAACAGTCATCATCATTGTCACAGGCGTCTAGTCACATCAACCCTGCACCTTCGAGATGTCATCCTAAAGGGTGGGAGGCATCTTCTAGGATGACAGTGTCAGTAACTAGGGGCTGTGATTATAAATGGCAGGTGACATTTAGGCAGGATGAGGACAGGCATTGTATGAATGACATAGACTCGTATTCCAGGACGCTGCTGCTCATTCAATTGTCTATGTAAACACTGACAGGCTGCGCTCATTTATAGGCAGCTCCGAGACCCAGCAGAGCCCAGAAATGAGGAGACATGGCAGAAAACGGAGCGATGCCGATAAACAGTGTACACATGACTAATGGCGTCTGGGAAAGAAAAGGGACTTTACCCCGACAAAACAGAGGTCTACAAATGAGGCGAAGATTATCCGGACATATATATGGAGGGGCAACGGCGACTAATCAGATGAGCTCCTACAAGACGCAAATATGCAAACAAGGCTTATTAATGTCCGTACAATATTTGTTACTGCACTTCCTATTTACTGACAGAGTAAATCAGGAGCGGGAATGAGTTTTCTGACGAAGTAATGAGAGCATTCCATGAGGGCAATTTGTGATTAAATTGGAAAGTTTCAGAGAGAAAATTATTATTATTATTATTTTTCTCTCTCTCCCTCGTAGGCAAATACAGGATTTGTTAAAGTAAAAATTGCTGGAACATTTGAAGCATTGTTCCTCCCGCAAATAGGTTCTATGCATTATAAGCAACACAATTTCTAATGCCTCGTAGCTACAGAATGGAAAACGTGTATCCGCTTTATCTTATTTACAATTATTATGATTAATAATGTATAAGATGTGAACAATGGGCAGAACAATGTGCAATGTGGCGCGTGCAGGCTACGGATCTCGCTCAGGCCCTGTAGGAGGGGGGAAGAGAATCTAATGATGGAAATAAATAAGAGCAAAAACAAACCAGAAAATTAACAAACGCCTACAAATACCTCACAATGGAGGCGACAAAAAGTCCCACTGACACCATGTAACATAGAACCGCACCATAGTGGTTTCCTCCATCATATCCCTGCTAGGATGAGCTTTTAGGAAAGCATTTTATTTTACATAGGAGCAGTATTATAGTAGTTATATTCTTGTACATAGGAAGTAGTATTATAGTAGTTATATTCTTGTACATAGGAGCAGTATTATAGTAGTTATATTCTTGTACATAGGAGCAGTATTATAGTAGTTATATTCTTGTATATAGGGGGCAGTATTATAGTAGTTATATTCTTGTACATAGGAGCAGTATTATAGTAGTTATATTCTTGTACATAGGGAGCAGTATTATAGTAGTTATATTCTTGTACATAGGGGGCAGTATTATAGTAGTTATATTCTTGTACATAGGAGCAGTATTATAGTAGTTATATTCTTGTACATAGGAGCAGTATTATAGTAGTTATATTCTTGTACATAGGAGCAGTATTATAGTAGTTATATTCTTGTACATAGGAGCAGTATTATAGTAGTTATGTTCTTGTACATAGTAGTATTATAGTAGTTATATTCTTGTACATAGGAGGTAGTATTATAGTAGTTATATTCTTGTACATAGGAGCAGTATTATAGTAGTTATATTCTTGTACATAGGAGGTAGTATTATAGTAGTTATATTCTTGTACATAGGAGTAGTATTATAGTAGTTATATTCTTGTACATAGTAGTATTATAGTAGTTATATTCTTGTACATAGGAGTAGTATTATAGTAGTTATATTCTTGTACATAGGAGCAGTATTATAGTAGTTATATTCTTGTACATAGGATCAGTATTATAGTAGTTATATTCTTGTACATAGGAGTAGTATTATAGTAGTTATATTCTTGTACATAGGAGCAGTATTATAGTAGTTATGTTCTTGTACATAGTAGTATTATAGTAGTTATATTCTTGTACATAGCCGCAGTATTATAGTAGTTATATTCTTGTACATAGGAGCAGTATTATAGTAGTTATATTCTTGTACATAGGAGGTAGTATTATAGTAGTTATATTCTTGTACATAGGAGCAGTATTATAGTAGTTATATTCTTGTACATAGGAGGTAGTATTATAGTAGTTATATTCTTGTACATAGGAGGTAGTATTATAGTAGTTATATTCTTGTACATAGGAGCAGTATTATAGGAGTTATATTCTTGTACATAGGAGTAGTATTATAGTAGTTATATTCTTGTACATAGGAGCAGTATTATAGTAGTTATATTCTTGTACATAGGAGCAGTATTATAGTAGTTATATTCTTGTACATAGGAGTAGTATTATAGTAGTTATATTCTTGTACATAGGAGGTAGTATTATAGTAGTTATATTCTTGTACATAGGAGGTAGTATTATAGTAGTTATATTCTTGTACATAGGAGCAGTATTATAGTAGTTATATTCTTGTACATAGGAGGTAGTATTATAGTAGTTATATTCTTGTACATAGGAGCAGTATTATAGTAGTTATATTCTTGTACATAGGGGCAGTATTATAATAGTTATATTCTTGTACATAGGAGTAGTATTATAGTAGTTATATTCTTGTACATAGGAGTAGTATTATAGTAGTTATATTCTTGTACATAGGAGTAGTATTATAGTAGTTATATTCTTGTACATAGGAGCAGTATTATAGTAGTTATGTTCTTGTACATAGTAGTATTATAGTAGTTATATTCTTGTACATAGCCGCAGTATTATAGTAGTTATATTCTTGTACATAGGAGCAGTATTATAGTAGTTATATTCTTGTACATAGGAGGTAGTATTATAGTAGTTATATTCTTGTACATAGGAGCAGTATTATAGTAGTTATATTCTTGTACATAGGGGCAGTATTATAATAGTTATATTCTTGTACATAGGAGTAGTATTATAGTAGTTATATTCTTGTACATAGGAGGTAGTATTATAGTAGTTATATTCTTGTACATAGGAGGTAGTATTATAGTAGTTATATTCTTGTACATAGTAGTAGTATAGTAGTTATATTCTTGTACATAGGAGTAGTATTATAGTAGTTATATTCTTGTACATAGGAGCAGTATTATAGTAGTTATGTTCTTGTACATAGTAGTATTATAGTAGTTATATTCTTGTACATAGGAGCAGTATTATAGTAGTTATATTCTTGTACATAGTAGTATTATAGTAGTTATATTCTTGTACATAGGAGGTAGTATTATAGTAGTTATATTCTTGTACATAGGAGCAGTATTATAGTAGTTATATTCTTGTACATAGGAGCAGTATTATAGTAGTTATATTCTTGTACATAGGAGCAGTATTATAGTAGTTATATTCTTGTACATAGGAGCAGTATTATAGTAGTTATATTCTTGTACATAGGGGCAGTATTATAATAGTTATATTCTTGTACATAGGAGTAGTATTATAGTAGTTATATTCTTGTACATAGGAGGTAGTATTATAGTAGTTATATTCTTGTACATAGGAGGTAGTATTATAGTAGTTATATTCTTGTACATAGTAGTAGTATAGTAGTTATATTCTTGTACATAGGAGTAGTATTATAGTAGTTATATTCTTGTACATAGGAGCAGTATTATAGTAGTTATGTTCTTGTACATAGTAGTATTATAGTAGTTATATTCTTGTACATAGGAGTAGTATTATAGTAGTTATATTCTTGTACATAGTAGTATTATAGTAGTTATATTCTTGTACATAGTAGTATTATAGTAGTTATATTCTTGTACATAGGAGGTAGTATTATAGTAGTTATATTCTTGTACATAGGGGCAGTATTATAGTAGTTATATTCTTGTACATAGGAGCAGTATTATAGTAGTTATATCCTTGTACATAGGAGCAGTATTATAGTAGTTATATTCTTGTACATAGGAGCAGTATTATAGTAGTTATATTCTTGTACATAGGAGGCAGTATTATAGTAGTTATATTCTTGTACATAGGAGTAGTATTATAGTAGTTATATTCTTGTACATAGGAACAGTATTATAGTAGTTATATTCTTGTACATAGGAGTAGTATTATAGTAGTTATATTCATGTACATAGGAGCAGTATTATAGTAGTTATATTCTTGTACATAGGAGTAGTATTATAGTAGTTATATTCTTGTACATAGGGGGCAGTATTATAGTAGTTATATTCTTGTACATAGGAGTAGTATTATAGTAGTTATATTCTTGTACATAGGAGGTAGTATTATAGTAGTTATATTCTTGTACATAGGAGTAGTATTATAGTAGTTATATTCTTGTACATAGGAGGTAGTATTATAGTAGTTATATTCTTGTACATAGGAGTAGTATTATAGTAGTTATATTCATGTACATAGGAGCAGTATTATAGTAGTTATATTCTTGTACACAGGAGTAGTATTATACAGGTTATAGTCTACTGTATAGTTCTAGTATTTTTGCCCATTGTTGGCAGTATTATAGTAACTTGTGCGGGTGTCACAAAGTTTACTTACTTTGTCAGGACAATAACTGGATGTGCCACAAAAATGACAACCACCTTCCTGAGGCAGAACTGTGTCTCGTAAAGGTTGTCACTTCTCTGTACTCAGCAGGGAGCACCAAAGAAAGATCTTTGCTCCTTCCTATGTGATGCAGGGACCTCAGAATAAGAAATGTAATTGACCAAACCTATGTTATAAGATGCATTCACCATGTAACTTCCTGTATAATTCATGCTCGCTCCATTAGCAATGGAATTGTTTTCTAAATGGTCCTGTCACTGACTTTTCTATAAAATGAGTTTGCAGATGAAGTTCTGAGGATACTTGGCTCTTCTCCACATGATGCACAGATCTGCTACACTGGCATATGCTGAATGTAGAGGGCAGATGTAATACAATGAGAGGAACTCCAGCTCGGCACTCCAGGAGGTGTTATATCTCCCTGATGAACCTCTCCATCTTCAGACTTCAGCAGATCATGCCTCAGCCTGGTGTATGACCCTGCCAAGTCACTCAGTAAGATGTTTCCTTCCCCATGCCCACAGTCCTTCTCAGCAGCTCACCCTGGGAATTTCTGTCACGTCACGCATACTAAACCTTCTTTGGTGGTTTATGGCGCCCCCCGCCCCCCAGCAGGCGTGCACTGGAGTCTGTTACTCCTCTGCTTCAGGTCATAATTGAAAAAGACAGAAAATGCTCAATATGACTCATGCATAATTCAGCTTATCAGCTGCCCAGGAGGAAAGCAAGGAGAAAGGAGCAGAGGTGTTTCTGCGGCCTCCCCTCCTTTTCTCCCTCTCCTTCCATCAACCAGAGAAGTAATTTTCAATTACTCAAAAAGTGCACATAAGATCCCACTTCCTGGAGCAGCTGTAGAGGAGAATGGAGCTCAGAAAGAGACAGGCGTAGGACCCAGAGACTGCAAAGGGACATTTGCTGCTTTTAGTGCAATAATGTAAGGATGTAGAGGATATAAATGTGGCTGCATGTTCTGGCTGCTCCATTTCCCATTGTAGTAAATTGTAAAATGTTTAGAATAGTGCATTGTGGGTAACAAAAGCCAGCAACAGGACTGCATTAAATGCATTTTATCTGGAAACAATCGCTGTGCCGTACTAAGCACCAGCACAGTAATAGCTAATACAAGAGTCCTCAAAAGTCTCCTAAAAGAGGACAACAAGGTCTCCTGACTCTAAAGCATCCTCATAAAGACAGATTCAGGTTAACCCCTTGTCATGCCAGCAGAATGCTGCTAAACTCTTCACACCTACAACGCTATGTACGGTCACTGTCTCCAGTGCACCCTCCATCTCCGACCACACATGTATACAGTGAGTGGGATGTCGCTGGGTGTACATGTAATGCACACAGGATAAGTATCAAATAGGATGAGTAGTCAATCCCAGGGAGATTGTAATCTAAAGAGCAAGATAATGCTATAAGCATCAACACTCCAGGTCTGCGGGGAGGTGAGGAGAGAAAACCCCAAAGACCCCACACTATAAAACAAGTGCAGCAGTATATGAGCACAAACCAAGGGAGTAAATACTTGTAGATGGACTAATGGCTGTGTGTATATATGTGTGTGTTTGTGTGTGTGTATATATATATATCTATCTATCTCTACACACACACACACATTATATACACACACAAGTTCGCCATCCCAATGTAATACATTCAGTCCAGCGTAAGACTTTGTTGATCTTGTTTCTGAAAGTTTCCTAATGGCCAATTTAACACTACCATACATTAGGACTTCTCATAAAGTTTAAGACTATTTTGGGATATTCTCTCCACTATATGGGTGATATTTGAGCAGGTAAGTGAAAGAGCAGGAAGCAAGCTGTGGGATCAATGTGAGCGTCGTGGATAATCCCTCAGTGATCTCAGAAAGAAGCAGTGATTTGTCACACATGTCAAAGCTCGAGAGCACAAGGACGCCGACCGTCCATAGGACGCCGTTCGGGGCCGCTGAAGAATGATTACAGGAAAGAGACCTACAGTACCAAGGCCGGACCATCAGTAAAGGGTGTCCCCTGTAGATGCAGGAGCAATGACACCTTTCCTGCAGACCGCCCCGCCAGCTCAGGGCCATGTTCTCGGCACTCTCTCTTGTACTTCTTTTCCTGTTCATTGTTTCTCAGTTACAAGTCTACCCTCAGCAGAAATCACTGCATGGAGACTCCGCTCATATAGTCAAGAGTCTCCGCTGCATGCCTTTCATGGAGTTTACATCACTCTTTAGGGAAACAAATATCTCAGGATGTAGAATTATTGTTGCCTCCAAAATGGTGTAAACCAAGACAAACGCCATAATGTAAACAGAAATGACCATTTGGAAGCCATGACACTTGTGTGAATGGAGCCCAAGTGAGCTACGAGCCTCATTGTACAGTTTTCCTGGGTTACCATGCACACATTGATCATCTATATAGATATAATGGTGAACCTCTCAATGTCCTACCTTCTAGAACAGTCAGTTTGGCGTTGCTGTTGATTTCTCCCACGCTGTTGGTTGCTGTACACTCATATATTGCTTCATCCCTGTGAACCCGAAGGGGCTGTATTCGAAGAACAGACCCCGACCCATCATCAAACTCTATAACCTAAAAAACACATGAGTCCACATCAGGTGTCTGCAAAGCCTGCACTGAGCTAAAATAAAAGGAGTTGTGTCATCTCCCATGAAAACTGCCGCAACACAGAACACTTTCTGCTCTTAGTAAAGTTCTGAAAATTCTTCTTTTATTTGTAAAGGGTTAGGGGGCGCTTCCTTCCAAACTTTTTTATTTCTTCATTCACTTGCAGTACCCATTTTCACCACTGGTGGCAGCAGATCATTTCTATAAACATCAGGTCTAATCTCAGCACAGATCTTCTATCTTTAAAATGTAATAACTTTGGAATGAGGCATAACCTGGGAGCAGCAGAGGCATTGTGTGAATCGTCTCCAATACTGCTACAATGTAGACATATTTGGTTTATAGTTGCTACAATCCCTTTAACTAATCCTTAGCAGAATGCAGGAGCTTAGAACACAGTAAATGTATCTTTTCTTTTTACACTCTATTTGGGGTGAGGCACAGACTGCAAAGAATGAGACAAAGCTGGCGAGGCAGGCAGCACATCTGATACAAAGGAACTAATTCCTCTTCTCGCCTCGGCCCTATCTTCCCTTTCATTCCATAATACTGGCTGATACAATTATTTCAATTCCACCCATTAAATCTTTGTGCCTGGAATTCAGCGAACAATTCTCATTTTATGTGAAGAAAACCCATTTGCTTATCAGTGTTACAGAGAGAGGAGAGTGACCCGTCTTTATTGCCAGGGATGACAGTAGAGGGGCGTGGAGAGTCTGTTTACAAGAGGGATGGAGATGGAAGCACATTACATGGCTGAGCCCTGAATGGACATTCTGTTTCGCCATAAATGATTGGATTAGCTTCCCCCATCAGGACTCATGGCCTGACAGACCGAGGGGCTGGACTGGGGGGTTGTGGCGTCTCCAGCCCTCGTTCCCAGCACTGGCACTTACCTCGAAGCGCTGCGAGCTAACTTTTTTCCCCTTCTTCATCCAGGTGATTCTTGGCTTTGGATCCCCTGTGGCCTGGCAGACGAAGGAGGCGACACCACCTGATATTCCAATCTGGTCATCCGGCTTCCGGATAAAGACTGGCTCACCTGCGGAAGAAGAAGACATAATGGCATTAGGCATGGCACCGCAGGATGCTTATTACCCCATTTACATGGGCACTGTAAACAAGAGCTAACTGGCGTCCGAGTCTGCGGACGTCTGCTCTGCAATAAACACAGAAACAAACACGTTGTGGCCCACTGCGAATGGAGCTTAATGAGAACGTAAAACAGAGACACAAGCTGTCGTATAGGAAGGATGCAAAATGTATTCACAAGGCAAAGCGTCCAGGCTGCAACACCGCTTTATATGGCACATTATACATGATGTGTGATCAGCAAGTTATACGGAGCTGGAAATCCAATGGCTCTTTGTATAATCGTCTCCCCATATTTATAATTCCATGATCTGACATATCAGTCATCAGGTTATAGAAGTCATATCTGTACTCCAGAGATTTTGCATAGGTTACTCATCTCCACTTATTACTTTCTGCAGCTTACAAGGCTCCATGAAGAGACATCTACTGCTTGCCTTGCCGTCTCCTCCGATCTCTTAGCTCTCACACCACCAGTCTCCTCCTGTGCTGCACCTTCCAGCTCTCCATGGACTACCCCTGAACCTGCTGAACTATACACGTAACCTCCATAAGGAGAAGGACTTTGTATCTGCATCACAATCTTCATTTTCTAGACTTGCACAGGTGTAGGGACCTTTCCTCAGAGCCCCATTGTTTGCATGGAGAAGAAGCGCTCCTTACTTATATGTACTGGGGCCCTCTACTGGAGACTCAGCACTGATGTAAGTTAGATTACTATTAAATGGTGGCAAAAATGATGTTTGCTAGATTGGCATACACTTTACTACCGTGCTGCAGGGACTGCCAAAAATATGAGCACCTTTACACATAAAAAACTCTTAGTGTTGTATCTCTGCAGCTCCTATACAAATCTATGTGTTTCCATGGTAAGGAGCTTAGCAGGGGGAGGCAACCGAAGCACGTGTGTCCGGGACGGGGGGCCCAACAAGACTCTTATATATTTAGATATGAAGTAGTGAAATGAGCCTTTACCCCCAGCTGGTTATGGGCAAGGCATAGGAGCTGCATACACAAAATGTATGAAGGTATAAGCGTAAAGAGAAGGAAAAATTACATCCATTAACCATGTAGAATCTACATTGTAGATCCAGAATCTGGGATGTGATTTATAAAAAAAAAAAAATCCTCGTTTTTGCAGGTCTTTTCTATGGGGCAGTATCATCTACAAATCCCCAAAAAAAGAAAAAAAAGGTGTTTCTTGTCCATGACAGGATATACTCCTATAGCAGATCAGTCATGTCACATCACACAAGGCGGGGCCTAACAAATATTAGCTGGGAAACTATGTATCAAGAAGCAGACACGCATTGCTACAATCTAGAAACCATACTGTAACATTAATATGTTCTTCTGTCCACATGATGCCAGGTATTACCCAGGGCTCTGATAGCGAGGATGCGGGCACCAGCTATATGGTGGGAGCACAGACACTGCGGTGTCACAGGACTAGACAGAGGTGACTGACGCCCCATGATCGGTGCCGGGTAAATCCTGGCTTCCTGAGTACTGTCCTGGCTTGTCATGCTCACGCACCAGGTGGCGGCACAGTTAATGGATTTACAAGGTGAGGGAAGCTGCTGTCAGTCAATATCACTGAAAAAGTATCAATGGAAATCTGTCAAGCTGTGATAAAAGTATTGATCTGCGTCCTGGCGTGGTGGGGTGGGTAACGTCTACAGGATGCTGAACCTTTAGCACTAATCTGCTCTGCGCTCCAGGAGACACTCACAGCCTGGAAATCTGCAGATATAATGGGGTGATGTATGGAAAGGAAGGGGGGGCTCGGAAATAATCTGATAATCGTACCTATCTGGCGCTATCTTGGTGTATAATCCTATTGCTGGGGACATATACATACACAGCTATTATTCACAGCCATAGATTTCCCACTATAAGATGCAATGAAAGATAAGAAAAGGCTTGGCGTCTGATCCAGAGTATTACAGGCAGCAGAACCTATTACATGCTTTATAATCATTCTGTCCGCGCTGGAATGGAAATCATCTCTCCACATACTGACTGCCTGCAAAGCCTGTCCAATCTGAACAAGCAGAGCTGCAGTATAAAGCAGGGGGAATGGTCAGAGCAGCAGCCTCTGGTGAGGCAGGAGGTGGATTTCAGACTACCTCGGACTCCCCTAGTCAATGCATCTAAACTGGAGTCACCGGTCATAGACCTTAAGCTAGCACTTTCCTGAGTAGCTAATCTAAGAAGTCTGGTTGTAGGTTCTGTTCTTCACAAGACGTCTGTTTTCATTGCTGAGGATAAGAAGACACTGACATTGAACCTGAGATTTTTATCACTGAATTCTTTTACGCTACATTCTCCAATGATCCTGATCTCAGCGTATTATCGCCTTATCATCCAATGGTAACACTTAATGTACAGTGCACATGGTGCACAAAGCTTTACATCTCTATACTATATGATGGGGCAGCAGTAAAGTGCGGGTTCTGTACAGATGAAGCCGCCATATTGCTGATGGATGACTAGAGAGACCTGGGCTGGGTTCCCTTACAGGCTCCGATCGCTGCTAACTACATTACAAGTCACTTTGGCTGGGTTAATTTGATGCCTATGAATGAGCGAGCTCCATAAAGCACATTACAGACAATATTAGTGTTGTTTTGCTGTGTGAACAGGGATCCTCAGGTACATTTCCTGCTCCGTTGTATCAGATACATCCACTCTGCAGCTCATTATTCCATTAGACTGATGAACTGGCAGCGCACCAAGACAGAGAGAGGTTCCTGACTGCGAGGAGAGAGATTCCGCCACATGTCAAGGGCAAAGATCCAGTGAATGCCCCCTCCCCACCTCCCTAAATTAGGGTCTCCATGGGGTAAAAGGCCCTGACAACAAGCAGATCGAAGCCTGGAGGTAGTCACTTGTTAATGGAGCCCATAAATAATATATCATGGTAAAGTAGCCAGCTTGACTGCTTTAGGGTAGAGAGAGAGATGCTGCTTGGTTAATAGCTTATAAACTGCAGAGGTGAGCGAGGACGCAGGACGCCGGCTTAAAGGGACAATTGTGAGGAAAGCAGGAAGACTGCGGACAATCGGAGCATTGTAAGGAATTCTACATGGAGAGATGGTATCAGGTATTCTGCAGATCTGCTGCACAATGGAGGTGCAGAAATGTAACCTTCTGAGTTGTCGTCTACTGTCAGCAACCTGTTCAGCTTGTTACCTGGTTACTGCTTGTCTTCAGATGGTGACAACCATTATATCCCCAGCTCCTACACGGGTTGACACCTTGGTTTTCTAGAGAGCAGAAAAGCAAGTCTGCAGCAGTATGGGAGTATCATAACTGAAGGGGAAAGCTGGGAAGTAACCACTGTTCTGGGAGATGTCATGGAGGCCATATTGGCTGTCACCATGAGCATGACATATTAACAATGGGTAGGGCTAAATACTAGACATAACAGGCCACCTACTGTGTCCACGTCAATCCAAGCGGATTAGGATTGCACTAAGAAGAGGCAGATCTACTTGTTGTGACTTGGACTAGGTGGAAGGGGTGTTATCCGTGACAGGCTGGTAGGCAGAGCCTGCACAACTAACACACCTGGAGCTGAGGCAGCGCCACCTACGTCATCCAGGTCTTATGGAAAAGAGTCACAATGTGACAAGTGGATGACTCCATGAATGGTGCCTACAATCTGCTCCATATAATGTGACCAGGTCCATACAGAATATAAGTAGACTTAATATTAATCCTGGCAGCTCCAGGAGTCGCCCATACAGGTGGAACTGTAAGTGGGGGCCAGAATAAGTGGCTCAGTCCTGCACCCATTCCATATTATCCAGGGGACACGGAACAGCCCGCACCAGATGTTCATCTCTATCTGATCCCTTATCTCAGCATTAAATATCAGTCAGACTGCTGCACCGCAACAGGCAGCGCCTTATCAGAATTGTAGCTAATAAGGAAGATGCGACATTTAACCTGCGGAGAGATTTTCTGCTACGAGTTCCAATTTACATTAATGAGTGTTTTATTCTGTAGATCTCCAAATAACAGCGCTATTACCGCAGCGGCTCGTACCAGGGCCACGCACTAATCCTAATGGCAGTTAATGGCACAGATAATGAGCGCCATGAAGGCTCACGGCTGATTGGCTGCCCGGGTGCGGCTGCCTGGAGGGTCGCTCTGCACGCTCTAGTTGGCTAAACAAAGGGATTACTGATTGATACGTTCTGTTACCTATCATTTACCTGCAAGGAAGGCGGCTACAAAGTAGCCTGAGATGACCCAGAAATACCTGCAGGAGCGGCCTCCCACTGTATACACGTGCTTATGGGGTGCAGCGTGCAGTCAGCGTCTTCCATTATCTCTGGATTAACCTTATACTATACATTAAGCAAATATTAAACCACTGCAGATTATGGAGAGGAATCGTCGCCTACTCATGGCTCTAGTACACAGGCGAGGAGAAGATGGCGACTCCTGCCATACCAAGCCTGCAGCAGGAGGGTCACATGACTCCAGCCACGTCATGTGACCCTCATCCCGGCGCCCTGTTTGTGCCTAAATGGCATCTTTCCCCATGCACAGTGATATGTTACAGCATAGCTCCCAACCGTCCCGCATCTGGCGGGACAGTCCCGATTTCACACTGCTGTCCCGCAGTCCCGGATAGCTTACTGTTTGTCCCGCTATACCCCTGATGTTTTTTGCTGTTAAACTTTATTAGAGGACAGCAAAGGCTAAATGGTAGATGCTAAATCCTAGTGGGCTAAAGGACCTTTGATGAAGTCATGACCATGTGATCAGACTCATGTGGGCGGAGCTATTCTGGATACTGCGGGACAGACTGTGATGTTACACAGAAAGCTGCTGGAAACGAGAGTGATCAGAGATAACATGTGTGAGCAAGAGGGAGGAACTGGGGGCAGATATAGGGGGCAATTAAACTGGGGGCAGATGAACAGGCAATTAAACTGAAGGCAGATTAAGGGGCAATTAAACTGGGGCAGATGAACGGGCAATTAAACTGAAAGCAGATTAAGGGGGCAATTAAAACGTGGCAGATAAAGGGGGACATTAAGCTAGTGGCAGATAAAGGAGGACATTAAACTGGGGCAAGATGAAGGGGGTATTAAGCTGTTGACAGATGAAGGGGAGACATTTAATGTACCCCTCCAACTACCCCCACTGTTTAATGTCACCCTCCAGCTGCCCCATAGTTTAATGTCACCCTCCAGCTGCCCCATAGCTTAATGTCACCCCCCCTGCCCGAAGCTTGTCCCAGTTTAATGTCCCCCTCTAGTTTCTGCCAGTTTAAACTAGGGCACGAGGAGAGGGACTTAATACTGTGGGGCAATTGGAGGGGAACATTATAATGTGGGGGAATATAATATTAGGATGACTGTAGGAGCATTATACTGTGTGGGGGCACATGGAAAAATAGATGAGAATGGGCGGAGTCAACATAGAAGTGGGTGGAGCTAAATTTGCCACAGCGTGCATAGCGCGACACACATTTTGTCCCTCTTTCTGTCCTTTGAAAGTTGGGAGGTATGGTTACAGCATATCTTTGACGTCTCTATTAAAGGAGCGGTGACTTGGTGGTGACTGTATTGACGCTCACTCCACGCGGTACTACGACTGTCCATGACTCTCCTGATGCTGAATACACTGGTTTACACTACACAACAATCCAGCTTATTGTATTGTAAAGGAGAATTCACATTACTAGAGAATAATAGCACATCCTTGGGAGAAGGCCAGGGGCAAACAAAAGGATCAGCAGAAGTTTTCAGAATGGAGAGTTCTTCAGGTTAGAGATTAATAGAAAGTACATAAACAGTATTTGTATGGAGGCAGCCACTATATACAGTATATATACACACACACAAACATACGCACACACAATAGAAGATTACCTACATTGCTGGGATTCATGGGAGTAACTACCAGGATTATATAGACACAGCAGCTAAGGGACTGAGATATAAGGAGACTATGGAGGGGGATGTGGAAAATGGAATACACCCCTATCAGATTTTATTATGGAGTCCCCTGGTTACCTGTGTACATCATCCCTTCTGTACAGCATTGATATCTACATTATATACATGATCTATGACATTCCTGTACTGAGACATCACAATGTCAGCATGTGACATCATTACATGTTATTTCCCCTCTTCTGTGGTGTTTTCCTTGGTGATTTTTTTTTGTGTGTGATATTTGTGTGCTATGACATCATAGTGTGCAATATTACTTTACAATGCACATTATCTCTGTACTATGGATGTCGGAAGGGGACGTGGAAAACTGAATACTGGGACATCATAATGTGCCATCAGTATTACTTTCTTCATATTCCCTGTACTGTGACATCACTGTGTGTATTATCCCTGTACTGTGACATCACTGTATTATCCCTGTACTGTGACATCACTGTGTGTATTATCCCTGTACTGTGACATCACTTTGTGTATTATCCCTGTACTGTGACATCACTGTATTATCCCTGTACTGTGACATCACTTTGTGTATTATCCCTGTACTGTGACATCACTGTGTGTATTATCTCAGTACTGTGACATCACTGTGTGTATTATACTGTACTGTTACATCACTGTGTGTATTATCTCTGTATTGTGACATCACTGTGTGTATTATCTCTGTACTGTGACATCACTGTGTGTATTATTCTCTGTACTGTGACATCACTGTGTGTATTATCTCTGTACTGTGACATCACTGTGTGTATTATCCCTGTACTGTGACATCACTGTGTGTATTATCCCCTGTGACTGGGAACCGACTGACATCACTGCGAACGACGGACACCTGTATTATCCCTGTACTGTGACATCACTGTGTGTATTATCCTGTACTGTGACATCACTGTGTGATTATCCTGTACTTTGACATCACTGTGTATTATCTCTGTACTGTGACATCACTGCGTGTATTATCCCTGTACTGTGACATCACTGTGTGTATTATCCTGTACTGTGACATCACGTGTGTATTATCCTGTACTTTGACATCACTGTGTATTATCTCTGTACTGTGACATCACTGCGTGTATTATCCCTGTACTGTGGCATCACTGTGTGTATTATCCTGTACTTTGACATCACTGTGTATTATCTCTGTACTGTGACATCACTGCGTGTATTATCCCTGTACTGTGACATCACTGTGTGTATTATCCTGTACTGTGACATCACTGTGTGTATTATCCCTGTACTGTGACATCACTGTGTATTATCTCTGTACTATGACATCACTGTGTATTATCTCTGTACTGTGACATCACTGTGTATTATCTCTGTACTGTGACATCACTGTGTGTATTATTTTTGTACATTAGAGAGACCAAAATAGTCACAAGTTTTTCCATGATATGAACTTGTTGCCGAAGATCAACACGGTGGAGTGCCGTTTTGCTATAGGGTCCCATGGTTACTTCTTAAGCCCATGTTGTAGTTTATTCTAAGGCAGGATACATTTCTACACCACAAGTATTATCTTTGTTGGATATTATTGCTCCCGGAATACAAACTAAAATACTGGGAAACTCATTATATCTAGAAATATTCCGAAATGGTGCGACCTCGCTTCTAGGACAGAAGTAATATGTATGACAATGTAAGGACAATATATGAGCACTATACGCCTCACACCAATCGCTCTGTATGGATCAATAGTCTGTATATTTGTACCAGGCAGGTGATGAAATGTCAATCATCGCCCAGAAATATTCAATGACTGAAGTGGTTTTTGTCAGCTCAGTACTGACCCTACTTCTGAGCCTGATCACCGTGATCCCTCCTGTCATATAAGGCAATAATGTCACACTGCTGCAAAGTTCAGTGATAACAGCGAGGCGAGGAGAATAAGAAAGTGCTGACGGCAGCAGCGGGCCCTCCGCTCCTAACCTCTCTCTCAGAGCTGTCGTAAGTTTACAGCTTGTCAAAAACAAGGATGGCCATTTCACATAGGGTGACACGGCCGCCGCGGAGGGAACCTTGGGATAGAAATATTTAAGGCGAGCTCCATTCTATCGAGCCCAGGGAAGAAAACTTATTTAAGGCTTGCTCTGCTAATAAATTCTGATGCGAGTTTATTCTCATTCGTAGACAGCCAGCTGCAGCCCAACACATATTTCTGTCCATGCGAGGCTGGCGGCGCGGCCAAGGCTGAGAGCAATCTCCCTGCACCCTGCGGGGATCTAACAATTTTGCAGCCATCCACATACAGTTCTTGATTTTTTTTCTTCTTCTATCCGGCTTCCTTATCAGCCTGCGGCTTTGGGTTTTCTGAAGTAACCCAATTCCAGTCACATCAAAAAGTGACGAAGCCCTGAAGAGAAATCCTGGTCATGTTGAGATGGGATGCACTTATAAATGCAAAGGAGCTCTGCAGAGCATTGCAACACATTGTATGAGTTGTGCATGGAATGTCTGATGCCTGCAGAGCATTGCAATACAGATACAGTGCATAGAATCCTTAGTAGTCCCAATGAATCATGCAGAGCATTGCAATCAATCAGATACAGAACATGAAGAGTGCATGGTGCCCCTAATCCCTGCAGAGCACTGCAATCCAGATACAGTGCATAAAATCCTTAGTAGTCCCAATGAATCATGCAGAGCATTGCAATCAATCAGATACAGAACATGAAGAGTGCATGGTGCCCGTAATCCCTGCAGAGCATTGCCATATGATTTCTGATGTCTGCACAGGCCCTCAGACTCATTCAAGCATTGTAATGCAAGTCTGGAATCCTGCACAGTCCTCCTGACTGCTGCAGAGCATTTCCATACTGTGTAGGATGTCTTCACCGGACCATAGACCCATGTAAAGCATTGTAATGCAAAGTCCTGTACAGTTCTACTGACCTCTGCAGAGCATTGCATGGTAGATAATAGAATGTTTTGTCACTATATAGCTGCTTAGTGTGAAAACAAGATTCATCTGTGCATCCTCAGCAGCATCAAGAGACCCAGAGGAAGAGAAAACACAGAATTGCCAGGAATTCAGACCCAAAAAATGGTTTAGAACAACTAAAAGCTGTAAATAAATGAATACAAACAGATATTCTGGCGCGATATTATGACATCTGTGGTGGAAAGTGTCCAAGATTTGCTCTGCACATGGACATCAATGATAAGGGGACAGGCCATCTGATCGGGGTCGCACCTGCACTCTCGGGGGGCACAGGCCTGTACTGGGGGAAGTGTTTGTTGCTGCAGCCTGATAAACATTGGCTTTGAACAGGCAGATTCTGAAATCCTTTCAGGGAATTGCAGTCATCCTGTCATCAGCTCATTACTGGCTCCGCTAATAACGTGCGGCAGGGGATGTGCTCAGATTATGGGGATTTCTAATCTTCTTTAGCAAATGATACCCATGTTGTATCTGTAAATCTGCTGCATGTAACAATCAAGTATCAATATGGTATCAATCATGGAATTCTCATGTAGCAATCATTACACGTCTGTATCACTTATGTATCAATTTTATCACAACATAAGAAGTGAAAGTACATCTGGATAATATGGCGCACAATCTGTGCCACATTTATTAACACATTTCTGCCCGCCATACAAATTGGTGCAATAGAGTCAAACAGCAGTGGCCTGTATTGTCTACACCAGGGATGGGCAATAGGGGACATGAGGTACAAGGTTCCCCTCCAAATCAATTTGCAACAAAAACATAAAATGGTGAAAATTTTACCACTGACTCCGCCATTTTGCCTTATTCAGCAGCAAAGTACCCACAAATTGTCATATAAAGTAACACTATGGATACATAATCCTATAAGGAACGGCAGAATAAGGAAACAGTTTCCAATCACGCAGACGTCACTTATAATTCCTTCTTGTTACAGAATAATTTTTATCGGAAAATGCGAACAATGTTGACAAGGAACAGACGCCGTGACCGGAGCAGGACGCAATGCACTGAGCGCAACTCTTCTCATCCCTGAAGGTTTCAGGTTATAATGTGTTTACTGGGCTGATGTGTTATCGCGTCTCTTCATAGGTAACAACATGTGCAAGTACAAGGCCCATTCCCTACTGTGTAACACGGAGCCAACTGCAGAGCACACAGCACTGAGCCTGCTGCAGAGCACACAGCACTGAGCAACTGCAGAGCACACAGCACTGAGCCTGCTGCAGAGCACACAGCACTGAGCAACTGCAGAGCACACAGCACTGAGCCTGCTGCAGAGCACACAGCACTGAGCAACTGCAGAGCACATGACACTGTGCCCGCTGCAGAACACACAGCACTGAGCCTGCTGCAAAGCAAATGACACTGACCCCGCTGCAGAACACACGACAGTGATCCCGCTGCAGAACATGCGACACTGAGGTCTCTGCAGAACATGCGACAATGAGCAACTGCAGAGCACACGACCCTGACCCCGCTGCAGAGCACACGACACTGAGCAACTGCAGACCACACAGCACTGAGCCTGCTGCAGAGCACACGACACTGAGCCTGCTGCAGAGCACACGACACTGAGCCTGCTGCAGAGCACACGACACTGAGTAACTGCAGAGCACACAGCACTGAGCCTGCTGCAGAGCACACAGCACTGAGCCTGCTGCAGAGCACACAGCACTGAGCCTGCTGCAGAGCACCAGCACTGAGCCTGCTGCAGAGCACACAGCACTGAGCCTGCTGCAGAGCACACAAACCGACCCCGCAGCAGAGCACACAAACCTGACCCCGCAGCAGAGCACACAGCACTGAGCCTGCTGCAGAGCACACGACACTGAGCCCGCTGCAGAGCACCGACCCTGACCCCGCTGCAGCACACAGCACTGATCCTGCTGCAGAGCACATGACACTGAGCAACTGCAGAGCACACAACACTGAGCCCGCTGCAGAGCACACAGCACTGAGCCTGCTGCAGACAGCGACACGCGCCCGCTGCAGACACACAACACTGAGCCCGCTGCAGAGCACACAGCACTGAGCCTGCTGCAGAACATGCGACACTGCGCCCGCTGCAGACACACAACACTGAGCCCGCTTTAGAGCACATAACACTGTGCCCGCTGCAGAACACACAACACACAGCACTGAGCCCGCTGCAGAGAACACACACCGAGCCTATGTGTCTTAGGCTAAGGCCCCAAGTTGCGGAAAAGTTGCTTTTTGGTGCAGATTTTGCTGTGATTTTTATGAGCCAAAAGCCAGGAGTGGATTGAGCAGAAGGGAAAAGTATAAGAGGTTCCTAGATATTTTCCATTCCTTCTGTAGCCAGTACTAGATTTGGCTAAAAAAAAAAAAAAAAAGTTTTTCCTCAATGTTTGACCTTAACCTTAGATAATTCTCAAACCCCTCCCCACAATGGTAAATCTGCCCAGTAACAATGAATACATATTTCACTAAATCATTTGGGCAGATTTACCATTCAAGAGTCTGAAGGCCGCCACTAGGAGGTGCTAAGATTATTGCAGCATAAGTGCCCTCGGCCTCCCCGTCTTCTGCACTGCCTAGTGAACCGTCCACAGAACAGCTGCAAGAACTGCAAATGGTTTACGCATTTACCCCTCGATTTACAACAGTGCAACATTCCCTGTAAAACCGTCCAGATGCAGCCGAAAAACCATAGCAAGGACGTCTGGAAATAACAAATGTACCGATGCACCGATGCAGTATGTGAATCTTTCAGAGATTATAATCCCTGGTCAATCACCAAAGCAATTTCCACAATCACTCTCACAAAAGGCGATTGTCCTCGGCATTTATTGACGCCGCTCAGAGAGGAAATTTTCAAAGGTCAAATGACACGATCGCCATTCTATACACGAAAATACCAGGCCTTATTACCGGGAAATCAAAGCCTGCATTTCACAGGAGACTTATTTAGCATGAAAAGGAATGGCTTTCCTGAGGACGGAGCCGCCGGTGACCTTCTTATTAGCCCATTCTTAAGGTTGCGCAACATCATCTACTAATTGGCCTCAGAAAAAAAAAAAAAAAAAACGCACAATGGCGACAGTATCTGTAATTAATCCAGAAAGGGGGACGGTAAAATATTTACCGAAATGGAAAGTGGAAAGAGGCGACAGAGGGAGGGAAGCGAGAATATCTCTCACAGACATCCCTCCAAATAAACTGTGCGTGCATTCAATCACGGCCACGCAGGACGCCACCGCCGCTCCAAACAATGCTGTTAAATAAGCGTCTCTTCACTCCGGCGGCAGAAGCTCTACATTTTTTTTATAAAACGTGGCGATGTCGGCAGCCCCCTCTCCCATCATTCTCTACTCGGGAACTCACTATGTTACTTAGTGCAAAAGACATTTATGTAAATCAATGAACATGAGACGTAAGAGCGAAGATGGAGGAGTGATGAATAGCTTACAGCGCCGGTAGCCATGGTGACGCCTCAATCAAGAACTAAAGACCAACCTTAAAAAACAGCTGCATAAGATATAATGGCATAAAGTGTATTAAATACGGTATTTTACGAGGATGTGATCGCATGCAGCAACTTTACCAGTGAGGAGAAGTAAAAGCCGACACGTTTAACTCCATTGTCGCGATGGAGGAGCCGCCTCTTCAGATTCATCACTGTCACCACAGCCCAACTACAAGTGTCATCTAGAGGGACAGCAGGATGGGCACGCCTGCCACTATAGCATGGCAAGAAGAGAAATATCCTGTATCACTTACAGTACCATCTTGTGTCACTTATCGGCAGTCTAGGACCAGTCTGTGCCATCTTGTGTCACTTATTGGCAGTCTAGGACCAGTCTGTGCCATCTTGTGTCACTTATTGGCAGTCTAGGACCAGTCTGTGCCATCTTGTGTCACTTATTGGCAGTCTAGGACCAGTCTGTACCATCTTGTATCACTTATCGGCAGTCCAGGACCAGTCTGTGCCATTTTGTATCACTTATTGGCAGTCTAGGACCAGTCTGTGCCATCTTGTGTCACTTATTGGCAGTCTAGGACCAGTCTGTGCCATCTTGTGTCACTTATTGGCAGTCTAGGACCAGTCTGTGCCATCTTGTATCACTTATCGGCAGTCTAGGACCAGTCTGCACCATCTTGTGTCACTTATCGGCAGTCTAGGACCAGTCTGTACCATCTTGTGTCACTTATCGGCAGTCTAGGACCAGTCTGTACCATCTTGTATCACTTATTGGCAGTCTAGGACCAGTCTGTGCCATCTTGTGTCACTTATCAGCAGTATAGGACCAGTCTGCACCATCTTGTGTCACTTATCGGCAGTCTAGGGCCTTTGAGGTACAAAGACTTGTTCCCAAACATATTCCCATGAGCCCGCTTGTTTGCGAGCTGATGACATCTTTCATGCACAGATTAAAATGGTTGTCGGCATCCATCTCCCTGTGAATCTTCATATACATGTAGTGTTACTGCCTGATAACCTCTCCACAATAAGGACATCACAACTAAGTTTCTGACAAGTCCCAGATCATAGAAAGTTACTGTATTCATGGACATATCCACTGGCAACAGAATGTCACCACTAGGATGGTTAGAGAAAATCTTTAAGGTCTCAGGCATACAACTGGAGTGTGCAGGCCGAGGGGGTCCTGTTTTTTTTTAAGTGGAATGCACTCACATGACACTCGTATAAGATCTCAGTGTCATCCGTCCACCACTGCTTTCTGATCCATACCATTCTGGTATCACGGAGCAGGATAAAACCTGCTCTATAATTATCAGAATGGAGCATCAGAACACAAAAGAAATACACAAGAAAAACCACCCATCTTGCCTGTGGACCTCCACAATACTGAGCCGTCTCTGCTGCCATTGACCAAGTCCACATAGTGATAAATATGAGGTTTCTGGACAGATCAGGAGCGATGGTCCGGTCTCCACTCATTATTTTGGCTGTTTAATCAGTTGGTCGGCGGATGTTAAACCTTTTAATATTGTTAGAAATGCAACCATGTGATACAGGGGTCAGTGTCCGGAGCAAAGGTCGTAAAGTGCCGGTCAATAATTGGTTTACTGAATCTATCATCATGAACATTAACCTGCCCTGATTCATTTACAAACCTCCATTATATCAGATGCCTTGGTGTGATGCTGCAGGTCACCTCATGAATTATAGGTCAGGAGGGGCAATGAGGCTGATAGAGTCGATACCTGGCGAGAGGCTGATGTGAGGAGGACTGCAGTGCTAACCTAGGTCCGGATACCTGTGAGAAACCACATAAGAGGAAGGGGTACAGTAAGAGCGTTATGGGGGGGCCTGTTACATATATGGCATCTAGGCCTACTTCTTCCAGTGACTCTTGTGACTCGCTATGACATGACTGGTACCACGCAATGTTATCTGCTTATAGGGTCACATTCTGAGAGCCCCCACAGTTGTCTGCACTTTCCTATGATCCCCCGATAGCCCAGATATTTGATAATCTGTCATGTACAGAGTCCCGATCACACACTATACCAGAGATTGTGCTGAACTGTGAAGGTGAGATGTAAGTGTCCTTAATGCTACGTCTGCACGGTTCCCCTGTGGATGGCGGTCCTGGGGGAGGCAGAAGTCGTTTACATCTCGTCTCATTACCTTGTAACAATAATTCTTCCTGTCCCCCGCCCGGTGTCTGATAAACAGGGCGCATTTTACACCTATAAATATTCCAACCCCACTAATGACATTCACCTTACAGAGTCTTGTCCGGGTAGATGGATCGTCCTCTGCACTCAGTGTAAGCAATGAGCACACAGAAATCCCCAGGTGCAGCCCCCTCATTTTCCCAGTTTAATGGGGCTCATGGTTCCACTTTTGCTTTTGCGATCTCATACATTATCCACTTTTACTATCCATATTGTGGCTGTTTTTCCTGTAAAGTGGAGCCGATCACTTTATGAATGCATTTTGCAATAACAGAGCCCTAAAGGAAAACTGTCAGGATAATATAGGACAAATCTGCTGCATGTGAATAGACACTAATAGTGCAGCAGTATTACATATGGATATAAATGTCCCTGGAGCTTCTCAGTACTGGAGATATATAATATAGTAGTGATCATAGAGGGCAGGGAGGATTCTATGTTTCATGTCATTCGTCCTACTGAAGAAAACTACAGTCGGCCTCTCCCCTCCTGACATGGCTGATAACAGATAGTAATAGATTGTAGTCACCTGTCCTACAGTCGGCCTCTCCTCTCCTGACATGACTGATAACAGATAGTAATAGATTGTATTCCCCTGTCCTACAGTCGGCCTCTCCTGACGTGGCTGATAACAGATAGTAATAGATTGTATTCCCCTGTCCTACAGTCGGCCTCTCCCCTCCTGACATGGCTGATAACAGATAGTAATAGATTGTATTCCCCTGTCCTACAGTCGGCCTCTCCTGACATGGCTGATAACAGAGAGTAATAGATTGTATTCCCCTGTCCTACAGTCGGCCTCTCCTCTCCTGACATGGCTGATAACAGATAGTAATAGATTGTATTCCCCTGTCCTACAGTCGGCCTCTCCCCCCCTGACATGGCTGATAACAGATAGTAATAGATTGTATTCCCCTGTCCTACAGTCGGCCTCTCCTCTCCTGACATGGCTGATAACAGATAGTAATAGATTGTATTCCCCTGTCCTACAGTCGGCCTCTCCTCTCCTGACATGGCTGATAACAGATAGTAATAGATTGTATTCCCCTGTCCTACAGTCGGCCTCTCCCCTCCTGACATGGCTGATAACAGATAGTAATAGATTGTAGTCACCTGTCCTACAGTCGGCCTCTCCTCTCCTGACATGACTGATAACAGATAGTAATAGATTGTATTCCCCTGTCCTACAGTCGGCCTCCTCCTGACGTGGCTGATAACAGATAGTAATAGATTGTATTCCCCTGTCCTACAGTCGGCCTCTCCCCTCCTGACATGGCTGATAACAGATAGTAATAGATTGTATTCCCCTGTCCTACAGTCGGCCCTCCCTCCTGACATGGCTGATAACAGAGAGTAATAGATTGTATTCCCCTGTCCTACAGTCGGCCTCTCCTCTCCTGACATGGCTGATAACAGATAGTAATAGATTGTATTCCCCTGTCCTACAGTCGGCCTCTCCCCCCCTGACATGGCTGATAACAGATAGTAATAGATTGTATTCCCCTGTCCTACAGTCGGCCTCTCCTCTCCTGACATGGCTGATAACAGATAGTAATAGATTGTATTCCCCTGTCCTACAGTCGGCCTCTCCTCTCCTGACATGGCTGATAACAGATAGTAATAGATTGTATTCCCCTGTCCTACAGTCGGCCTCTCCCCTCCTGACATGGCTGATAACAGATAGTAATAGATTGTATTCCCCTGTCCTACAGTCGGCCTCTCCTCTCCTGACGTCGCTGATAACAGATAGTAATAGATTGTATTCCCCTGTCCTACAGTCGGCCTCTCCCCTCCTGACGTGGCTGATAACAGATAGTAATAGATTGTATTCCCCTGTCCTACAGTCGGCCTCTCCTCTCCTGACATGGCTGATAACAGATAGTAATAGATTGTATTCCCCTGTCCTACAGTCGGCCTCTCCCTCCTGACATGGCTGATAACAGAGAGTAATAGATTGTATTCCCCTGTCCTACAGTCGGCCTCTCCTCTCCTGACATGGCTGATAACAGATAGTAATAGATTGTAGTCCCCTGTCCTACAGTCAGCCTCTCCCTCTCCTGACGTGGCTGATAACAGATAGTAATAGATTGTATTCCCCTGTCCTACAGTCAGCCTCTCCTCTCCTGACATGGCTGATAACAGATAGTAATAGATTGTATTCTCCTGTCCTACAGTCGGCCTCTCCCCTCCTGACATGGCTGATAACAGATAGTAATAGATTGTATTCCCCTGTCCTACAGTCGGCCTCTCCTCCTGACATGGCTGATAACAGAGAGTAATAGATTGTATTCCCCTGTCCTACAGTCGGCCTCTCCCCTCCTGACATGGCTGATAACAGATAGTAATAGATTGTATTCCCCTGTCCTACAGTCGGCCTCTCCTCTCCTGACATGGCTGATAACAGATAGTAATAGATTGTATTCCCCTGTCCTACAGTCGGCCTCTCCCCCCCTGACATGGCTGATAACAGATAGTAATAGATTGTATTCCCCTGTCCTACAGTCGGCCTCTCCCCTCCTGACATGGCTGATAACAGATAGTAATAGATTGTATTCCCCTGTCCTACAGTCGGCCTCCTCCTGACATGGCTGATAACAGAGAGTAATAGATTGTATTCCCCTGTCCTACAGTCGGCCTCTCCTCTCCTGACATGGCTGATAACAGATAGTAATAGATTGTAGTCCCCTGTCCTACAGTCGGCCTCTCCTCTCCTGACGTGGCTGATAACAGATAGTAATAGATTGTATTCCCCTGTCCTACAGTCGGCCTCTCCCCTCCTGACGTGGCTGATAACAGATAGTAATAGATTGTATTCCCCTGTCCTACAGTCGGCCTCTCCTCTCCTGACATGGCTGATAACAGATAGTAATAGATTGTATTCCCCTGTCCTACAGTCGGCCTCTCCCCTCCTGACATGGCTGATAACAGATAGTAATAGATTGTAGTCACCTGTCCTACAGTCGGCCTCTCCTCTCCTGACGTGGCTGATAACAGATAGTAATAGATTGTATTCCCCTGTCCTACAGTCGGCCTCTCCCCTCCTGACATGGCTGATAACAGATAGTAATAGATTGTATTCCCCTGTCCTACAGTCGGCCTCTCCTCTCCTGACGTGGCTGATAACAGATAGTAATAGATTGTATTCCCCTGTCCTACAGTCGGCCTCTCCCCTCCTGACATGGCTGATAACAGATAGTAATAGATTGTATTCACCTGTCCTACAGTCGGCCTCTCCTCTCCTGACATGGCTGATAACAGATAGTAATAGATTGTATTCACCTGTCATACAGTCGGCCTCTCCTCTCCTGACATGGCTGATAACAGATAGTAATAGATTGTATTCCCCTGTCCTACAGTCGGCCTCTCCTCTCCTGACATGGCTGATAACAGATAGTAATAGATTGTATTCCCCTGTCCTACTGTCGGCCTCTCCCCTCCTGACATGGCTGATAACAGATAATAATAGATTGTATTCACCTGTCCTACAGTCGGCCTCTCCTCTCCTGACATGACTGATAACAGATAGTAATAGATTGTATTCCCCTGTCCTACAGTCGGCCTCTCCTCTCCTGACATGACTGATAACAGATAGTAATAGATTGTATTCACCTGTCCTACAGTCGGCCTCTCCTCTCCTGACATGGCTGATAACAGATAGTAATAGATTGTATTCACCTGTCCTACAGTCGGCCTCTCCCCTCCTGACGTGGCTGATAACAGATAGTAATAGATTGTATTCCGCTGTCCTACAGTCGGCCTCTCCTCTCCTGACATGACTGATAACAGATAGTAATAGATTGTATTCACCTGTCCTACAGTCGGCCTCTCCTCTCCTGACATGGCTGATAACAGATAGTAATAGATTGTTATACACCTGACCTACAGTCGGCCTCTCCCCTCCTGACGTGGCTGATAACAGATAGTAATAGATTGTATTCCCCTGACCTACAGTCGGCCTCTCCCCTCCTGACGTGGCTGATAACAGATAGTAATAGATTGTATTCCCCTGTCCTACTGTCGGCCTCTCCCCTCCTGACATGGCTGATAACAGATAATAATAGATTGTTATACACCTGACCTACAGTCGGCCTCTCCCCTCCTGACGTGGCTGATAACAGATAGTAATAGATTGTATTCCCCTGTCCTACAGTCGGCCTCTCCTCTACTGACATTGGTGATAACAGATAGTAATAGATTGTATTCCCCTGTCCTACAGTCGGCCTCTCCTCTCCTGACATGGCTGATAACAGATAGTAATAGATTGTATTCCCCTGTCCTACAGTCGGCCTCTCCTCTCCTGACATGGCTGATAACAGATAGTAATAGATTGTATTCCCCTGTCCTACAGTCGGCCCTCTCCCCCCCTGACATGGCTGATAACAGATAGTAATAGATTGTATTCCCCTGTCCTACAGTCGGCCTCTCCCCTCCTGACATGGCTGATAACAGATAGTAATAGATTGTATTCCCCTGTCCTACAGTCGGCCTCTCCTCTCCTGACATGGCTGATAACAGATAGTAATAGATTGTATTCCCCTGTCCTACAGTCGGCCTCTCCTCTCCTGACGTGGCTGATAACAGATAGTAATAGATTGTATTCCCCTGTCCTACAGTCGGCCTCTCCCCTCCTGACATGACTGATAACAGATAGTAATAGATTGTATTCCCCTGTCCTACAGTCGGCCTCTCCTCTCCTGACGTGGCTGATAACAGATAGTAATAGATTGTATTCCCCTATCCTACAGTCGGCCTCTCCCCTCCTGACATGGCTGATAACAGATAGTAATAGATTGTATTCCCCTGTCCTACAGTCGGCCTCTCCTCTCCTGACATGGCTGATAACAGATAGTAATAGATTGTATTCCCCTGTCCTACAGTCGGCCTCTCCCCTCCTGACATGGCTGATAACAGATAGTAATAGATTGTAGTCACCCAGTCTATAGTGGCTGATCACAGGGAGCAGTAGCATCAATGGCAGGCACTGTAGATTTACTGTAGTTTTTTTGTTAATTAAAACAGGGGAGAAAACTACAAATTTCCCAAGTATTGCCACTTTACTCCACAGCAGAGATGTGCACAAGATGTCAGGTAAGCGGACGAGCGAGGAGGTTCTTCATGGTGGGACTTCCAGCGCTATCAGTTTAGTACACACCATCAGGGACATTGCGCATTCAGCAGATTCTTCCCATATTTCACACAGGGGCACAGAGACCCTAATACCCCCAACCAATGTGACATCTGTCATAGACTGGAGAAGAATCAATTACATAGATGTCGATTAGAATCACAGGCACCCCCGCCCCCATATCTCATATAGGCTGAGTGTTTAGGAGGGTCCTGAGGGGGACATAAAACATGGCTGTGATAGAACATTTCCATATAGTATCCGGAGCAGATGTGTCTCCTCTTTATGGAAATCTGACAGCCCCACATTAAAGAAATTACAAAACAAAAAAAGTAGCCCGCACCCCTGGGAAAAAGGGTCTTTAGAGAATCCTATTACTGCGGTGATGGCACTTACAGATAACTAGAGCCAGCGGGTCACCAGCTGGGCAGCCGGGCACACAGATAAGCCAAGCAGCTGGTCTGGAGAGTGAACATCTGCACGCCGCTGTGCCCAATGCTTGTAGGGAGATGGTGTGCCCTGGGCGGCCGGAGGAGAAGCTGCTCATCCATTACTGCTGCTCCATTGTGACAGACATTCCCTGCGACTTCCCGCTCCTACGTCTGCACTACAGGAACCAGCTGTAGGAGTCGAGTCCATGGGGGGTGGGTTTGGACCCTTAATCCAGGTTCCTTGTCTGCCTCTATGGCAATACCAAGTTGCTGGTCATGGCAGCGCATATAGGAAAGGGAAAATTGTCTGGCACAATGTCTGTAACAATGGGAGGAGATGGTCACATGGTTTGTATGTGACAATGACAAGACATGATGTCAGTGAACCATTTTGGCTTATAGCCAATAGCACGTCCTAATGCAGAGCCTGCGGTGTAGGAGCATGATGCAGGGATTCCCTGACTGATCCTAGTATGGAGGGGGGATTAGTAGGTATTACCTGGTCTGGATCCAGCAGGTGGCGCTACCTTGGCTCCAGGTGTGTTAGCTCTGCAGTCTGGTGGGCTCCAGCTGCCGGCCCGTCTCAGCTAAGACCCCGGGCCCTTGTTGTTGCCGTGTAGTCCAACTCACAATAGGTAAGTATACCTCTCCTAAATGCCAACCTAACCCACCTGGACACAGGATAGTGCTTAATACTAGCAGGAGGGACAGCACCTACCTCTAACCACTCTGTGCTAGCACCTACTGGGATTCCTCCCCTGCAGAGCACTGTATATCTCCCGCTCTCCATCTCTATCCCTTGTGACACATACAATAGGTTTCTTCATACATGGCGGTGCAGTCGTCTGCAGCTCATGGCACCCTGTGGTGACAGACATGTGATCTCTTCGAGGATTGGTGTTTGTGACAGATGATTATTTTGTCTACGGCAAAGGGAATCCCATATGCTGTCTGCAGTTCTACATATGGATGACAGAAAGCCAATATGGCAGGTATCAAACAAAGCTCCTCCATCCCCCTGCATGGGGAGGCCCTGTCAGGAGCTTTAATGGCCCTCTTTGTAGCGCACGTTACACGCCACTGGGAATGTTCACCTCTTTGATAGACATGTGGGAATAGTTTACTCCGACAACATCAATGGGATCGGCCTTTTTTCTTGAAGTGGGAGCCTGCAGAATTACACAGTAAAAACAGATTTAGGCTGCCACGTTTCTCCAAATTTATGGTCAGACTTTTTGCACAAAACACGCTCCGTTCCCTCTGCCAAAGCAATGAACACCTGTGGGCAACGAAATATCACCGCAGCCCGGGCATAAAGCACAGGGAATTGATAGTATATCTCACTTTTACAGCTTTTATTTTCTGGATTCAGCCGGGGGAGTAAACAATTTTGGGGGGGAGAGAAGGAATGGTACCACATCCTTAATATCCCCATCCTTGGTCTCTGACACGCTGAGGGATGGATGCCAAGTGCCAGGACATACAAGGTGGCAGAGAATGGACCTTGTAGAAGGCAGGAATGTTCCAGACATAAAACAACATTATGGGCTATGGAGGCACATTACCATTACTGCTTTATCGTACCGCTGCAGTCTGTAGCTGGAAGGGAGGAGAGTTAATATACAGCGGCGTCAGGCGGCCGATGATCTATACCTGTGGACTGCAGCCCATGGACTTCTACAAGGTGACGTTACCACGTTATTACAGATCTCTGTACTTATTCAATGGTCAGCGAACTACAAGTCCCAGCATAGCGTATTCTCCATTCTCTACAGTATTCTGAGACTTACAGTTCTACAACACCTAAGAACTCTACAAACTCATTGCCGTCAGTAAAGCAAAGCGATGAGGAGTTGGAAAAATCCCACTGGTACATGTCCTTAAAGAGGACCTGTCATCGCCCAATTTCAGTCCAAGTCCAATTCTTTACAAGATTTAATAAGTGCTGCTCCACTGATTCCAGCTCAGTTGGATTTTATTCTCTCGCCCCCACGGTTCCCGAGCAATCAGTGCTGTAAGTTTTGGTGCCTGATATGCTATTTAGGCTCTGTACTGTCAGGTGGGCGGTGTCAGGCAAGAACAGACAAGGGGTGTGATTCTGACACTGGCTGCCTCTAATTGGAGATCAAAATCACGCCCCGCTGCCTGACACCGCCCACCTGACATTACAGAGCTTAAATAGCACATCAGGAACCAAAACTACCTGCACCTATTGCTTGGAAATGGTGGGGGCTAGAGAGAAAATTCCAACTGCGATGGAATGAATGGCGTGCCACCTATTAACCTATGCTAAGAACTTGAATTGGTGGAGGTAGTGAAACCACATCTGGTTCATGTCTGGTATTGCATATATTACTAATGAAGTGAATAGGACTGCAATACTAAACACAACCTGAGGGCAGCGGTGGCGTTGTATTAGGAAGAAAGCAGCCATGTTTCAGAAATCCTAGGCAACCCCTTTACGACAGTCCATAAATGTCAGTCTTTCATGTGTGAAGGTAAATAATCCTGAGCTACTACTGCCAGCACTGCAATAGATATGTCCGCGGAGATGGTAAATGAAATGTTTACTCAGCAAACAGAAATTATTTCCAGGACTTATTTCTCCAATGTGCGGCCATATTTCTATTCACACCAGCAACTATACCAAGTCTAAACCCCCTGCAAATCATGTCACAGGTCTGTGAGCAAGGAAAAGGAGGTCTGTACTACTGCAGTCACATCCAGAGCTGCAGGAGTACATACCTACTAGTAGATCCCTGCTGGTCGCTCTCTGTACACAGCCTGATGCATCCTTCTAGATGTCGCTTATACAGCACTATACAATAATCTTATGGAAGAAAATACAACATTAACCACAATGCAGCATCATAGAAACCCTTAAGCTGCAGTGCTAACACATTCCTAGAAGGAATCTGAATGCAGATCTAGAGGTAACTGGAGTATAAGAAATGAAGTGTTGTAAATAAAGGATTTAATCTTAGCTTGTCTGTGAAGTGAGGGCAGATGGAGGTGTAAGCCTGGGAGTGACTGCGGACTGGATGGTGTAGTAACAGTCAGATCTAGCCTGTGCACTGAGAACCTCAGTGGGCGAGGGGAGCGCTTCTACGCACAATGCTACACAGTCATCCTTTATATGTCTCCTATTAATATGTATGACTAAATCCAGATCTCTACGGTGTATACATATATACATCTATACATTAGCCGTCAAGCGTGCGCCTCCGCTACATAAACACCAGAATTCTCTTCCCAGCTCCTCCAAGGTCATGGAATCAATTTTACCTCAATGCTCTAAGAAAGGTTTTAGTTTTCTCGGCTAAATCAAGTAATAAACAGAAATGTGAAGTAGAAAAGAAATGACTAGAGTGCAAAGATCACACTGAGGCCAACACCACGAGCAATGCACATGAAAGTGAAAGCTACACAGGTGGACTGCATGGACGGTCATAGTCTGCAACCCTGGACCTTGGCCAGAGCTGGGATGGGGAGGAGGGAGGTTGTGGGGCAGGTACAACAAGTGCTGGTTACTAGAAGGGCAACAACATGCACCTATGCCTCGGGTCAGGGCATCAGCAAGAACATCTGCCTCCACCAGGGCAACAACAAGATGCTCCTCTTCAACCACGGCAACAACAAGACGTTCTGCCTCCACCAGGGCAACAACAAGATGCTCCTCTTCAACCATAGCAAGAGCAAGACGTTCTGCCTCAACCAGGGCAACAACAAGATGCTCCTCTTCAACCATAGCAAGAGCAAGACGTTCTGCCTCAACCAGGGCAACAACAAGATGCTCCTCTTCAACCACGGCAACAACAAGACGTTCTGCCTCAACCAGGGCAACAACAAGATGCTCCTCTTCAACCACGGCAACAACAAGACGTTCTGCCTCCACCAGGGCAACAACAAGATGCTCCTCTTCAACCACGGCAACAACAAGACGTTCTGCCTCAACCAGGGCAACAACAAGATGCTCCTCTTCAACCATAGCAAGAGGTTCTGCCTCAACCAGGGCAACAACAAGATGCTCCTCTTCAACCATAGCAAGAGCAAGACGTTCTGCCTCAACCAGGGCAACAACAAGATGCTCCTCTTCAACCATAGCAAGAGCAAGACGTTCTGCCTCAACCAGGGTACTAACCAACAGCTCTGCCTGGACCCGGGTACTAACCAGCAGCACTGTCTCGACCAGGGTAATAACCAGCAGCACTGCCTCGACCTGGGCACCAAGTAGCAGCTCTGCCTCGACCTGGGCACCAAGTAGCAGCTCTGCCTTGACCAGGGTACTAACTAGCAGCTCTGATTTGATGACAAAATTCCATTGCTCTATATGAGGAATTCTGGGCTAAATGTTGAATGTGATAGTGATAACCACCAGAGACTGAGAAACACATCTGATACATTATACAGAAGATTTAGCAGATCTCCAGCCATCAGAAACCGCTGTTTTGTTGTTCCTGATGCGCTAATTATCATTAATCAGAATAATCTTGACGTCGGTCATTTATACCTGGGGGAGGAAAATCAGAGTCACAGTGAAATAAATCCCTGTAAATCTCCACCGTGTGGTTTTTCTTACACTCTCTTTGCATGATATGATGCAGAGATACTAGAGATCTGTACAACTCACATAGTGATCAGAATCTGTCACTATAACCATAAGCATTGCAAGCACAAACGTCATTGTGACCCACCAACAATCTATGGGACCTGGCTGGGAGACAAATATCTTCAATTGGAGAAGTAGATTAGATTCTGTCCTTACTAAAAGAAAATCCCAACTTGAGAAGTCACCATAATAAGCAGGGTCAGAGAAGATAGAGCTGCATGTCCTCATCGTGTGAATGTAAGAGTCAGCGGGGATCACATAAAGGTAGATGGCCCTGGTTTATGTCACCTTGCTGGATATATTCCCAGCCAGTATAGACGTGTGCTTAGTAAGAGTTAAGAAGCCACTGTTAGAACAAGCCCAAAGTATAGAAAACCCCAGAATATATGAGTATTACAGTGTGAGGCTGGACGAGCGCAGACAGAGACGAGATTTAATCTTGTATCCTATCATTTTTATTTCTTAAATGTAGTAAATCAATATAATGCTCATAAATATTCAGGGCTGTTTGTATTCTCAATGTAAATGATACTCCGTTCAATCGATACAAAGCAAATCCATCACTTCCTATAACAAAGTGACTACAACTGTATCCAGTCTCCAGGTGAGCTGGGCAAAACCAGACACCGATGATCTATCATCACCGAAATATCCACACAAGCCATATATGATGGAGGAGAGATCGATAATAGTGGTATCAATGGATAAAGTAATGTTGGTAATAAAACATCTAAGTTTAGCAGAGACTTATTACAGAAGCTCCAGTCACTATATATATTATCCTCAGTGGTGCAGGGAACAGCCCTAAGATCTATAACTACTATACTACTGCCCCATGTATAGCAGGTTTATAGATGGGGCTGTAGTGCTCAGGTTGTGTGTGGTATTTCAGCCTATCCCCTCCATTACTTAATATGAAATAACAGACATAACCCAAGTGTGGAGCAGTTTTGGGAAGAAAGTATACATATACAGCCCCCATGTACAAGAATATAACTACTATAATACAGCCCCCATGTACAAGAATATAACTACTATAATACTCCGACTACCCCCTATGTACAAGAATATAACTACTATAATACTACTCCTATGTACAAGAATATAACTACTATAATACTGCTCCTATGTACAAGAATATAACTACTATAATACTACTCCTATGTACAAGAATATAACTACTATAATACTGCTCCTATGTACAAGAATATAACTACTATAATACTGCTCCTATGTACAAGAATATAACTACTATAATACTACCTCCTATGTACAAGAATATAACTACTATAATACTGCTCCTATGTACAAGAATATAACTACTATAATACTGCTCCTATGTACAAGAATATAACTACTATAATACTGCCACCTATGTACAAGGATATAACTACTATAATACTACTCCTATGTACAAGAATATAACTACTATAATACTGCTCCTATGTACAAGAATATAACTACTATAATACTGCTCCTATGTACAGGAATATAACTACTATAATACTACTCCTATGTACAAGAATACTAAATACTATAATACTGCTCCTATGTACAAGAATATAACTACTATAATACTGCTCCTATGTACAAGAATATAACTACTATAATACTGCTCCTATGTACAAGAATATAACTACTATAATACTGCTCCTATGTACAAGAATATAACTACTATAATACTACCTCCTATGTACAAGAATATAACTACTATAATACTGCCCCCTATGTACAAGAATATAACTACTATAATACTGCTGCTATGTACAAGAATATAACTACTATAATACTGCTCCTATGTACAAGAATATAACTACTATAATACTACCCTCCTATGTACAAGAATATAACTACTATAATACTACCTCCTATGTACAAGAATATAACTACTATAATACTGCTCCTATGTATAAGAATATAACTACTATAATACTACTTCCTATGTACAAGAATATAACTACTATAATACTGCTCCTATGTACAAGAATATAATTACTATAATACTGCCTCCTATGTACAAGACTATAACTACTATAATACTACTATGTACAAGAATATAACTACTATAATACTGCCTCCTATGTACAAGAATATAACTACTATAATACTACTCCTATGTACAAGAATATAACTACTATAATACTCCTCCTATGTACAAGAATATAACTACTATAATACTACCTCCTATGTACAAGAATATAACTACTATAATATTACCTCCTATGTACAAGAATATAACTACTATAATACTGCCCCCTATGTACAAGAATATAACTACTATAATACTGCTATGTACAAGAATATAACTACTATAATACTGCTCCTATGTACAAGAATAGAACTACTATAATACTGCTCCTATGTACAAGAATATAACTACTATAATACTACTCCTATGTACAAGAATATAACTACTATAATACTGCCCCCTATGTACAAGAATATAACTACTATAATACTGCTCCTATGTACAAGAATATAACTACTATAATACTACTCCTATGTACAAGAATATAACTACTATAATACTGCTCCTATGTACAAGAATATAACTACTATAATACTGCTCCTATGTACAAGAATATAACTACTATAATACTGCTCCTATGTACAAGAATATAACTACTATAATACTGCTCCTATGTACAGGAATATAACTACTATAATACTGCTCCTACGTACAAGAATATAACTACTATAATACTACTCCTATGTACAAGAATATAACTACTATAATACTACCTCCTATGTACAAGAATATAACTACTATAATACTACCCCTATGTACAAGAATATAACTACTATAATACTACTCCTATGTACAAGAATATAACTACTATAATACTGCTCCTATGTACAAGAATATAACTACTATAATACTGCTCCTATGTACAAGAATATAACTACTATAATACTACCTCCTATGTACAAGAATATAACTACTATAATACTGTTCCTATGTACAAGAATATAACTACTATAATACTACTCCTATGTACAAGAATATAACTACTATAATACTGCTCCTATGTACAAGAATATAACTACTATAATACTGCTCCTATGTACAAGAATATAACTACTATAATACTGCTCCTATGTACAAGAATATAACTACTATAATACTGCTCCTATGTACAGGAATATAACTACTATAATACTGCTCCTACGTACAAGAATATAACTACTATAATACTACTCCTATGTACAAGAATATAACTACTATAATACTACCTCCTATGTACAAGAATATAACTACTATAATACTACCCCTATGTACAAGAATATAACTACTATAATACTACTCCTATGTACAAGAATATAACTACTATAATACTGCTCCTATGTACAAGAATATAACTACTATAATACTGCTCCTATGTACAAGAATATAACTACTATAATACTACCTCCTATGTACAAGAATATAACTACTATAATACTGCTCCTATGTACAAGAATATAACTACTATAATACTGGGGTGATATTACGCTAGGTTCACACTACACAGTATTACAGTAACCATAGACTACTATAGTTTGTCACCTGAGAATGACTAATGGCGCTCCAGTATTTTACAGCAGTTCCTGCCTTTCTGAGAGCTTCAATGCTCCAATGATCCAGAATTCTTGGAAACTTCTCCATGCCAAACCCATTGTGCTAAAGTTCATTGCTCTACAAAAACACAAGATTCTGGCGAGAAAAACAGACGGCAAACACAACACGAGGAGATAAGTGCAGATGATTGTGTTTAACCCTCTGGTGGTGCCAATTTGCAGTGACCTCTCAGGTAGAAGTCGGCTCATCTTAGAAGCGCACTTTAATCTCATGCCAGCATCGGAATCAAGGAAGAAATTGGTTCTATGAAACATTTGGCAAGAAAAAATACAATAATTCAGAAAACCATATAAAAGCTTATTGTAGGGCAGCACAATGTCTGCAGCCTGAGCGAGGCTCTGCAGGTCACCTGTACTTTATAGAGAAGCACCCAAAGGAACTTGAGGTCAGACTAGAAATACAAAAAACTAAGAAAAGAATAAATACAGTAGCAGAATGAAGATCACAACTGCACATTAATACCCAAGTGCTGAGCACCGACATCTGGTCCGGACACTTCCTCCTCTTACAACCATTAATCCAGTACTGATCACATTACCTGTGTTTTAATAGATAATCTTTGGGTTATTCTCAATCTCAAGCCACTGCTAGACTCCTTTGTCCCCTCCTGATCCCTCTCTGTCTTCTTTGCCCTCCCTTCAAAATCCTCTGCTCTCCTCCAGACACCCCAGCCCTCCTCGACTCCTCTGTTCCCCTCCAAATCCCTCTGACCCCCTTAAGAACCCCAGTGTCTTTTCCAGACTCCTCTGGTGACGACTTATCTCCTTAGATAACAGAAGGATTGTGCATGTTGAAATCCAACATGCCTGACCCTTCTCCCCCCCGACATGGGCCACTGGGAGAGAAGTGCAGCCCCATACACATTAGATGGCTGGCCAGTCCCATCTAAATCAGCAGGCTCAGCTGATCATCATGTAATGAGTATTTCCTCCTTAAGACATTTTCTAAGTTGTTTTATTGGATCTTTTCCACACAGGATGACCCCCCTTGACACTAAGAAGGTGAGCACCGCTCAATCTGCAGGTGAAGGGTACCAGAGCAGATCTGACAGATAGATGTGATTATTATTACTATTGGTTGTGGTGCTTTACATTAAAGTCTCCATGATTTCTGCCTCAGATGGCGGTGCATGGCGGACGCCTCGACAGCAGTACTATCTGTATAATCTACAGTGTGCATTAGCCCCTATACCAATGCATCATATCAGTTGTGTTCCACATCGCCTCTTCCCTGGTAATGACCTCACAAGGCTTGTTAATTAACTGTAAAACGACCCATTGCCAGTCTGTGTTCTGCAAGACGGATTGTGGTAATATGCCCCAGACTGCATTAAATCCGGACAGAAGTGCAGACTGGCTGTTTTGTACAATGTCTTATTATCGGCGTGTTCCTGCGCTCTACGTGGCCTCGTCCGCTCTAATCCATCAGTGAGACTCGTTAATTTGCATCTGTAAGTACCAGCAGCAGACAATGAGACAAACAGGGAAAATCCTGACACTTCTCTCTATCCCCGGCCTCATCTATTACTGCTACAGATAGGACTGGGAGCCATGACACAGGGCTGGGACACAAGGGGTTAATGGCATTGTATCGCAGGACTATGCAGATGGCCGCAGACTTTGCATGTCGCCCGATGTCAGCAGGATTAGATATCAGTACAGGTAAGGGCTATGGACATCACAGAGGCGTGAAGTACTAAATGAGGCGTGAAGCGCAATGTTGTAAAAGATAGTGATAGAGACTAGATGGATATGCTCCCCTGGGGCAGTTACTGGAAGAATTGGGCATGTCAATGGGCACGTCATGAATTGATTCCAAGAAATAACAGAAGTGTTTCCCAACTTTTTCAGACTAAGGGCACCCCTGGGCAAAAAAATAAATAAGTAACTTCTAGACGTAAGCCATGTCCTCCTCCATCCTACCGAGGTCATCCAGGCTGGGGCCATTGTGTAATTGTATGACAGGGCTGGACACGTCCCAGCAGCCAGGTAGGTAATGTACCTAGAAGTATTCTGCTGAGGTCTAAACTTTTCAGGGTTATTTTTAATAGAGAGAGAAAGTTCTAGCAGGGTACACAAGTCTTCAGTCATTTCTTCATCCCTTATCTGGTGATCTTAAAGGGCTCCTTACTATTCTTTTTCTTTCTGGTCTGGGAGCTTGAACCCCCATCCGCCGTCTAATGAGTTAATCCTCAATTCTTGGCCGGACCAAAGAGTGGTTACTAAGAGAGTCTCTCATTCTGGAGGACCATTCCTGCATTACATAGACTAGTAATATGAATGCACACCATGCAATATTTTAGTTCCCCAGTGGTGGCGCTGCAGGTAAATTGATCACTACCTGATAGATTTCTCCAAAGATTAGATCTGATCATAGCGGGTCTGAGTGATGTGGAGACTTTGTGATCATTGGTGATCATCTTCACAACCAGAGTGTCGCAGCTCCTTGGTGGTTTTCTCTGACGTATGATGTAATGTTGCTATGTCACTTCCACATATAGCTCCACCTTGTACTCTGCAGTCACTGTATATATATAAAAGAACATCCATCTGTTGTAATGTTGACTCATCGTCTTCTCAATGAATTTGCCTTTAACGGGCCTATGTGCACACTGAGCTGTTTTCTAGCAAACAGTGACCCCCTCTTCAAGTAGGCAGTAACTGGCATCGCATGGCAGGAGTCTGATAACCAGGGGATAAATCCGCCGTCAGCGGATCTGAATGACAAGGGTGCAGCGACACAGTGGCCATGGGTATCTGGACTGGCGCTGCCAGCATCTATAATGTACAGCTAAAAACTGAGCCAAAACTCTGGAGAGCTTTCCTCCAGCAGAAAAATAATGTAAAATAGTTATATACGAGGCCCCGGAGCGAGCAAAGACGCCAAACAATAAAATACATAAACTGCGCAGTTAACATGAATACAGTTTGCTGGGAATTCAGATTAACGCTGAAGAAATCTCATTACCTCCGGAAAATATGGACGGGATTTCCTAGGGAAAGAGATGTTGGTTACAGAGAGATTTATACCCCCCCGCCGAAGAGCTCCGAGAAACGCACTCGCTAAATAGTGAAATGAAAATGCTAAATACAAAGATAAGATATGCAGAAGAGAATCACAAACAGGAGATCAGATCCAGAAAGAGGAAGAAATCACAAAAACCAGAGATCAAACCCCCAGAGGGGCTGCAGGAGGGATCCCGGTAGAGGGGCTATGTGAGATCCCTGCAATACTGATACTGCATTTCTGCATCCACATGGAGATCCCTAGCTGCACAGGTACTGAGCAACTACAGCCAAGTTCACACTGTATTATAGATCTGTGGTGTACAGATTCATTATACAGCATATGATGGACCCAGAGGGTATTGCATTGTACTGGACAGTTTTGTGCATCTATTGTTTCAGGTAACAGTCTCATGCAAAATCCATAAAAATCCTTCATATTCCATGGGGCGCTGTATTTCAGAAGTATTCTCTGCCAGATGTATTGCTTACAGAAGCGCCATGCCGAGGCATCATGCCGAGACCCTACAGCTCTGTAACACAGATCACAGGGACTCCTGGTCTCTCTGACAAGTGAATTTCCTACGACCATTCAATAATCCAAACACAATCTGATAATCTGACACCTATCAGGCCCCATTTGTGCTGGATCAAAGGAATTCTGCTGTATGGTAGACGGACTGCAAAGCTGATGCAGATAAACCTTACCTATAGTTCACCATTTTAGCTCCTCTGCTCATTTGCCTTTTGGAGGCCGGGCCTCACACCCACAGGGCCGTGTTCACATGGATGACTGGTTACAGCATCATAAGTGAGCCTGAGCTGCCACCAGACGCCCAATAAACTCTCACCAGAAAATAAAGACAGTAAAGAGAACTAGGGATTACCAGGACTGGAAGTAACAGACAGTCTCATACGGGGTCTAAACTACATTGTAAGGAACATTTCCCTGTAAAGGTATTCATCCAGGGATGGAATCTGCGGCTTCAGGGTTTTCCTACCAAGAAATTGTCCCATAAGGTTTTCATTTTTTACGCATGTGATGGAAGACCATGATGGAGTTTGACAACTCACATGTTTGTATGTGGAGGAAGAGAAGTGACAGCACTAGCAGTGCGATACAAATGTTCTCGCAGTGAAGTCTCTTCGTGTGACCTGCTGCGGCAAGGAAACCTCCTCAGTCCGAGTATCAAAGTCCTCCAAAGAAGTGTGAAGCTGCACATAGGACACTCCACCATCGCTGCCATAGGATTATCCAGCTCATTTCTTTTACAAGGACTTGGGGGGTGTGGTGGCCTAAACCAGCACCATGAAAGGTCCAGGTTATGCTTTCCTATAGGCCCAGGTCCCTCTATGCATGGTCCTGACTACTACATGGGTTGCACATCTGTTTAGAGGGGAAACAAAACTCAAAAAATGTATCCTGAACCCCTCTGCAGACTCTAGATATACATTGTATATGTTATTATATTGTATTCTCCTCTGGGTCCCTAAAGCTTTCAACCGCTGCATTGTAAAATTAAAAGATTCCAACCAGTAGGAAGCCATGATTCATATGACTATTGGGATACATTCACACATGGCAGACTTGCTGCAGCAGATTTTGAAACTAAAAGTCAACTCCATTTATCTGAATGCAGATTGTTTGGGGCAAGCATGTCTGCAAATACCGTGTACATGAACAGGACAGACACTTCTGCAACAAACCTGCCTATGTGGCTCACAGCTACAAGGGGCCGTTGCCTTTGTATTGAAGAATTGCGGAGCCCTTAGGTTTCTTTGCATGGTCTCTTATAAGGGAGATCCAGATCAGGCTCTTACCCGTTTGCAATCCTCCGTAAATCTGGAGTATTGTATCATCCTGGCATAGTATGAGATGTAGCAGCAGGATACGGCGCGGCGGTGCAGACTCCCAGGATAATGCTAATGTTCCCCTCATCAGACGCGTGGCCACGTGGTGGGCTGATCACTACACGAGGCAATCATGAAGGGTCTGAACAGATTCTACAATGATGTGTCTCCTATCTGACAAGAAAGGTGTTAATCGCAGTGAAGTGTTTTCGCAGGCTCCGCCATCCTCTCCTCTCACTCTTAAGGCTAGCACTTGAGAACACATTTGTCTTTAATTTCTCTCCTCAGACCATATGCTTGTCTCATGTAGACACCGCCATCGTTTTGTCTTTCAGTTTTATTCCCAATAGTCGGTAAACAGGGCTTCTAGTTCTACGTCATCAAACACAAGCACCGTATGTGACTGGCATCTCCACTTACCCAGAAAATAGAGGGAACCGGCTCCATCATTCCTGTCTTCTTCCTTGTACTTGTCTTAGATAGATGACGTCTCTCTTACTGTCTTTCGCTGCAGATCTCGCCATTATCCCATTCTCTCTCTCTTTACTGTCCATTGTCTATCAGCAGTTTAGTACAGGAACGGTTTCCTCCCAATACAATACTTTGGGGTCTCACCTTCTATTCAGTTAGTGCCAACCAGACAAGAGCTACGACTATTCTGTAGTATATATGTATGAATGTGACATGGCCGCCAGCGTCTTCCTCACATGACTCCAGAACCACATAAAATGAGGAGACCGCAGGACGACAATGAATGAAATCTGTGTCATTGTGAATATCATCTATAGTAATAATCCTCAGTGGCCGCTAACATTACCAGCAAATATGGAGGAGGGGGCATATGGTGGTCACTCTAGTCTAGCAACATCTGGTCACTAGTTCATTTCCTATTCTGCTAGCCAGCTAATACTATTCCATCTGCCATGTCTGCTCCACTGAAATAAAGGAGTTTTCTACATTAAAGAAGTTTTCCAGTTTGCACCCTCTTAGAGGGGGCGCTCCGTTCGGGATCCCCATTTCTGGAGTGGAGAGCGGTTACATAGAGTATCTATCAGGTCCTGTCCTGTCCAAACAACCCATTGCTGTGAACATGCACTGTGCAATGCTTCATTTCTCCTGTGGTGGTGCTGCAGGGAAATCAAACACTTCCTGCCAGGTTTCCTCCTTAGATTCCAATTTATTGCTGGGGACACTTTTGTGATCAGTTTATAGTCAAGAGACCCTTCTTGCATGTAGTGATCTCTGATAGTAATACTCGCAGTTATATTTTGACCATGATCGCCCAGTTAATGCACCCCCTGCCCGAGAGGCTCTGCCCTCCCTCACCACACTATGGGTACATCCACTTTGGTAGTCACTTTTTGAGCCCTCCAATCTCACTGATTGCTTTTCTCTTCTTTAGTAGTAGACACAACACTATTCACATTCTAGAATGGTGTTGGAGATGTCGGACCCCTAACCAGGGTCATAGGAGGCTGTAGCATTCCTGTTATTTTTTGGGAATCATGAAGGCCTCACATAACACGACCCCAGTTATATCCTGCCATCCCCTGAATGTTCTCTGCATGTTACATTGCATTACATTATATTCTGTTTAACGTCTTTGTTCCGTTATATCCATTGGGGCAGGATTGGGATGTCGGGTGAAGTGTGCAGATTCAGGTCAGGAGACTGGATACGATGGTTTCTATGAAAGTCCCCGACCCATTCTGTAACGCACAGATCTGCTCCATGCATGCATTGTGTTACCAGTGTACAGAGGAACAATGGCGGTGCCCAGGAGGCTGGAGCAGGACACGTCCCACAACCCGCCCTTCAATAGAAGGACTGAGTTTTGTAGGAGAAGATAATGCTGGCATTTCCCACAACAAACCTGCATCATGCAAAGTGCACTGCAAACAATGGTGATGCGTTCAGACAGGGCCTGCCAGCCTGCTCACTGGTTTCGTTTGCTGGCAAAGCCTCAGGGAACAAGACAAAGGGCCCTTCTCACTAATGCAGAAAGATGGAGAAAACCTACCTGGCAGGGGAGCAGCTAAATAAACCTATAATCTGCCGCCGCTTCTTTCTATCCCCATAACTGGAGACAGCGCAGACAGACAAGCAAAAGGCTCAGTGCACTGGATGGGAAAGACTCGCCACGGAGAGCCCACAGACCACTAACCATCCAGCCGGCCATGGAGACTATTTATTTCTCCAGGATCGCTGCACTGACACACTGCAGCAGATTTTGGCGTAATTTGCATAACAAAAACCTCTTGTACACGCTTCACACCTGATTTATTAACTGTTTTAGACACTTTCTGGCAGGGTCTGTGACTTGTATGAAGAGAATGGCCAAAAAAATGGTCACAAACTAACCCAACTCATAGGTGGTGTAGACTAGACAGTCCAACAATGCAGCAGATTTACCATCCAGCATCAGCCACTGTGATAAATCTGGCACATTTTATAACCATCTAGTCTAATCTTATGCCTGTCTAAACCCTAGTGCAGGAGCCCAGGGGGTGCACCTAGACACAGATTCTCTCCGCGGTGTCCTGTTGCACCCCATATGTGTAGGTTTTGCCTGGAGCGCCCCTTGATAGTGAGTCAGTTACAGATATCTTATAACACTTCAATAAGGGGTTTCTTTGCACCTATGCGGAAAATATGGCAACTGTGGAAACCAGAAGAATATCAAATGATCTACCTATGACTATCCAAAGACGACAGAAGAAACAACACGATCAAGCCTAACCAGCTAATAATATGAACAAGCATTGGCTCTGCAGGTAACCTGATGTAAGCCATATATTGTGTGGCCCCATACACATTAGAGGAACATCCGCCGAACCCTCTGATATCAGCCAGATATCAGGTCTGTTTGACCTCAACCAGAGACATGAAGCTCCTGGGTCCCAATGCAAAATCTGTACCAGCCCCCAACTATAATGTAATGTTTATTGTACTGGACTCCTCATTTAGGAAAAAGACGCTTTAAGGGCCCTCTAAGGCTCCTAGGCCTCGGTGCAACTGAACCCCCTCAAATTATACCCCTGACTTCAACTACTCAATTCTTTGTTCCAGCAGAGGGGTCTGGAGGGAAAAAGGGTGGTAGGAATACAGTTTGGAGGGCAGCAGAGGAGTCTTAAGGGGGGGGAAGAGACTTGAGGAGCAGAGGAGTCTGGAAGACAGAGGGGCTGGCAGCAGCTCAGTTCCTTCTCTATATTGAGAACACGTGCCAAGTGTGCATATACATGGCAGAATCAGGAAGAATAGCTGTCACCTGACAGATTAGGACACCTTTAGTACTATAGATCATGCAGCCACATTTCATGAGAGACCACCCAGACGGCTGTCATCAGAGGGGCTCAGTGTCTCTTTCCTCCGCACCCACCCACTTCCTTTATGCTCCAGACACCCAAAATATTTAACCATAAATATATTTACAATGAATGGAAGATCCTGGCAGAGATTCAGCTCAGACTGTCAAGACTTACGACATTGGCTCCAGAACACGTTCGTCTTCGGCCTGCGTGTGGGCCTGACACATCATATACAATACTGCATGAAGTATGGGGCTGTGCACTAGCGGAGCTTCATCCCAGATTTACTGTATTTTAAATCCTATACAGAGGTGACAGAGTTTACATTGCTTATCCTGTTACATCAGTCCGTGCCGCCACTATAGGAGGATGATGGGTGGATTCCAGGACTCTTTAGGCCTCTCTTTGCTCAATGTGGGGCCTATGGCTACTTTTGGTATATGCAATGGGAGATTTCTTGGTGCAACCTCTGAATGTTTTTGCATAGTGTGATGGGAACACCGGCAAAGACACGCCAGGCAAAAAAAAAAAAAAATCTGAAGGAACAATACTCTGCACGAGATAGGGTCCTGACAATCTGCAGACTCCAGTTTTAGGCCAATTTAGCAAATTGTTGGCATCAACTGGAATCTGTAAATGCAGAAACGGATTTGGAGACAATGTGAGGGGTTAATGCACCTATCTGCTACCACCTAGGATTTATTGGATCACTAGGACAAAGGAACGACATGGCAGGGGAGCAAAACTAGTGTAAAAAGTCAAAAACTCAAGTCTTAGACTTCAAGGCTTTTGGATATCAAGATCATGCGGATGAATCTGCGCTGGAGACCACACATTGTTATAGTCTCCTATTATATGAGGCCTCCTCCCGGTACTGAGCAGATCCCCACCCCCCAGGCGTTACAGTGTGACAGGCCTGATAAAACCCAGCATCAGTTCCCATTACTGAGCCCCATTGAAAAGGTTATAGATGTATTTTTCGCGAGGTCGTGCCGTCAGCTGGAGAAGTAAGGAATAAGAGATTCAGACGAGGCAGGAGAGCTCGGCAGTAAATGTTAAATCCGCGCTTATTATGCTGACAGCTTCAGAGCTCGAAAAGCAGAAAAGTCGAAGCTGAAATTCCATCGCAGCCTCTTCAGCATTCATGATTCGCCTTGTGTTAAGTTTGCTTTGTACGGATCTGCCAGTCCGCCCGGCGCGGCGTGTTGCTTTGAGTGAAGGTCTCTGGCTCTTTCGCAAAAAATCCAATCAATTTGGTTTCAACTCACTTACCATTTTAACCTTTTTTTCACTTTCGGTAATGAGTCTTGATATCAAGAGAAAATAATAATGTGAAAAGGGCCCTGTCTCGACATCTCTCCCGGGATGTCCCCCCACCCGGAACAAGGAAACGGAGGAATGAAAGGATTGTTACTGCTTGTTCCTGCCCCCTGTCTAATGAGAGCGCAACCCCAATTATCAAAACAAAGGCAGCGGGAAAGAGCAGCGGACCGCCATAAAGATGATATACAAATTAATAGCGACAGACGGACTGTATGTGCAAAATGACATTGTCAGCTGGGGTCCCTAAAGACGCCCCTCAGTCACCGCCCTCAACCTGCACCGTAAAGTCCAATAAAGGGAAGATGTCAAAAAAAAGCTGTGGAGCGTTGTAGCACCCAGGCCGGGCAGCCATGTTTATGGCTCAACCAATATAAAAGCTACCAGAAGACGTATATGTGAATACTCCAGGAGCCCATTATATAATGAGTGACCCTCTGTATTATGTATGAAGTAACCAAATCCCCTGTGGGTCACTGAGACAAATTTACCAGAAGGTTCTATCATGGTTGAGCTGAACCATGGGAGGTCCAGGAGACACAGCGGTAACCCTGACACCCCAAACCGGCCATAAGCAACGTCTACATGTAGTGGAAATGCAGAACCCCAATATACCTCAGTATAGGCCTATAGTGGCACCTGTGACCCATAGACTCACCTATGCTAGCCTAAGGAGACACGTTCAGAAATGGTTAGCAGAGTGGACTGGAAAAGGTTTCCTTTTTAGTTGTATTTTTTTTGTAGCCAAATGTCACTTAGAAGTCTACACTCATTGCTTCTTGGTCTTCTGGCCGTGTTATATGGCTGAGAAAAAAAATGGGGTCTTTTTGAGAACACACAGAGATGAGAGAGCTCATATACAGCGCTCCCCCCTATAACAGCTAGAGACAGATACATTATCACTATTACCCCGCCCCCCCCCTACCCCGCCAAAAAAAAAACCCCCCGCTCTCCTCCCTGTATACCCCGGCTAGAGAGCTGTATACACTGCTGAGAACAGATACATTATCACTATTACCCCCGCCGCTCTCCTCCCTGTATACCCCGGCTAGAGAGCTGTATACAGTGCTGAGAACAGATACATTATCACTATTACCTCCGCCCCCGCTCTCCTCCCTGTATACCCCGGATAGAGAGCTGTATACAGTGCTGAGAACAGATACATTATCACTATTACCCCCGCCGCTCACCTCCCTGTATACCCCGGATAGAGAGCTGTATACAGTGCTGAGAACAGATACATTATCACTATTCCCACCCCCCCCGCTCCCCCTCCCTGTATACCCCGGATAGAGAGCTGTATACACTGCTGAGAACAGATACATATCACTACCCCCGCCGCTCACCTCCCTGTATACCCCGGATAGAGAGCTGTATACACGTGCTGAGAACAGATACATTATCACTATTACCCCCGCCGCTCTCCTCCCTGTATACCCCGGATAGAGAGCTGTATACAGTGCTGAGAACAGATACATTATCACTATTACCTCCGCCGCTCTCCTCCCTGTATACCCCGGATAGAGGATACTGTGAGCAGTACATTTCCCCCCCCGCGCCCCCCCCTCCCTCCCTGTATACCCCGGCTGTTACACTGCTGAGAACAGATACATTATCACTATTACCCCCGCCGCTCTCCTCCCTGTATACCCCGGATAGAGAGCTGTATACACTGCTGAGAACAGACATTATCACTATTACCCCCGCCGCCCCCCCCCCCGCTTCCCGCCCCGGGGCCCGGATAGAGAGCTGTATACAGTGCTGAGAACAGATACATTATCACTATCTACCCCCGCCGCTCTCCTCCCGTATACCCCGGATAGAGAGCTGTATACAGTGCTGAGAACAGATACATTATCACTATTACCTCCGCCGCTCTCCTCCCTGTATACCCCGGATAGAGAGCTGTATACAGTGCTGAGAACAGATACATTATCACTATTACCCCCCGCCCCCCCCCCCCCCCCCGGGGAGGCGCTGAGAACAGATACATTATCACTATTACCCCCGCCGCTCTCCCCCGTCCCCGGGGGGAAAGGGGAGAGCTGTATACCCCGGATAGAGAGCTGTATACAGTGCTGAGAACAGATACATTATCACTATTACCTCCGCCGCTCTCCTCCCTGTATACCCCGGATAGAGAGCTGTATACAGTGCTGAGAACAGATACATTATCACTATTACCTCCGCCGCTCTCCTCCCTGTATACCCCGGATAGAGAGCTGTATACAGTGCTGAGAACAGATACATTATCACTATTACCTCTGCTGCTTGGATCAGCAACCACACAATAAATACTTGATGAAATTAAATTGCTGGTCTCCATTTACGCCGTCCTGATGCCAGAGACAGGAGGAGCGCTGTGTTATCCAGACAGGTTTGATGAAGGGGTAAAGGCCGGCTCCTGACATATCAGCAATTTCAGAGATCATTAGCCCAAAGTACAAAGAAGCCACAACAACCCCGGCCTCTTAAAGGGATACCAAACCTGTCATCTATCCTCTTTCTGTGATACTTGTGAATACAGTCTATTACTATCTGTTATCAGCCATGTCAGGAGAGGAGAGGCCGACTGTAGGACAGGGGAATACAATCTATTACTATCTGTTATCAGCCACGTCAGGAGGGGAGAGGCCGACTGTAGGACAGGGGAATACAATCTATTACTATCTGTTATCAGCCATGTCAGGAGAGGAGAGGCCGACTGTAGGACAGGGGAATACAATCTATTACTATCTGTTATCAGCCATGTCAGGAGGGAGAGGCCGACTGTAGGACAGGGGAATACAATCTATTACTATCTGCTATCAGCCATGTCAGGAGAGGAGAGGCCGACTGTAGGACAGGGGAATACAATATATTACTATCTGTTATCAGCCACGTCAGGAGGGGAGAGGCCGACTGTAGGGCAGGGGAATACAATCTATTACTATCTGTTATCAGCCATGTCAGGAGAGGAGAGGCCGACTGTAGGACAGGGGACTACAATCTATTACTATCTGTTATCAGCCACGTCAGGAGGGGAGAGGCCGACTGTAGGACAGGGGAATACAATCTATTACTCTCTGTTATCAGCCATGTCAGGAGGGGAGAGGCCGACTGTAGGACAGGGGAATACAATCTATTACTATCTGTTATCAGCCATGTCAGGAGAGGAGAGGCCGACTGTAGGACAGGGGAATACAATCTATTACTATCTGTTATCAGCCACGTCAGGAGGGGAGAGGCCGACTGTAGGACAGGGGAATACAATCTATTACTATCTGTTATCAGCCATGTCAGGAGAGGAGAGGCTGACTGTAGGACAGGGGAATACAATCTATTACTATCTGTTATCAGCCATGTCAGGAGGGAGAGGCCGACTGTAGGACAGGGAAATACAATCTATTACTATCTGTTATCAGCCACGTCAGGAGGGGAGAGGCCGACTGTAGGACAGGAGAATACAATCTATTACTCTCTGTTATCAGCCATGTCAGGGGGGGAGAGGCCGACTGTAGGACAGGGGAATACAATCTATTACTATCTGTTATCAGCCATGTCAGGAGAGGAGAGGCCGACTGTAGGACAGGGGAATACAATCTATTACTATCTGTTATCAGCCACGTCAGGAGAGGAGGGGCCGACTGTAGGACAGGGGAATACAATCTATTACTCTCTGTTATCAGCCATGTCAGGAGGGGAGAGGCCGACTGTAGGACAGGGGAATACAATCTATTACTATCTGTTATCAGCCGTGTCAGGAGAGGAGAGGCCGACTGTAGGACAGGGGAATACAATCTATTACTATCTGTTATCAGCCACGTCAGGAGAGGAGGGGCCGACTGTAGGACAGGGGAATACAATCTATTACTATCTGTTATCAGCCATGTCAGGAGGGGAGAGGCCGACTGTAGGACAGGGGAATACAATCTATTACTATCTGTTATCAGCCATGTCAGGAGGGGAGAGGCCGACTGTAGGACAGGGGAATACAATCTATTACTATCTGTTATCAGCCATGTCAGGAGAGGCCCCGGAGAGGCCGACTGTAGGACAGGGGAATACAGTCTATTACTATCTGTGCTATCAGCCATGTCAGGAGGGGAGAGGCCGACTGTAGGACAGGTGAATACAATCTATTACTATCTGTTATCAGTCATGTCAGGAGGGGAGAGGCCGACTGTAGGACAGGGGAATACGATCTATTACTATCTGTTATCAGCTATTTTTGGTTAAGAATTGTAATGTTCTTCAAACCTCCTGCCACCCCCCCATGATCACTTCTTTATATCTCACCTCTCAATATACATTGCCATCATACATGTGACTGCTATCAGCCGATCCTCTTATGACGCTGCTGCACTGTGATACGCTATAAGCTGCACACACCAGGGAGACAAGAACCATTATATTGTATATATACTAACCAGTGTAGCCAGCGCTGTATAAACTAGATAAAGCCTTTCTTGCACCCATCAAATAAAGCCACACACTGTTCATCCAGATCTTCATGGTTCATTAATTTAAAAGCCAGAGCTGAAGTAAAGGTGCAGATATAAATGCCCCTCAGAGTCACTGGAAAGCTGTGTGGCAGCATGCATAGCCTTCTGCAGAGGATCAGAACTATAGACGAGCTCTATAAAGGCTCCTTAAACTGTTCTGGGATAGGAGCGTGTTCTGCTGCGCCGCTCCAGCGGTTCTGGCTCCATTAGTGGTGGTGCCCACAGAGCTGGGTGGGGGCAGGGAAGGGCCTGTTATTAGTAAAAGGGGACAAATTAACGTTTCTTCCTCCGCCAATGGACTGAGCATTAGTTCTTGCAGCTTGAAATTGCTGTCTCTCAGCAGCGCGTCCTCCCATGCTGCTAAATGAGATCACTTGCATTCATCACACGCGTTACTCCACAACCTCAGCGCAAGTACAGCCATCTCCCAGCAACCTCACACCCGCGTGGGGCTCCGACATCGCACAGTAATTATTTGGTGTGTTTCTTGCACCATGTCCTCGCTCCCCTGGTCTCCTCCACCTCCTGATAATACCATCCACAATACAAGCAATTTCTATGGCGTTTGTCTAGGGAATGGAGAGGATGTGAGGTGATGAGGACTGGGCAGGGGGTGAAGCCAGGAGAGGAGACAAACTGAGGGGGGAGAGGTGGAGAGCTAAATAATCCTGGACCCTTCTGACTAAGGAAGGGCCACAATATGTCCATCTACTATATGGCTACTTAGGATGAGGCCAGAGGATGACCCGCCATTATATCCAGGCTGTGCGTAGCCTAAAAAAAAATCAAAAATTCCATCAGGATTAAAGTCATGAGATAAAGTTATAAGGGTTTGGGCTCCATTTTACGGATACATTGTTCCAATTCCCCTGCAGAGTTAGGATATGTTCACACAGAGGAATTTTGCACTGATTTTTCAACATCAGTGCCAAATTCTGCCCTCTATCTGCGATCGAAGCATGTCGCTGAAAAAACAAGCCTCCTGTTCAGTCTTACCGCGGCACACACTACGCCACCGACTAGCCCCATTCATCTGCTTTGGCTTTCCATTGCCTCTTTCATTTCCACCATGTGAACCTTAAGGGTTACATTTCAGTCCATCACTAGGGGGTGCTCTTGCATATAAACAGTATGCAGTGAGGAGCTCCCTCTAGTGGTGGCTGCAGGCAGACAGAATGTTATGGCTAAGAACCCACTTTACAACACTCCATTGAAGCATCTACCGTTTAGGAATGGCTGCGGGGGTGGAGTGGATGAGATCCCACCAGGAACTTCCACTTTTTTTCCTATATTATGCATTTTATGTTATACAAGCAGCTCCATACCTAAATGTGTTATTTCCAGTATAAGCAGCAGGGACTATGTAATACCGTCATATAAAGTAACACTATATGGGCGAGCCTACAGGAGGACAGAGTGGAGCCGCAGAAACCTTGGAATGACTGATAGCTTACAATGTTACATTAATGGATGATCCAATCGATACGATGTAACGTCCTCCTCTCCTATCCAGGATCATGTATCCTCAGTCACAGCGGGCACAGGAGCTTACAATCATTAGAAGAAATGCGCTGTCTATGGGATACAATAGGAGGACGTATTCACTAGAGTCAGTATCAACCCTGGCAACTAAGACTAATGGCCGGCCACTAAGTGTACATCCAGCACTAGCAATCTAGAGCTGCATCTTGTAGAACTACTAACCCCAGATTACTGTGGCCCCAGCAGTTATTTCTTATGCACTTACCTTATTCTAGACAATGCTGGGACATGTAGTACAATACCAGATCAGACTAGGGTAGCAGCTGCGGTATAAGAGGACTGTTCATCTTAACATGAAGAGACCTTCATGACATTTAGGCTATAGTAAGTGTAACACCCGATCCCCCTATACAGCTATTCACATTGTTACTGAGAAGCTTCACTGAATTGAGTGCAGGCACACCATGATAGTACCCAATGGACTGGCCTACAATAGAAACTGATGTAATATGCAGATGTGAACAGAGTCTTAGGCCATGGTGCTGCATGTTGGTTCCCGTCTTTGCCACCATGAGGCCCAGGTTGTCTAGTCCAGGCCTTAGCTATGGAGCTGCTGAGCTATAGGCTTTATTCACATACAGCAGATTTGTTGCAGAGATTTCTGGGACTGTCCCATTCATGTAGGTGAGGCTTGTAGAGAACGGATTTGTGTGATACATGTGAATATATCCATATTGTTTGTAAATGCTGGCCATAAGGGCTGGTGACTGATCCTCTGCCTACACTTACTGTCACTCTACCACTTGCTGCCATTACCACTGTGGCTGACAGATGAAGGCACGATGCTAAGAAAGACAAATCCGTCGCCCAGGCCGAGGCGTAGAGCGTCACGTCTGAGAACACTCTGAACTGTGGATATAATCTTTGTTTAATCCCCACATATAAAACTAACTTCAAACGGGGAAAATAAAAGCTGGAGAATCGGCAGTGACTATACCACAAGGATGTGTCCGGCAGGAGCTGCCGGCCAATGGCGGGGGGTGACATGGAGGGGTTGGGGGCTTGTATTGCCCACCACAAAGTGATATTGGAAGTTTAGTGGCTTCAGCAGATTAGAGGGGCCTGTATGCAGCCTTGTGTGGTATATACAGATGGATGTCAGGTGTGACGCCCCCTACTGCCAGCCCATTACCTGCTTTGTCTCTGTACTAGCCCTCAGTATCTGATGCCTTCATTTCCTGTAATAATATACCTGCCATGAATAATTAAGCGATACATTTAGTGCTGGAGAAGCCTCGTACATCAGTGCAGGGAGCGGCCGCGCAACCACTAATTGTTTCCCCCACTCCAGTGCTCTATGTATATGGCCTGGGATGTGCAGGGGAGGCCATTAGTGTCTGAGGCTTCCTCCAGTGTATCCCGCTCTCTATACTCTGCGTCCTTATAGACAGAGCACTCTGTATCTAGGACATTAGAGAATCCTGCCCCCAAATTCAAGAACAAGAGGAAACTGCAGGCCGAGGCTTTCCCCTACAGACCTGCATGACAAAATGATCGGTACCTGTTCCCTGCTGTGGAGGAGGAGGCCCCATGTGTGCAGTCCCCTATATAATGAATGAAAGAGCCAAAAATATCACTCCTGACTCCATTATCATGGCTGCCGACACAACTTTATTTATACAACACAGTTAGGGCGTGTTCACATGTGGCAGGTTTGTTTCACAGAATGCTGCAACTGAGAATCAGTCCCTGAATGAGGAGGTTCAGGCAGCGAGGACAAGGATTCCTGCAAAACCACATTCAGACCAGCGACACAGCAGCAGAAAGTTCTACAACAAACCTGCACATGTGAATACTCCCCCATTATATAACTTACCATGGTGTGGCAGAGAGATATAGCTAATGCATGAAACCCCAACTAAGCTGATACCAGGGAGCAATAGATTGTATTTCTTGTATATCAATATATTACAGGATAATACAATATAATACTGATTAATAATAATAATACTAACAATAATAATATACAATATTATATAACACACAATATCATACACTAGAATACTGATAACACATAATACTAATAACATATATTATATAACACAAAATAATAATCATACAAATAATACAATATAATATAATACTACACGGCAATAATAACTATAATAATAATCATACAAGTAATAACATGTAATACAATATAATAATACACTACAACATAACCATCATCTTATGATACAATAAGACACGTAATAGTATATAGCACAGGTTTGGTGCCCCTTGACGCTGCAGCATGGTGCACACATGATATACCCCAATGCTATGAAGACAACAGTCATTTTATTAATGGTGACAAGCATGTAACCGGCGCGCTCCGCACAGAGGTCACCTCTACCTACGATTCCACGTAAAGATGATTTCTGGGGAATGTATGCAAACGAATGCAAATGAATGCCTAATAAGTTCTATATGAGGCGCTGATGATTTATGGGGGATTATTCTGATTACTCTCAGGTTCTCCGCATTGGGCGATTCTGCTGAATGTACAACAATTACAAGAATTCATCACAATTAGTCACATTGAGTTTTATACAAACCTTCACTAATTTCATGGAAAGAAGAAGTGCGGTATAGAACATGTGCGGACCCTGGCCGATGTTACTATGGGCCTGAGTCCTGTGATACCCCCAGGGGCTGCTTCTAGCTGCAGATGCCTAGACTTGTAGTTCGCCAACATAAACCACTGTATATTGCAGACAGCCCAGAAACTAGGACATGTTTTTCATGGCACATTTAGTCACTAGGGGGAGCTTGTACAAGTTAAAAAAAGAAAGAACGAAAAGTGTGTATATATGTGTGAGTATATATGTGTGTGTGTATATGTGAGTACATATGTGTGAGTATATAAGTGTGAGTACATATGTGTGTGTGTATTGTGAGTACATATGTGTGTGTACATATGTGTGTGTACATGTGTGTATATATGTGTGAGTATATAAGTGTAAGTATATAAGTGTGAGTACATATGTGTGTGTGTATATGTGAGTACATATGTGTGTGTACATATGTGTGTGTACATGTGTGTATATATGTGTGAGTACATATATGTGTGAGTATATATGTGTGAGTACATGTGTGTGTATATATGTGTGAGTACATATATGTGTGAGTACATGTGTGTGTATATATGTGTGTACATATGTGTGTGTGAGTTATAGTGTGTGTACATGTGTGTGTGTATGTGTGCGTGTGTATATAAGTGTGTGTATATGTGTGAGTATATGTGTGTGTGTGTATATGTGTGTGTATATATGTGTGGTATATATGTGTGAGTATATAAGTGTGAGTACATAAGTGTGAGTACATATATTTGAGTACATATGTGTGTAGATGTGTGTATATATGTGTGAATACATATGTGTGAGTATATGTGTGAGTATATAAGTGTGAGTACATATGTGTGAGTATATAAGTGTAAGTATATAAGTGTGAGTACATATGTGTGTGTATATGTGAGTACATATGTGTGAGTATATATGTGTGTGTACATATGTGTGAGTATATATGTATGTGTACATATGTGTGTATATATGTGTGAGTATATATGTGTGTGTATATGTGAGTACATATGTGTGAGTATATATGTGTGAGTATATAAGTGTGTGTATATATGTGTGAGTATATATGTGTGAGTACATATGTGTGAGTATATAAGTGTGAGTACATGTATGTGAGTATATCAGTGTATCTATGTGGCGTGCTGATCTATACACAGAACCACGGGATAAATACGTGTTCTGTCGCCACCGCTGCTCATAAATGAGCCACAGAAGACATGGGGCCCCCAGGCCTCGTGACGTAAATCTTACTTGTCACAGCCATTATTTTGCAAATTATTTCAATTGCACTTAGTGTGATGAATGTCCCCCTTTCCCGGCGCCGCTCGTGGCTGCGGATTTGTGTTCCGTTCACGTTCATTGTAACATATGCAAATACTGCAGTAATAAGGTTATATAGTTATTGTACAATATATAGAATATAATTAACAGAGTCCCCTGCCAAACAAGTGAGCGCACAGCGACTGCTCAGGAATCCTTCCTCGCCAGCCATCATCATCAGTAACTTATAAGGGCTAATTCACACGCAGAAAACTTGGTTGCACAGATTCCTGTGATTGTCCCTTTTATCTAAATGGGGCTTGCAGGGATTCACAGGCTTGCCACCGACACATGCCCATTCACATGACAGCAACTGATTTTTACGCACAGAAATGTCTACAACAAATCTGCCATGTGTGAATAGACCCTAACAGCAGCTGCGAGATCCTATGTCAGATGATGAGGATTGCTGAATCTATATAAATATATTAAGTCGCTGCTGTCACTACTGTAGAGCTGCAAAGAGTTCTGGTGTAGCCCTAGTCTTAGGCTCTGTTCACACTACTTTTAAGCTAGAAACACACCTGCAGTTTTTGTGGGTTTGACATGCAGGAGCACCACAGGTTAAGGCCTCATGTACATGACAGTATTGCAGATCTCATATTGGATTGCTAAGGTAGGTCATCGATATGTGATGGGTGGAGGTCTGACACCCAGGACCCCACAGATCAGCTGTTTGAAGATGTCATGGTGCTTACAAGCGCTGTGGCCTCTTCCTTGTGCTGATGATGTCACATCCATCGGTCACATGGGGCAGCAGCCGCTGTGAAGTGTCCAGTGCTCTGCTTGGTATTCAGTGACGAGGCCGAGCTCACCACTTCAGCCAGCTGGTGGTGCGGAGTCGGGGCTGTCGGGCTCCCACCAGTCACATATTGATGACCTGTCCTAAGGATAGAACAATATTATTCAGGGCAGAGGATGTGCAGGTCCTGGGTGGTATTAGGATGTCCATATTGTAGATAGCATTGTCACCGTGTAAGGTGTAACCCTGACTTCCTTTATATCCGAGGTGTCTCAGATAAGCATTCCTTGCAGATTCTTCTCAGTGCACACCTCAGCCTGTGACATCTTAATCTGCGCTAATGATCAATAATTGTCCTCCATCTACTGATGTTCTTGTCATTTGCAATGTTTCATTACACCCCCAGGTGTACGCTCCACCTGCATGTTTGTTAGCAAACCCTATGGCAGAGGACGGGGGGGCGACAACATCTTTTAATTGCCATCTTATAATGAGTACGCCGAGCGCGTTGTGGCTTACATGCCGTGTCCTGCGTCAGCCGCCAGCTCATCAGATGGAGGAATCCAGGCTGAAATGTCAGAGCGGCCATTAAAGCTGTGCACGTCTTCATCGCAGCCTTTCCCCAACCTGTGAGGTGGATCAGGAGACAGCCGGAATAGAAAAAGGTCACGGCATGCTACAGTGTCATCTAACAAGCGGACAACCCTCCGTGGACAAGCCGCTGATGTGAGACCCCTACAAATGTCCGGAGCATGGTCATCTGTGTCCACAGATCTTCAGAACAAGAACTGCTCGTGACCACACAGAACAAATAACCCTACAAGTGAGGCTAGCCAAGGATCACTGGTGTACGCATCAGGAAAGTAAGGCTGCGTGCACACAAAACTGCAATGGGAAAAAGGCATAAGGTTAGATGGGATTTGGGATGCGGTTTTTTACTTTTATAAGGGAAACATATTAAATAAATGTGAAAAATAAAGAAACTGCACCAACCACATGTAACTTGTGTGCATGTACCCTAAGTAAGAGCCGGAGTCACAGATTCCCATAAAAGCAGGGACATTTTTAAGGCCTTCTGCACACGGACATTAGGTCTGTGAAAAACATCCGCATGTATCTGTGCAAGTGCAGGGGTGGCCATTATAGAACAGACAAAGATAGATGTCCGTATTATTGATGTCTGTGAAAAACGGGCTGTCAAAAAAACCAGACCTGTGAATAGACACATTGAATACAACGCCTTGTCAAAACGGACGTGTCGTGTGAATAAGCCCTAAATCTGTCAGCTATGAAAGAAGAAAGGCAGCTGCAACTGTGACGGAAAGACAAGGCTGGGTCACAGACACTATATGGTGGCACAAGGAATACGTTCCGTCCCACACCATGGACCAGTAGTCATTGAATGTGAGTGATGTCTCCTTATTCTCAACCAATGGAACGTGCCATGATGTATAAACTCCTGAGAACAACCTCTGGGCCCCTGTATGGGGAGCACGGGCCTACACAGGTCTATGTGATATGGTCCTGTACGTGGACCCCATGAAGTGTTGCAGTAAAGACTGCATAAAACACATACAGATTTACTGCAATTTGCTGAACTGAATGTTTTTCAATTGCAATTTTGCTTCCTCGGCCTGAATAATTTACTAAAACTCACCTCAGATTCCTGGAGAGAATGAGAATGAAAACTAGGCCAGTTCCTACCTGGGACTTCCAACAGATTTATGAAGAGGCTGCAACGCTTGGTCCCTGCACCAGCAGGGCCATTTATGAAGACAGGTATACAATACCTGTCTTAAAAAATTTGCCCCAGTGATCTTTGGAAGTCCTAACCTAATAACTAAAACACCCCTCAGATTGGGCAGATTAGTTTTGTACATCGACAGTGAGATCATTGATATGAACATCCCATAACTTATCAGACGGCTACATCACGACTGCCAAAATCTACTGTGTATGACCCGCTTTAGACTCAGGTCGGAGGATGATGTCCACCAGTCTGTCGCAGACATCATCAGACTGACCAATGTATGGGAATGGAATGACTAGAAAGGATTACAATGAAATTGGAGAACTAATAGGGAATTGTTAGACATTCCCATAGACTTCTATTGTAAATCCCATAATACAGTGACAGTGTGGCCTGCAGAATCCTACATGTGATCAGTAGTCTGCCTGGATGCTATAGGTGGCTGTACACCGGGCACCAGGCGTGGCGCGATGGCAGAGTGTATAAGATGTAATGTAGACGTACGGCCGGATATACAATTATGTATATGATGTCATGTAGACATACAGCGGGATATACAATTAATATAATTATCATCTATTTGGTGTTCTGCCTATTCATCCAGAGTCAGCGCTTCTTGTCTGCGGCATCCATCACTCATACATGTGCAGGCAGCTCCGGTTCTGCTCCAGGTCAGGGAGTTCTGGCAGTGGTGCAGGACACGCGGATCACCGGCGAAAGATGATTGTAGAGAGTGCAGCAAAATGTCTAATGAAAGAGTGACATATAGTGACAGGAGACAGCCAGCACCACCGGGATACAAAGGGACACAATGCGGCTGTGCTGCACTTATTGGGGTGTAGCCCAGAACTGGGCAAGAGACACATCATGTACTTTTACCACAAATTGCTGCGGTGTTACAGAGCTATATACACTTTTCCTACTTGCAGAACTGCAGCAAATACTGTTTTTGCCGTGCAGCAAAATGACCCTTAACCTGCAGTCTATTCTATCTCCATCATCTGTGCAGTCAGTGTGACTAGAGGATGACAAGTACTGGATATATGGCGTCACATGGATTGTATCCTCCATGTGGTTCTATGGCCACTTGTCTTCTCCCTGCTTGGGTATCTCACCTGTTCCTAGCTATGCTGAGCACTCGTATAATGACCTACATTATAACATCCGGACCAGAGCCGCTGTCTGCACAATGTATATGAGGAGATAGGTTACATTTCCCATATGCTAGGTGTCTCTTGGCATTGCTTTTATAAGGCTTTGGTTGTGTCCAGTATAAAGCAGGATCTGTGATCTCTTCCTACAAGGACAGATGACCGGTAAGTAACGTTCATTCATTACAGACACGCCGTTCACTCCTCCGTCCTGGCTGTAAGTGAATGTTCAATGCCATCACCGGGTAAGTCATAAAGTGTAAGGTCCTGAGGTCAGAATGGGGCTGGCATGCCCATCGCATTCCCATTACTCTGGATATTGGTGACACTGCTCACAACCAACACTGCTGAACTTTTTCTACATTTTATCCAAGTGTTGCTGATTATTTTGGGTTACAATCTGTAATCACCCCCGAGACCTCTCTACATACCCTCGGCAGAAGCTTATCTCAAGGACTGGCCATGTTCAAATCACAAGTGCCAGACCCTTCTTTCCCCCGATATCTGCCCTTTTCACAGCAGATTTCCCACTTGGAATGCAAAATTACAGCAATTGAGCAACAAAAATCTGCAGTAAAAACAAAACACAGAATTTAGTGCAGTTTTTGCCAGTGTGAGTTTCCATCAGATGTTGCCCAGCAGTAAGCTCTCGATGTATCCATCCCCTGCCATAGGAGCCATCAGAAGCGGGGCTGCACTGCTGCCGTCTCACGAGCCATCTTCTGCTATATACTCACATCTCTTTCACCCTAAATCTATCAGTCTCCAGATAAATGGAGCGCCTGGATGAAACAATAGAAGTGCGGAGGAGTCTAGTAACATGAAATTGACATATTCTAACGCTGGATACTTTTCATCCTTTTCATGGTAAGTGTTTTTCTCCCGGCTCTGGTTCATTGTACTTGACTGGGAGATTTCAGACACAAGGAGCGATATTTTATGCACACTTCCTCTTCAAAGTTCCGAACTTTCTGACAAAGTGCTATTCTATGTAAAGATGTTGGGAGAGAAAAAAAAAGTTTTACAAAAATGAGTCAGAGTCCCCGGTTATCTCTATTGTCAGAGATGATTCCTTTCTCTAACCACATGATTTTCTCTGGAGCCAAATTGCATAGTCTAGAAATTGTAGCACTTTCCCGTGATTGCTCCGCCGCCGGACGACTCTTCTATGGCTAATCGTGCCCAAGGAAACACAAGACATTTAGTTTGTCCCAAAATCTTCAGCTGACTTGATGTGACATCACTGAGAATGGATTTATCAGAGAGCGCTGACATCACGTAGAATAATGAAGTTGAAAAAAGATGGCGGACCATCAAGTTTAACCTATAGTGTTGATCCAGAGGAAGGCAAAATCCCCTACAAGGAGGGTCACCAAATACCCCATATTAGGAGAAAAATTCCTTCCCGTCTCCAAAGGTGGCCATCAGAATAATCCCGGGATGTATATAAAATGTCATTCTCTGAAATATATCCCTCATAGTCATTTATAGTTAGATAAATATCGCGCCCCTATTAATATGTTATCCACCATAACTACTTCCTAGGTAGGGCAATCCTCTATAGATGCCGCAAGTGCCCTTCCTCCAGCTGTGACGTATGCCCCCCGTCCTCTGCACACCCCTTGGACTGAACACACAGATATTTATACATGTAAGGCCCAATTTTTGTAGTCTCTCTTTGTATTTGAGACCTTCCATCATAGAACCCTCTCTAGATCTCCTACAGCTTTGTATGGACCCTAAGTCTGAGCCCCATATTGAAGAAGTGGTCTTACAAGGCGGTAACATTACATTGGGATCCCAGATTTTTAGCTCCATTTTCATATACCCTAAAATCTTATTTGCTTTACCAGCTGCTGCTTGACACTGAGTATTACTGCTCGGCTTACCTGTATGCAGGATATGCGGGCCCTTCTCCCCATAGTTATTATTCCATTTAACCTAGGTGCCCTGCCTTACATTTATCCACATTACATTACACCTGCCATGTTCTTGTCCATACTGCCTTGTATCGGGGGCTTTCAGTGATATATTATAATTACTAGAGAGCCGCAGTGACATGTATCTTACGGGGGCACTTTATATATGGCTGCTGAATATTCCCTCACATATAAAGCTGCACTGCACCTTTTAATAGAAATGAATTAGACGTTATCTCAGGGTCCCTTGTAGAGACAAATATTACACAAGCTGGTTAAACAGAAGTTGCCTTGTAACCTGAATCCACAGTCCCGGCAGTATGTGTATCCCAATAATCCGCAGATAATCCTACGGCGCAGAGGAATCGCCGCCCTGCATGAGAATAAACATGTTCTGATCGTACATCTATGGGAATTATCAGGACATCCACCTTATGTCAACAGCGGAGAGCAGAGAAACGAGGAGGGATTAATGCAGGCGGTCACAGAGATCAGGTACTTGTTATTAGGCATTTTTGGGGTTTTCTGTGAAAATTGTACTCGGTATCTTCAAAAGCCATGTCACCTGTTAATATATGATCAATGTAAAAATCTGAGAACTATACAATGTAGTGGCCGCCGTATGTAGACAATATCCCGCCTGTATGTAGCTGCCAATGGCTGCATGTTTATACAGGTTTACCATGTAGGTTTAGCCGTGTGATACGAGCGGGATATCATCTGCACGTGGCTGCCACTATGATAGTACACAGCCTGTAGGCTAGAATGGTGGCTATAATGGTGGCTATAATGGTGGTGGTATAATGGTGGTTATAATGGTGGCTATAATGGTGGCTATAATGGTGGCTATAATGCTGGCTATAATGTTGGCTATAATGCTGGTTATAATGGTGGCTATTATGGTGGCTGTAATGGTGACTGTAATGCTGGCTATAATGGTGGCTATTATGGTGGCTATAACGGTGGCTATTATGGTGGCTATAATGTTGGCTACAATGCTGGCTATAACGCTGGCTATAATGCTGGCTATAATGTTGGCTATTATGGTGGCTATTATGGTGGCCATTATGGTGGCTATAATGGTGGCTATAACGTTGGCTATAACGCTGGCTATAACGGTGGCTATAATGCTGGCTATAATGGTGGCTATAATGGTGGCTATAACGTTGGCTATAACGCTGGCTATAACGCTGGCTATAATGCTGGCTATAATGGTGGCTATAACGTTGGCTATAACGCTGGCTATAATGGTGGCTATAATGCTGGCTATAATGGTGGCTAGAATGGTGGCTATTATGGTGGCTATAATGCTGGCTATAATGTTGGCTATAACGTTGGCTATAACGCTGGCTATAATGGTGGCTATAATGGTGGCTATAATGGTGGCTATGTTTTCGGTGGTGTCTTCTCTAAGGCTGCTCTCACGCTATCTGTTTTGCAGACTAAAAATATTCTTTTATCACATTTTACAACAACTACAAGGGACAGATTGCCATATAAATGACTATGATCTGGTACAGCCTGGCAGAGATTGTACCTCATTAAAAATCTGTCCAATCCTCCACCGCCATTTTCAAAACCGCCACATAATACGCTGGGATTGATGAATCGGCTCCTCCGTATCCACAGATGTTGGTTAGGTTGGTTATTTAGTGGTCTTATTCTTCAAGGCAAGGCTACACAACGGCTTTGATGATGGTGAGATCTGAGTCTCAGATTAAGTCACAGCAACAAAACACTTGTGCGACTTGTCTTGCTATCATGCAACTTTTGGGAGGGCTGAGATCTGGCTGTAAAAAACTTGTAACTTGCAGACAAGTTTAAGAATAAATCACATCGCATAAGACTTGCAGTGTGGCCCTTGAAGACTTGGGTGCGTGCAAAGTGCGACCAGATATCCAGCAGGTTTGGATTTTTTGTGACAATCAGGTTGCAGTTGCCGTAATGCTGCCACATAGACAATCATTAAATGCCGCAAAGCCCTCACCCAAATCTGCGCTTGTCCCTTTAAGGATATAGACTGTGAGTAACACGCTGTCTAGTGTGAATTCCGTCGTGAGGAGGAATTACTACTTAATAAGAAGCGTCTCTCTACAGTTATTGCTGTGCATTTAATTACATAGAGGATTTCTTAGCATCTTTATTACAGCCCATCTTGTGAGGAGCGCAGGGCGGGATTCTCGTGGCTGGAGCGGTTAAGGTAAGGAGCAGGACAATAGATGGGCCAGGGATGAGTAAGCGCCACTTAGGAGCCGAGTCTTGCCAATGGCCATCTAGACCTGTGAGGAGTAATGGGAAGTTTCTAGCTGAGAGCTAAACACTGAATCCAATTTAAGACAAATAGCGGCATGTCCCTCGTCTCCGCTCCGCTGCCGCCTTCTTTCAGGTTTTGATTCCTGAGAAGAGACGCATTCTCAGGTAATCTCCTGGATGAAGGGGTGGGGGATGGTGGGGGGCTAAGCGCTTCTCCTTAGCGATTAGATTTCAGTAGAAATGAAATTCTCTAAGCCCTTACAGACAGTTCCTGAAAGGAAGCCAGAAATGGCCAACCTGGAGGGAAGTGTAAAACAATCAAAGGGAATCAGCTGAGCCAAGATTTAATGGGCTTATGGTCACCGTGACAGATAAACTGACAGGTCGCCCAGGAAACGGGGCGGATTCTTCTCATTTCTAATATGAAGCTTTTTCTTCCCAGCATCCAAAGCGGCAAAAGAAAAACAAAATTAACCTGTTATTTAGCGTCAAATTCAGTCACATCCGCATCTAAGTCAGCAGAATGATCCACCATTGTTACCCACCTTACTGAATGATCCGCTATTGTTACCCGCCTTACTGAATGATGCACCATTGTTACCCACCTTACCCACCACTATCCATATACTAGAGATCAGCGGTGACATCACTGAGAATACAGCCTATCCATATACTAGAGATCAGCAGCGGTGACATCACTGAGAATACAGCCTATCCATATACTAGAGAGCGGTGACATCACTGAGAATACAGCCTATCCATATACTAGAGAGCGGTGACATCACTGAGAATACAGCCTATCCATATACTAGAGAGCGGTGACATCACTGAGAATACAGCCTATCCATATACTAGAGAGTGGTGACATCACTGAGAATACAGCCTATCCATATACTAGAGAGTGGTGACATCACTGAGAATACAGCCTATCCATATACTAGAGAGTGGTGACATCACTGAGAATACAGCCTATCCATATACTAGAGAGTGGTGACATCACTGAGAATACAGCCTATCCATATACTAGAGAGCGGTGACATCACTGAGAATACAGCCTATCCATATACTAGAGAGCGGTGACATCACTGAGAATACAGCCTATCCATATACTAGAGATCAGCAGCGGTGACATCACTGAGAATACAGCCTATCCATATACTAGAGAGCGGTAACATCACTGAGAATACAGCCTGTCCGTATACTAGAGAGCGGTGACATCACTGAGAATACAGCCTATCCATATACTAGAGAGTGGTGACATCACTGAGAATACAGCCTATCCATATACTAGAGAGCAGTGACATCACTGAGAATACAGCCTATCAGACATACAAGATATCGGGGTTACAATGAAGGACCACCGTGTTATTATATGGAACATGGCGATATTCCGCCTTACACATGAATCATTCCCATACACTCTGGAGTCCGTGTCCTCTCCAGCACAGCCTCACATTGAAGAGCCACTTGTCTCCTGCCCCGGCCCAGCTACGCTGATAGATTTACACTGTCCAAGCGGGTGCGCTAAGCAGTTTTAATTCATGTGAAACACAAAACAATACAAAGGATGGATGCGGTGGTAAAGCCTAATAATGATGCTAAATAATTATATTATACAGAGTATTACAAGCAGCGAGCTATTCCAATCCGCAGAACAAAGGCCTCGCTCAATGTGAAGAACAGCACGGAGACGGCTTTAGTAAAACAATTCAATAATACACTTACAGATAAGCGGCCATTGTTACATGGTCTTTGTAAAGCTACCAATAGCCGAATGAGACCGAGCTAGCACAAGGATGCGCCAATGTACTGCGCCAAACCACCGTCCAGCCAGCCATGACCCAACAGTCACACTTGTGATGCACAATTGTTTGTGTGTGTTACTTGTGTGGGTACAAGTATGAGAAAATAAGATTCCATATATAAAAATACTACATTTATAATCCCGCTGGCAGATCCGGAGCAGACAGTGCAGACTGGACATTGCCAGTGCATTCAGGTCTAAGATTCCCAGCAAAATTCTCACCTACGGACAGGATATACAGATTGTAAGCCCGATGAGCGACACTGCGCTATACCATGTGCTATGTGAGCAAGAGACGTCCTGACCAATGGAAAATACGTTCAGACAGCCTAAAACGTCCTGTTCCTCTCCAAATAACCATAAAGTAGAAAAAGTTTAATAAAGGGATTAATGATCCCTACAACAGCTACATAAACTGGTGCAAGCAGCAGAAGCTGACACATGGATAAGCAGAGAGGGCTGACATAGGGATCACCAGCCCCTATATAATTACACAGGGCCATGTACAGTAAGCAGGAAGGGCTGACGTAGGGATCACCAGCCCCTATATAATTACACAGGTCATGTATAGTAAGCAGGAAGGGTTGACGTAGGGATCAGCAGACCCTATATAATTACACAGGGCCATGTACAGTAAGCAGGAAGGGCTGACATAGGGATCGGCAGCCCCTATATAATTACACAGGTCATGTATAGTAAGCAGGAAGGGCTGACATAGGGATCAGCAGCCCCTATATAATTACACAGGTCATGTATAGTAAGCAGGAAGGGCTGACATAGGGATCAGCAGCCCCTATATAATTACACAGGTCATGTATAGTAAGCAGGAAGGGCTGACATAGGGATCACCAGCCCCTATATAATTACACAGGTCATGTATAGTAAGCAGGAAGGGCTGACATAGGGATCACCAGCCCCTATATAATTACACAGGTCATGTATAGTAAGCAGGAAGGGCTGACATAGGGATCACCAGCCCCTATATAATTACACAGGTCATGTATAGTAAGCAGGAAGGGCTGACATAGGGATCACCAGCCCCTATATAATTACACAGGTCATGTATAGTAAGCAGGAAGGGCTGACATAGGGATCACCGGCCCCTATATAATTACACAGGTCATGTATAGTAAGCAGGAAGGGCTGACATAGGGATCACAGGCCCCTATATAATTACACAGGTCATGTATAGTAAGCAGGAAGGGCTGACATAGGGATCACCAGCCCCTATATAATTACACAGGTCATGTATAGTAAGCAGGAAGGGCTGACATAGGGATCACCAGCCCCTATATAATTACACAGGTCATGTATAGTAAGCAGGAAGGGCTGACATAGGGATCAGCAGCCCCTATATAATTACACAGGTCATGTATAGTAAGCAGGAAGGGCTGACATAGGGATCAGCAGCCCCTATATAATTACACAGGTCATGTATAGTAAGCAGGAAGGGCTGACATAGGGATCACCAGCCCCTATATAATTACACAGGTCATGTATAGTAAGCAGGAAGGGCTGACATAGGGATCACCAGCCCCTATATAATTACACAGGTCATGTATAGTAAGCAGGAAGGGCTGACATAGGGATCACCAGCCCCTATATAATTACACAGGTCATGTATAGTAAGCAGGAAGGGCTGACATAGGGATCAGCAGCCCCTATATAATTACAGAGGGCCATGTATAGTAAGCAGGAAGGGCTGACGTAGGGATCAGCAGCCCCTATATAATTACACAGGTCATGTATAGTAAGCAGGAAGGGTTGACGTAGGGATCTGCAGACACTATATAATTACACAGGTCATGTACAGTAAGCAGGAAGGGCTGACATAGGGATCAGCAGCCCCTATATAATTACACAGGGCCATGTACAGTAAGCAGGAAGGGCTGACATAGGGATCAGCAGCCCCTATATAATTACACAGGTCATGTATAGTAAGCAGGAAGGGCGACAACGGATCAGCAGCCCCTATATAATTACACAGGTCATGTATAGTAAGCAGGAAGGGCTGACATAGGGATCACCAGCCCCTATATAATTACACAGGTCATGTATAGTAAGCAGGAAGGGCTGACATAGGGATCACCAGCCCCTATATAATTACACAGGTCATGTATAGTAAGCAGGAAGGGCTGACATAGGGATCACCAGCCCCTATATAATTACACAGGTCATGTATAGTAAGCAGGAAGGGCTGACATAGGGATCAGCAGCCCCTATATAATTACACAGGTCATGTATAGTAAGCAGGAAGGGCTGACATAGGGATCACCAGCCCCTATATAATTACACAGGTCATGTATAGTAAGCAGGAAGGGCTGACATAGGGATCACCAGCCCCTATATAATTACACAGGTCATGTATAGTAAGCAGGAGGAAGGGCTGACATAGGGATCAGCAGCCCCTATATAATTACACAGGTCATGTATAGTAAGCAGGAAGGGCTGACATAGGGATCAGCAGCCCCTATATAATTACACAGGTCATGTATAGTAAGCAGGAAGGGCTGACATAGGGATCACCCAGCCCCTATATAATTACACAGGTCATGTATAGTAAGCAGGAAGGGCTGACATAGGGATCACCAGCCCCTATATAATTACACAGGTCATGTATAGTAAGCAGGAAGGGCTGACATAGGGATCACCAGCCCCTATATAATTACACAGGTCATGTATAGTAAGCAGGAAGGGCTGACATAGGGATCAGCAGCCCCTATATAATTACACAGGTCATGTATAGTAAGCAGGAAGGGCTGACATAGGGATCACCAGCCCCTATATAATTACACAGGTCATGTATAGTAAGCAGGAAGGGCTGACATAGGGATCACCAGCCCCTATATAATTACACAGGTCATGTATAGTAAGCAGGAAGGGCTGACATAGGGATCAGCAGCCCCTATATAATTACACAGGTCATGTATAGTAAGCAGGAAGGGCTGACATAGGGATCACCAGCCCCTATATAATTACACAGGTCATGTATAGTAAGCAGGAAGGGCTGACATAGGGATCAGCAGCCCCTATATATACACAGCGAAAAAGGGCCAGGACAGCAGCCCCATATAATACACAGGTCATGTATAGTAAGCAGGAAGGGCTGACATAGGGATCAGCAGCCCCTATATAATTACACAGGTCATGTAAGTAAGCAGGAAGGGCCAAGCACACACAATAGTAAGCAGGAAGGGCTGACATAGGGATCAGCAGCCCCTATATAATTACACAGGTCATGTATAGTAAGCAGGAAGGGCTGACATAGGGATCAGCAGCCCCTATATAATTACACAGGTCATGTATAGTAAGCAGGAAGGGCTGACATAGGGATCAGCAGCCCCTATATAATACACAGGTCATGTATAGTAAGCGGAGGGTGCAAGGGCCCCCGCCCCTATATAATTACACAGGTCATGTATAGTAAGCAGGAAGGGCTGACATAGGGATCAGCAGCCCCTATATAATTACACAGGTCATGTATAGTAAGCAGGAAGGGCTGACATAGGGATCAGCAGCCCCTATATAATTACACAGGTCATGTATAGTAAGCAGGAAGGGCTGACATAGGGATCAGCAGCCCCTATATAATTACACAGGTCATGTATAGTAAGCAGGAAGGGCTGACATAGGGATCAGCAGCCCCTATATAATTACACAGGTCATGTATAGTAAGCAGGAAGGGCTGACATAGGGATCAGCAGCCCCTATATAATTACACAGGTCATGTATAGTAAGCAGGAAGGGCTGACATAGGGATCAGCAGCCCCTATATAATTACACAGGTCATGTATAGTAAGCAGGAAGGGCTGACATAGGGATCACCAGCCCCTATATAATTACACAGGTCAGAAGAGCAGGAGGCAGGCCCCATATATTCCGGTCAGAAGTAAGCAGGAAGGGCTGACATAGGGATAGGGATCACCAGCCCCTATATAATTACACAGGTCATGTATAGTAAGCAGGAAGGGCTGACATAGGGATCACCGGCCCCTATATAATTACACAGGTCATGTATAGTAAGCAGGAAGGGCTGACATAGGGATCACCGGCCCCTATATAATTACACAGGTCATGTATAGTAAGCAGGAAGGGCTGACATAGGGATCACAGGCCCCTATATAATTACACAGGTCATGTATAGTAAGCAGGAAGGGCTGACATAGGGATCACCAGCCCCTATATAATTACACAGGTCATGTATAGTAAGCAGGAAGGGCTGACATAGGGATCACCAGCCCCTATATAATTACACAGGTCATGTATAGTAAGCAGGAAGGGCTGACATAGGCCTACCAGGCGTATGACAGAAGGGTGAAGGGCCCAGCCCCTATATAATTACACAGGTCATGTATAGTAAGCAGGAAGGGCTGACATAGGGATCAGCAGCCCCTATATAATTACACAGGTCATGTATAGTAAGCAGGAAGGGCTGACATAGGGATCAGCAGCCCCTATATAATTACACAGGTCATGTATAGTAAGCAGGAAGGGCTGACATAGGGATCAGCAGCCCCTATATAATTACACAGGTCATGTATAGTAAGCAGGAAGGGCTGACATAGGGATCAGCAGCCCCTATATAATTACACAGGTCATGTATAGTAAGCAGGAAGGGCTGACATAGGGATCACCAGCCCCTATATAATTACACAGGTCATGTATAGTAAGCAGGAAGGGCTGACATAGGGATCACCAGCCCCTATATAATTACACAGGTCATGTATAGTAAGCAGGAAGGGCTGACATAGGGATCAGCAGCCCCTATATAATTACACAGGTCATGTATAGTAAGCAGGAAGGGCTGACATAGGGATCAGCAGCCCCTATATAATTACACAGGTCATGTATAGTAAGCAGGAAGGGCTGACATAGGGATCAGCAGCCCCTATATAATTACACAGGTCATGTATAGTAAGCAGGAAGGGCTGACATAGGGATCAGCAGCCCCTATATAATTACACAGGTCATGTATAGTAAGCAGGAAGGGTTGACATAGGGATCAGTAGTCCCTTCATCAGCTCCATTTTTGGCCCATCCAGGCTGAATTATGTCTGAGAATAATACAGAGAATCTTCTAGGAACTTACTGTCTGCTTCAGTGGTGATGGCGGAGAAGACGAGCAGTGCCAGGACGATGAGCTGGGTCTGGGGGGAGTAAGGCACCATATTTAAAAGCGGTCTCCTCTCCAGGCCTGGTGTAAGGTGGTCAATACATCCGGCGTTCTCGTCTTAGACACACTCCTGCATAGAACAGAGGAGAGAGGTAAGAAGGAGCTGGTGCAAGTAAACTAATACATATAGAGGACACGTACACAAATATTATATATTATATATATATAGGGATTGGCAGTATACAGAAACCTGTTCAATTTACAGTCTAGTGACATAAATATAACTTTAGAATAACCGAGCTCTTCACGGCCAATGTAAGATCGGTGCAATGATCACAAAACATTGTATTATCCTGTAACAAACCAATTATCATCCTACTCATCCCCCGTGAATCGTCTCCACCTGCACACCGCCCGGCCTGTCACTCAATCTTCCTCCTGTCACAATGGACGCAGGATCCAGCCTTTGGTGACATGACAGATTCCATTAGCCACATGAGCGGGATGAGCCCGGAGCGTACAGCCCCTCACAGCACATACACACGTCTATACTATCATATTATATGACATCTATACCGTATAGGCTCAAGAAGCTGCTGATCTCTTGGGGCCTTTGGGCATAGTAATGTCATGTATGCTACAGATAATAAGGGGGGGCTCCCGGCTCCCATAGGTGCTTTGGTTCCCACATTGCACTGACACCAGAAAATTCAATGTAAAAGCAGAACCGCAGCATAAGACAGAATCTGAGGGCACAGTGGCCCCCCCGCCCCACAATGTATGGATGAACAGATGTCGCACTGTCATCTCCACTCCGTGACTTCCTGGGGAGCAACAGAAGGAAAACATTATTAATGAAGGAGGCTCCTTCTATTATTCATGTACATAGACTGATCACTTTCATATGAACTCATCCCCCGCATCTAAATCTAGGCAGTCCTGGCACGGCATCGGACCACCGGGAGCGGCCAGAAAGTTACTAGGCCACGAGAAATGGAAACACTTTGTATTATACATAAAGGGCATTTAAAGGCTTAGCTGGTAACATGGCGCAAGTATAGGACTGCGGGGTCTGTCAATATCCGCTGGGCAGAGCAATGTGACGAGTCATCTGGCTGGTGGAACCTGATACCAATAGGTCTAGTGCCGCCATATATCTTAAGAATACCATGGGGGACAAATAGTCAAAGACAACCTCATAGAGACCTTCACCACCACATCCTGCAGGAGGCAGGTTATGTCATTGCGTCTCTGCACCGCTCACTTGTACGTATGTAATCCCCGCTGCCATGTTTATACTCTGAATACCGCCATACAATACCTACATAATAATAACTCTTCCATTTAGTGTCCACATAATACATATAGACCATGAATACTGCCATATAGTGCTAGGATCACACTGCCTATCCTATCGTAGGATAGATTTTTCAGCGTTTCAAGCTCTTTGTATAGCAGCCGGTCTGCGGCCCCTGACGTTGCCTCCATAAACTGATTAACAGCCTCTTTCTGTGCCAAAAGCGCCACTAAATTACTTGACGGAAAAAGTAACGGTGTTTGTAGTGACACCAGATGAACATTTTATAGACTTAATCATATCAAAATGTTATTCTCATTACATAATGTATACCGGGAACGCAGCACGAGCCGCCAAGAAAGCTCTCGCTCTGCGAGTCTCCTCCAAACCTTCTCTTATTATAGGTTACGATTTCCTGGATACGGCAGGGATTGTGCGGTACGATTGGACATCTGTACGGTTTTTATTTTAACACGAGCCAAAGTGAATATACAAAGAGCAAAATGGTCCCAGTGGATGCGCGCTCACCTACTCAACTGGCCACGGAAAATGGGAAAAGTCACGTCACTCCAGTCATTTCAATGATTTCACTGCACAAAACTTGGCATAAAAATTCAGGAGCTCGTAATTTTGAGTCAAGTAGAAAACCTATGGACTAGGGCAATCGTACAAGAGGGGGGTTCCAAAGGATAACTACCTCCTAAAGTCAAGGTAGAAACAGAACCCCTATATTTTCTCATAATAAAATGAAGCAACATTCCCAGACAGGAATCCTGTGGGCGTTGGAGTCTCTACAGGGCTCCACAGAAGTCTCCTGCAGGTGTTTTGACACTAAGGCACAATTGTGTTGTGGCTCCAGTTTATATCTGACTCATATCAGAATTATGGTCCTTCCCCCTCTGGCAGCTAACAATAAAGCCTCTTTTTACTTCCCCTGAGGTACTTTGACACTTGTGTTGTGGTACAGTTTATTAGAGAAGCCACAACACAGCTGGATCCAGCACCAGAATCAGTCTACTTCCCCCTCTGGCAGCTGACAATAAAGCCCCTTCTTACTTTCCCTGCCGAATGACTCTTCTCAGCTATACTGCCATGTACTGCTGAGGCTATTTCTACTGACGGGCCTGCAGTGTACAGCGGATCACTATGCAGAGACCTGGCTGTAGTGACTGAGCATGTGTGTCCACCACTAGGCTTATTAGGTGGACCTGCACATATATAATGAACACAAGGTGGCACCATGCCATATAATTTACAAAACTCTTCAGTGGATCATTATGTTTATTATTTATGATCCATACAATGAATATGGCATTACATGGAACGCATCACCACAAAAGGACCTATTTTTGAAACTATATTTTTATGTTTTTATTTTTCATTTTCCATTTCAGTATCTATATGTAAGAAAAATACTAAACCCTAAAATTTTCACTCTGGCCACTAAGCCTAATAATAGACACTGCCAATGTAATTACGACTATGATTATGCTGTAAAGCAGATCACTCAATGCTGTTAAGAGAGCAGAGGAGAAGCTCAGACAAGATGGCCGCTTCCCATAATCTTTTACAGAAAACAGAATATAAAAAAAATCTACAAATTACAAAATAAAAACAGATTGAAAAAATTGGATAGATTTCACTCTCTGAATATAATAACTAAAAACAAATCGGCAATGCATTCCCTGTAATGGTGGAATAAGTCATTGTCTTCTTCGATCTGAGTGTAGAAATAGGTTTAATTGTATCTTTCATTGTTACCGCCATTGCTGGATTCACTGTTGTTGCCCAAATTTCGTCCCTGTACAGTGTAACATGAAGTATTCCCAGAGACTGTTAGATGGGTCTCTGTATGGAGGTTACCAGCCGTCTCATCATACCGGATCAGCTTGTGTATCAGGCCAGGGAATAGTCGGGGAAAGTGCGGCCAAATGCCAATTATCTGTCAGTGTCAGAAGTTATGGCGGAAGAGAGATCTGTTCCCTCCTGTAACCTACTATTAGGAAATATTAATATATTGGCCAAGGAGGTTACTTAGGAGGTTCCAGACAGGAAATGTAATTTGGAACCGCTCCTGGTGCATCAAGTTAATAAGGATCTGCCCATAATGAACTGATGACGGTCCTGGGAAGTCTATTGGGCTCTGACGTCCATCATCGAGCTGTGTACTCAGCAATTCAGCAACCACAGGTAATAGCAAAGAGCAGCATTACATCAACAGGCGGAGAGATGGCTGTGGTCTGGGCTAGAGACATCCCGGAGCCTGGATCCTTAGAGCACCCCCACGCACTGGCAGCGATCCCAACACAATGCCACGCTGCCTGCTTCACTAACAGAGGAGAGTGTCCCCATCCTCCCAAGTCTACAGAAGTCAGTGAAGTGTTACAGCGGGATCCACTAGTGTCAGCGGGTGACAGGGACATAAAGGGATCCACAGAGTCTCTGCAAAGCCCTTTGCCAGTGTTCACATGTTGCATGCAGGCAATTTCTTCAGATAGGGATTCTCAAATGAATAGGCATGCAGAAATCCAGATACATAACATATGACTGATATCAGATAGTAATAGATTGTTATACACCTGTCCTACAGTCGGCCTCTCCTCTCCTGACATGGCTGATAACAGATAGTAATAGATTGTATTCCCCTGTCCTACAGTCGGCCTCTCCTCTCCTGACATGGCTGATAACAGATAGTAATAGACTGTATTCCCCTGTCCTACAGTCGGCCTCTCCCCTCCTGACATGGCTGATAACAGATAGTAATAGATTGTATTCCCCTGTCCTACAGTCGGCCTCTCCTCTCCTGACATGGCTGATAACAGATAGTAATAGATTGTATTCCCCTGTCCTACAGTCGGCCTCTCCCCTCCTGACATGGCTGATAACAGATAGTAATAGATTGTATTCACCTGTCCTACAGTCGGCCTCTCCCTCTCCTGACATGGCTGATAACAGATAGTAATAGATTGTATTCCCCTGTCCTACAGTCGGCCTCTCCTCTCCTGACATGGCTGATAACAGATAGTAATAGATTGTATTCCCCTGTCCTACAGTCGGCCTCTCCCCTCCTGACATGGCTGATAACAGATAGTAATAGATTGTATTCCCCTGTCCTACAGTCGGCCTCTCCCCTCCTGACGTGGCTGATAACAGATAGTAATAGATTGTATTCCCCTGTCCTACAGTCGGCCTCTCCTGACATGGCTGATAACAGATAGTAATAGATTGTATCACCTGTCCTACAGTCGGCCTCTCCCCTCCTGACATGGCTGATAACAGATAGTAATAGATTGTATTCCCCTGTCCTACAGTCGGCCTCTCCCCTCCTGACGTGGCTGATAACAGATAGTAATAGATTGTATTCCCCTGTCCTACAGTCGGCCTCTCCCCTCCTGACATGGCAGATAACAGATAGTAATAGATTGTATTCCCCTGTCCTACAGTCGGCCTCTCCTGACGTGGCTGATAACAGATAGTAATAGATTGTATTCCCCTGTCCTACAGTCGGCCTCTCCCCTCCTGACATGGCTGATAACAGATAGTAATAGATTATAGTCACCTGTCCTACAGTCGGCCTCTCCCCTCCTGACGTGGCTGATAACAGATAGTAATAGATTGTATTCCCCTGTCCTACAGTCGGCCTCTCCTCTCCTGACATGGCTGACAGCAGATAGTAATAGATTGTATTCACCTGTCCTACAGTCGGCCTCTCCTCTCCTGACATGGCTGATAACAGATAGTAATAGATTGTATTCCCCTGTCCTACAGTCGGCCTCTCCCCTCCAGGACGTGGCTGATAACAGATAGTAATAGATTGTATTCCCCTGTCCTACAGCCGGCCTCTCCTCTCCTGACGTGGCTGATAACAGATAGTAATAGATTGTATTCCCCTGTCCTACAGTCGGCCCTCCTCCTGACATGGCTGATAACAGATAGTAATAGATTGTATTCCCCTGTCCTACAGTCGGCCTCTCCCCTCCTGACGTGGCTGATAACAGATAGTAATAGATTGTATTCCCCTGTCCTACAGTCGGCCTCTCCTCTCCTGACGTGGCTGATAACAGATAGTAATAGATTGTATTCCCCTGTCCTACAGTCGGCCTCTCCCCTCCTGACATGGCTGATAACAGATAGTAATAGATTGTATCCCCCTGTCCTACAGTCGGCCTCTCCTCTCCTGACATGGCTGATAACAGATAGTAATAGATTGTATTCCCCTGTCCTACAGTCGGCCTCTCCCCTCCTGACATGGCTGATAACAGATAGTAATAGATTGTATTCCCCTGTCCTACAGTCGGCCTCTCCTCTCCTGACGTGGCTGATAACAGATAGTAATAGATTGTATTCCCCTGTCCTACAGTCGGCCTCTCCCCTCCTGACGTGGCTGATAACAGATAGTAATAGATTGTATTCCCCTGTCCTACAGTCGGCCTCTCCCCTCCTGACATGGCCGATAACAGATAGTAATAGATTGTATTCCCCTGTCCTACAGTCGGCCTCTCCCCTCCTGACGTGGCTGATAACAGATAGTAATAGATTGTATTCCCCTGTCCTACAGTCGGTCTCTCCTCTCCTGACGTGGCTGATAACAGATAGTAATAGATTGTATTCCCCTGTCCTACAGTCGGCCTCTCCCCTCCTGACATGGCTGATAACAGATAGTAATAGATTGTATTCCCCTGTCCTACAGTCGGCCTCTCCCCTCCTGACGTGGCTGATAACAGATAGTAATAGATTGTATTCCCCTGTCCTACAGTCGGCCTCTCCCCTCCTGACGTGGCTGATAACAGATAGTAATAGATTGTATTCCCCTGTCCTACAGTCGGCCTCTCCTCTCCTGACGTGGCTGATAACAGATAGTAATAGATTGTATTCCCCTGTCCTACAGTCGGCCTCTCCCCTCCTGACGTGGCTGATAACAGATAGTAATAGATTGTATTCCCCTGTCCTACAGTCGGCCTCTCCTCTCCTGACATGGCTGACAGCAGATAGTAATAGATTGTATTCACCTGTCCTACAGTCGGCCTCTCCTCTCCTGACATGGCTGATAACAGATAGTAATAGATTGTAGTCACCTGTCCTACAGTCGGCCTCTCCCCTCCTGACATGGCTGATAACAGATAGTAATAGATTGTATTCCCCTGTCCTACAGTCGGCCTCTCCTCTCCTGACGTGGCTGATAACAGATAGTAATAGATTGTATTCCCCTGTCCTACAGTCGGCCTCTCCCCTCCTGACATGGCAGATAACAGATAGTAATAGATTGTATTCCCCTGTCCTACAGTCGGCCTCTCCTCTCCTGACGTGGCTGATAACAGATAGTAATAGATTGTATTCACCTGTCCTACAGTCGGCCTCTCCCCTCCTGACATGGCTGATAACAGATAGTAATAGATTGTATTCCCCTGTCCTACAGTCGGCCTCTCCCCTCCTGACGTGGCTGATAACAGATAGTAATAGATTGTATTCCCCTGTCCTACAGTCGGCCTCTCCCCTCCTGACATGGCTGATAACAGATAGTAATAGATTGTATTCCCCTGTCCTACAGTCGGCCTCTCCCCTCCTGACATGGCTGATAACAGATAGTAATAGATTGTATTCCCCTGTCCTACAGTCGGCCTCTCCTCTCCTGACATGGCTGATAACAGATAGTAATAGATTGTATTCCCCTGTCCTACAGTCGGCCTCTCCCCTCCTGACGTGGCTGATAACAGATAGTAATAGATTGTATTCCCCTGTCCTACAGTCGGCCTCTCCCCTCCTGACATGGCTGATAACAGATAGTAATAGATTGTATTCCCCTGTCCTACAGTCGGCCTCTCCCCTCCTGACATGGCTGATAACAGATAGTAATAGATTGTATTCCCCTGTCCTACAGTCGGCCTCTCCTCTCCTGACATGGCTGATAACAGATAGTAATAGATTGTATTCCCCTGTCCTACAGTCGGCCTCTCCCCTCCTGACGTGGCTGATAACAGATAGTAATAGATTGTATTCCCCTGTCCTACAGTCGGCCTCTCCCCTCCTGACTAGCTCTTTCTCACCGGTACAGTCGCTCATGTCCTATTATTATGGAGCAGATATCCCGCTGTTCACCACTAGAGGAGATGTCGGTGTCAGATAAATCAATAATGATAATATGGCTGAACAGGCCCCAGAACATCGTGAACATAGAATTCTGCATCTCACATTTTGGGGGTCACACTAAGGTCTGGACAACACTGTCACAGCCGCGCACAATAACCTGATTGAATGGCCCGGCCTTCTCCTGGAAGAACAAAACCCTTGAAATTCCGTATTCCAAGGAATCACATAAGACTGGATCAATAGTGTGAAGATTGAAGTAATAGCGGATGGTAAGAGGCTTTAGAGAAGGTCACGCTCCTTGCAGAAGCTTCCCCTGCGACTCGACAGCCTGAAGACGACACAGGTTAAGGATCTGCCACTGTGTGATGGTGGGGAATAGGTGACAATCTCCTCGATGGTGCCATGTGACGGCGCCGCAGATGTCGCCATCAAAATCTCTGCTCTCCTCGGTTCTCACGACAGGGATAAATATGCAGATTTTATTTTTTGCTTGTATTTACGGCTGTAAAGAAGCTGCGGCTCTGGGGACTGCGATCTTCACGCTCATCCTGTTGTCAGTAATCCATCCACACATTAACAGCCTGTTACAAGTTTAACTAGACACTAAACACAGATAAGAGGGGAAAAGAAGAAAAAAAAAATCATCAAATCAAACCCGCAGTCCCCAGAAGACCGAGAATCCGTCCTCCGGCAGCCTCACTTATAAAATATTCAGCCGGAAGCAGAGGAGCACTGCGCACAACCAGAAAATGGATTAGGAAACAAGGCTTTATAAGTGTTGTCAGGACAGGCTCCGATCAGGCTGTATGGGCCGCATTAGGCATAGCACCAGCACAGGCCGCCGCGCTGTACACACAGCAGTCCCAAGAACAAGCAGAGACGATCCAACGTGTGAACAAGCAGAGCCGATCCGACATGTGAACAAGCAGAGACGATACAACGTGTGAACAAGCAGAGCCGATACAACATGTGAACAAGCAGAGCCGATCCGACGTGTGAACAAGCAGAGACGATCCAACGTGTGAACAAGCAGAGACGATCCAACGTGTGAACAAGCAGAGACGATCCAACGTGTGAACAAGCAGAGACGATCCAACATATGAACAAGCAGAGACGATACGACATGTGACCAAGCAGAGACGATCCAACATGTGACCAAGCAGAGACGATCCAACATGTGACCAAGCAGAGCGATCCAACATGTGACCAAGCAGAGACGATCCAACATGTGACCAAGCAGAGACGATCCAACATGTGACCAAGCAGAGACGATCCAACATGTGACGAAGCAGAGAGGATACGACATGTGAACAAGCAGAGACGATGCAACATGTGAACAAGCAGAGCCGATCCGACAAGTGAACAAGCAGAGACGATCCAACATGTGACCAAGCAGAGAGGATACGACATGTGAACAAGCAGAGACGATCCAACGTGTGAACAAGCAGAGACGATCCAACGTGTGAACAAGCAGAGACGATCCGACGTGTGAACAAGCAGAGACGATCCAACATGTGAACAAGCAGAGACGATCCAACATATGAACAAGCAGAGACGATACGACATGTGAACAAGCAGAGACGATCCAACATGTGACCAAGCAGAGAGGATACGACAGTGAACAAGCAGAGCGATCCAACGTGTGAACAAGCAGAGACGATCCGACGTGTGAACAAGCACGCCGACCGTGTGAACAAGCAGAGACGATCCAACATGTGAACAAGCAGAGA
>CAMRHE010000575.1:12500-15000 GCA_947044405.1 Leptodactylus fallax
TTTAATTTTAATTTTAATTTTAATTTTAATTTTAAATTCTAATTTTTAATTTAATTTTAATTTTAATTTTCTTAATTTTAATTTTAATTTTTTAATTTTATTTTAATTTTTTAATTTTAATTTTATTTTTAATTTTATTTTATTTTAATTTTAATTTTAATTTTTTTATTTTAATTTTAATTTTTTTTAATTTTAATTTAATTTAATTCTTTAATTTTAATTTTTTTATTTTTTAATTTTTTAATTTTTTAATTTTAATTTTTTAATTTTAATTTTTTTAATTTTAATTTTAATTTTAATTTTAATTTTAATTTTTTTAAATTTAATTTTAATTTAATTTTTTTAATTTAATTTTAATTTTAATTTATTTAATTTTTATTTTAATTTTAATTTTAATTTTAATTTTAATTTTATTTTATTTTAATTTTTATTTTAATTTTATTTTTTTTTTAATTTTAAATTTTAATTTTAATTATTAATTTTAACTTTAATTTTAATTTTAATTTTAATTTTAATTTTAATTTAATTTTTTAATTTTAATTTTAATTTTAATTTTAATTTTAATTCTAATTTTTAATTTTTAATTTTAATTTTATTTTAATTCTATTTTTTTTCATTTTAATTTTAATTTTAATTTTAATTTTTAATTTAATTTTAATTTTAATTTTAATTTTTATTTTTTTTTTTAATTTATTTTATTTTATTTTAATTTTTTCTTTAATTTTTTTTTTTTTTAAATTTTTAATTTTAATTTTTTATTTTATTTTAATTTTAATTTTTAATTTTAATTTTTAATTTTAATTTTATTTTAATTTTAATTTTTTTAATTTTAATTTCAATTTTAATTTTAATTTAATTTTAATTTTAATTTTAATTTTAATTTTAATTTTTTACTTTTAATTTTAATTTTTTTAATTTTAATTTTTAATTTTAATTTTTAATTTCTTTAATTTTTTAATTTTAATTTTAATTTTAATTTTAATTTTTATTTTAATTTTAATTTTAATTTTAATTTTAATTTTTTTAATTTTACTTTTAATTTTTTTTAATTTAATTTTAATTTTAATTTTTTTAATTTTAATTTTAATTTTAATTTTAATTTTAATTTTATTTTAATTTTAATTTTAATTTTAATTTTAATTTTAATTTTTTTTTTAATTATTTAATCTTAATTTTAATTTTTTAATTTTAATTTTTATTTTGGCTCTTTTAATTTTTTTTTAATTTTAATTTTAATTTTTTATTTATTAATTTTAATTCTTTTTAATTTTTTTTAATTTTTTTAATTTTTTTAATTTTATTTTTAATTTAATTTTTTTAATTTTAATTTTTTAATTTTAATTTAATTCTTTAATTTTAATTAATTTAATTTTATTTTTAATTTTTTTAATTTTATTTAATTTTAATTTTAATTTTAATTTTAATTTTAATTTTATTATTTTAATTTTAATTTTAATTTTTTTATTTTATTTTAATTTTAATTTTAATTTTAATTTTATTTTAATTTTTTTTTTATTTTTTTAATTTTAATTATTTTAATTTAATTTTAATTTTTAATAATTTTAATTTTTAATTTTAATTAATTTTAATTTTTTAATTTTAATTTTAATTTTAATTTTATTTTTAATTTTTTAATTTTAATTTTAATTTTAATTTTAATTTTAATTTTAATTTTAATTTTAATTTAATTTTAATTTTAATTCTAATTTATTTTAATTTATTTTAATTTTAATTTTTTTATTTTAATTTTAATTTTAATTTTTTTTAATTTTAATTTAATTTTAATTTTAATTTTTATTTCTTTAATTTTATTTTAACTTTAATTTTAATTTTAATCTTTTTTAATTTTTTTATTTTAATTTTTTTTAATTTTAATTTAATTTTATTTTAATTTTATTTTAATTTTAATTTTATTTTTAATTTTAATATTTTATTTTTTAATTTTTTAATATTTTAATTTTAATTCTTTTTAATTTTAATTTTTATTTTAATTTTTATTTTAATTTTATTTTATTTTTTATTTTAATTTTAATTTCCATTTTAATTTTTTTAATTTTATTTTAATTTTAATTTTAATTTTTATTTTAATTTTTTTATTTTATTTTAATTTTAATTTTTATTTTATTTTTTTAATTTTAATTTTAATTTTAATTTAATTTTAATTTTAATTTTTTTTTTTTATTTTAATTTTAATTTTAATTTTAATTTTAATTTTAATTTTAATTTTAATTTTAATTTTAATTTTTATTTTTTTAATTTTAATTTTATTTTTTTTTTAATTTTAATTTAATTTTAATTTTAATTTTTATTTTAATTTAATTTTATTATTTTAATTTTAATTTTATTTTAATTTTATTTTAATTTTTTAATTTAATTTTATTTTATTTTTTTTAATTTTAATTTTAATTTTAATTTTATTTTTTTTTTAATTTTAATTTAATTTTTTAATTTTAATTTTAATTTTAATTTTAATTTTAATTTATTTTTTAATTTTAATTTT
>CAMRHE010000575.1:20000-22500 GCA_947044405.1 Leptodactylus fallax
ATTATTTTTTTTTAATTTATTTTAATTAATTTTAATTTATTATTTAATTTAATTTTTTTATTTTAATTTTAATTAATTTTTTTTTAATTTTTTAATTTAACTTTAATTTTAATTTTATTTTAATTTTAATTTAATTTATTTAATTTTAATTTTAATTTAATTTATTTTTAATTTTAATTTTAAATTTTAATTTTTAATTAATTTTTTTTTTTAATTAATTTATTTAATTATTTATATTTTAATTATTTTTTTTTATTTTATTTTATTTATTTATTTAATTTTTTTTTTTATTTATTTTAATTTTTTATATAATTAATTTTAATTATTTAATTTTAATTTATTTTAATTTAATTAATTTTTAATTTTTTTAATTTTTACTAATTAATTTTTTATTTTATTTTTTTTAATTATTTAATTTTAATTTTAATTTTAATTTTAATTTTTTAATTTTAATTTTTAATTTTAATTTTAATTTTAATTTTAATTTTAATTTTAATTTTTAATTTTAATTTTAATTTAATTTTATTTAATTTAATTTTAATTTTATTTTATTTAATTTTAATTTTAATTTTAATTTTAATTTTTAATTTTTAATTTTTTTAATTTTTTAATTTTAATTTTAATTTTAATTTTAATTTTTAATTTTTTATTTAATTTAATTTTTAATTTTAATTTAATTTATTTATTAATTTTAATTATTTATTAATTAATTTAATTTAATTTAAATTAATTTATTTAATTTTAAATTTTTAATTTTAATTTAATTTATTTTTTTTTAATTTTTAATTTAATTTATTTAATTTAATTTATTTTATTTAATTTTATTTTATTTAATTTAATTTTTTTTTTTTTTTAATTTAATTTTTATTTATTTTAATATTTTAATTAATTTAATTATTTTTTTTAATTTAATTTTTTATTTTTTAATTTTATTTTAACTTTATTTTTTAATTTATATTTTTAATTTAATTTTTTATTTTAATTTAATTTATTTATTAATTATTTATTTTAATTTTAATTTTTAATTTTTTAATTTTTTTAATTTATTTATTTTAATTTTAATTTAATTTTAATTTTATTTAATTTTAATTTTAATTTTAATTTTATTTAATTTTAATTAATTTTAATTTTAATTTTAATTTAATTTTAATTTTAATTTTAATTTTAATTTTATTTTAATTTTAATTTTAATTTTAATTTTTAATTTAATTTTATTTTAATTTTAATTTTAATTTTAATTTTTTAATTTAATTTTAATTTTTAATTTTAATTTTAATTTATTTAATTTTAATTTTAATTTTAATTTTATTTTTTTTTTAATTTAATTTTAATTTTTTTAATTTTAATTTTATTAATTTTAATTTTTTTTTAATTTTAATTTTTTATTTAATTTAATTTAATTTTAATTTTAATTTTAATTTTATATTTTAATTTTTTTATTTAATTTTTATTTTAATTTATTTTAATTTTAATTTTAATTTTTAATTTTAATTTTATTTTTTTTAATTTAATTTTAATTAATTTTTAATTTTAATTTTTTTTAATTTTATTTTAATTTTAATTTATTTAATTTTATTTTAATTTTTAATTTTAATTTTAATTTATTTATTTTAATTTTATTTTAATTTTTAATTTAATTAATTTTAATTTTAATTTTAATTTTAATTTAATTTTAATTTTAATTTTATTTTTAATTTTTTTTATTTATTTTAATTTTTAATTTTAATTTTAATTTTAATTTTAATTTAATTTATTTTTAATTTTAATTTTAATTTAATTTAACTTTAATTTTATTTTAATTTTAATTTTAATTTTAATTTTAATTTTAATTTTTATTTTTAATTTTAATTTTATTTTTAATTTTTTTTTTTTAATTTTAATTTTATTTTAATTTTATTTTAATTTATTTTAATTTAATTTTATTTTAATTTTATTTTAATTTTAATTTTATTTTTTAATTTTAATTTTAATTTTAATTTAATTTTAATTTTAATTTAATTTTAATTTTAATTTTAATTTTAATTTATTTTTAATTTTTTATTTTAATTTTAATTTTTTAATTTTTTTAATTTAATTTTTTAATTTTATTTTAATTTTAATTTAATTTTAATTTTTTTTTTAATTTTAATTTTAATTTTAATTTTAATTTATTTTAATTTTAATTTTAATTTTAATTTTAATTTTAATTTTATTTTAATTTTAATTTTTTAATTTAATTATTTTAATTTTAATTTTAATTTTATTTTTTTTTTTAATTTTAATTTATTTTTTAATTTTAATTAATTTTAATTTTTTTTAATTTTAATTTTAATTTTATTTTATTTTAATTTTAATTTTATTTTAATTTTATTCAATTTTAATTTTAATTTTTTAATTATTTTAATTTTAATTTTTTAATTTTATTTTAATTTATTTTAATTTTAATTTAATTTTAATTTTAATTTTAATTTAATTTTAATTTATTTTTAATTTAATTTTTTAATTTTAATTTTAATTTTAA
>CAMRHE010000575.1:32500-45000 GCA_947044405.1 Leptodactylus fallax
TGCTTTGGGGCTGTTTCTCTGCAAAGGGACCAAGACAACTGGTCCGTGTACATGAAAGAATGAATGAGGCCATGTATCGTGAGATTTTGAGTGCAAGCCTCCTTCCATCAGCAAGGGCATTGAAGATGAAACGTGGCTGGGTATTTCAGCATGACAATGATCCTAAGCACACCACCAGGGCAACGAAGTAGTGGCTTCGTAAGAAGCATTTCAAGGTCCTGGAGTGGCTTAGCCAGTCTCCACATCTCAACCCAATAAAAAAAACCTTTGGAGGGAGTTGAAAGTCCATGTTGCCCAGCGACAGCCCCAAAACATCACTGCTCTAGAGAAGATCTGCATGGAGGAATGGGTCAACATACCAGCAACAATGTGTGCCAACCTTGTGAAGACTTACAGAAAACGTTTGACGTCTGTCATTGCCAACAAAGGGTATAGAACAAAGTATTGAGATAAAGTTTTGTTATTGACCAAATACTTCTTTTCCACCATAATTTGCAAATAAATTCTTTAAAAATCAGACTGTGATTTTCTGGATTCGTTTTCTGATTTTGTGTTTCATGGTTGAGGTCTACCTATGATGACAATTACAGGCCGGCCTCATCTTTTTAAGTAGGAGAACTTGCCCAATTGGTGTCTGACTAAATACTTTTTTTCCCCGCACTGTATGTGTCAAGGACAAAAGAGAAGTCCTTGTATGAAGAACAATACATGGCCACACCAGCAGTCATGTACCAGTACAGAGACCCCCAAACCAAACTGCATCTTATTTCAAAAGCAAAATTGACACCATCAGAGTCAGTTTCACCCTACACCCCCGACAACCACTCTATTGAACTACTCGGTGCTCTTCATCTTTAACCTGTTTCTCCACTGTCACTGACGAAAATCTCTACACCCTAATCTCTAAATCCCACCTCACCTCCTGTGCACTCGACCCAATCCACTCACATCTCATCCCCAAACTCTCTGAAGTCATTACTCCTGCCCTAACCCATCTCTTCAACCTATCCCTAACCAATGGATCCTTCCCTTCCACCTTCAAACATGCTACTGTCACACCTATACTTAAGAAACCCTCCCTGGACCCATCCTCTCCGGCCAACTATCGCCCCATCTCACTGCTCCCATACACCTCAAAATTGCTGGAGCAACACGTCCACTCCGACCTGTCGTCCTATCTCTCGTCCAATATGCTCTTTGACAGACTACAGTCAGGTTTTAGACCCCGTCACTGCACAGAAACTGCCCTAACAAAGGTCATTAATGACCTTCTAACTGCCAAAGCCAAACCTCACTATTCTGTCCTCCTCCTCCTCGACCTCTCCTCTGCCTTTGACACAGTCGACCATTCCCTCCTGCTAGAAACGCTCTCATTCCTTTGGATCTCAAACCTGGCCCTTTCCTGGATCTCCTCATACCTCACCAACTGCATATTCAGTGTCTCCCACTCACATAATACCTCCCTGCCATGCCCTCTTTCTGTAGGTGTCCCCCAAGGCTCCGTCCTAGGACCCCTCCTGTTCTCAATCTACACCCTAGGCCTTGGCCAACTCATAGAATTCCATGGTTTCCATTACCATTGCTATGCTGACAACTCCCAAATATATCTCTCTGGACCAGACATTGCCTCTCTGTTGTCTAGAGTCCCTGAATGTCTAGCAGCCATAGCCTCCTTTCTCTCCTCCCGCTTTCTCAAACTCAACATGGAGAAAACAGAGTTCATAATCTTCACCCATCCATGCACGACCCCCCTACCTGACCCATCTATCAAAATTAATGGAACCACTCTCACCCCAGTCCCACAAGCCTGCTGCCTTGAGATAACCTTAGACTGACTTCAAGCCACATATTCAAACCCTCAACACCACCTGCCGCCTCTAACTCAAGAACATCCATCCAATCTGCTTCTTCCTCACCCCTGAAACTACAAAGATGCTAGTCCACGCCCTCAATCTCCCGCCTAGACTACTGTAACTCCCTTCTCCATGGCATTCCAGCTAACACTCTCACCCCCCTCCAGTCCACCTTAAACTGTGCTACTCGCTTAATACACCTATCCCCCCATTCTTCATCGGCCGATCCCCTCTGCCAATCCCTTCACTGGCTACCCGTTGCCCAGCGAATAGAGTTCAAATTACTAACGCTGACATACAAAGCCATCCACAACCTGTCCCCTCCATATATCTCCGACCTAATCTCCCGCTACCTGCCCGCACGTAACCTCCAATCCTCCAAAGACCTCCTACTCCGCTCTGCTCTTATCCACTCTTCACACAATCGCCTCCACGACTTCTCCCGTGCATCCCCCATACTCTGGAACTCATTACCAAGACACACAAGACTGACCCCCACAATCACAAGCTTCAGGAAGGCCCTGAAGACTCACCCATTCAGGAAGGCCTACAACCTCCAATAACACTACTGTCACCACACCACCACCTAAACAGCCTCTACCCCCACCTTCTGTCTCTACCCCTCTTCCCTCATAGATTGTAAGCACTTGCGGGCAGGGCCCTCTATCCCACTGTGCCAATCGGTCACTGTTAGTATCTGTTTTGTACATCTTGTGTACCGTATGTAAATCCTCAAATGTAAAGCACCATGGAATTAATGGTGTTATATAAACAAACAATAATAATCCTGGACTACAATAGGTACATTGGAGGGGGGGGGGGACTTGCCAGATCAATTCCTGAAGCCCTACAGCCATGTGCAAATCAAGGGTGTAGTATAAAAAAAAAAAACTGGCTGTGCACATCGTACAGATGGCACTGTACAATGCATACGTGTTATTTTGTTGTGCAGGCCAGAGGGGAACTTTCCTGAATTTTCAAGAGGTGGTTATCAAAAACCTACTTTTTAGAGACTAGGAAGAGGGGGGAACCCAGTACTTCTGTAAGCGAAGCCAAACGCAGTACCAGAACAACGCTTTCCAGGAGAAGTTCCTCAAACTACCAAGAAGGGAAAGAATCAAAAGAGGTGCTGAGTCTGCTCAAAGAGGGGGATAATAAATGACACAAAATATACCAGTGTGATACATGTCCTGACAAACCAGGGCTCTGTAAGAAAGAATTTTTCGCATTTATCATACATCCTTTGATATTTAATTTACCCTGATGCACTCTGCACAGCTTATCCCCCTGCCACATGCTACCTCTTTTCCTTCAGAGCCCTGCTGTGTGCCGAAGTATCACATAGCAGCTATACGTAGGGAATTGCCATTCCCAGGAGAAACCACATTTATGAGGGGGTCTATGTCTCTGATGGCACATGTTGGGCACAATATATCAGGCACTGAAATAACATATATGATTTGAAAATTGCAATTCTCATTGTGCACCAGTTGCTGTACAATACCTTTTGAAAACTCCTGTGGAGTCAAATGCTCACTACACCCATAGATGAATAAGAAGTGAAGTTTTAAAATAGGGTCACTTCTTGGTGGTCTTAACTGTACTGCTATCTCAGGCACCCTGCATACATGACTCCGCACTAGAAAAACAGATTAACTAAGCCCGTGCTCCAGTATTCTAAATAATGGCCATTCCCTTCTGAGCCCTGCCATGTGGCCATTCATCACATAGCCACATGTAGGAAATTGCCGTACCTAGGAGAACCCACACTATAATTTATGGGGTTTATGTCTCTGGTGGCTTGTGCTGGCCACAATATATCAGGCACTGAAATATTTATGATTTCAAAATTCCAATTCTCAGTCTGTACCATCTACTGTGCAGTTCCATTTGGAAAAGCCTGTGGGGTCAAAATGCTCACTATACCCCTACATGAATACCTAAAGGATAACGTGTTTAAAATAGGGTCACTTCTTGGGGTTCTCAACTGTATTGGTACCTCAGGGTTCTTACATACATGCCTTAGCTGATAAGCTTTTCTGCTGCCTAATCAATGGTCCTTTCAGAATTTTGAGCACTGCTGTGTTATCAGGCATTACACAACTGCCACATGTAGGGGTATTGCTATATCCAGGAGAACCCACATTACAATTTATGGAGTCTGAATCTCAGATGGCACAATATATCGGGCACTGAAATGGCATATATGATTCAAAAATTGCAATCCTCACTCTGCACCATCTGCTGTGACGTACCATTTAGAAAAGCCTGTAGGGTCACTATACCCCTAGACAAATTCCATAAGGGGTCTAGTTTCCAAAATGGGTCACTTTTAGGGGCTTTCCACTGTTGTGGTACTTCTGTGGCTTTGCAAATGCAGCATGGCACCTATAAACCATTTGTATAAAATCAGAGCTCCAAAAGACAAATAATGCTCCTTCGCTTCTGAGCCCTCCTCTGTGCCCAAACAGTGGTTTTTGACCACAAATGGGGCATCACTGTACACTGAAGAAAATGTGCAACTAAATGGGGTACTTTATTCCCTGCTAAAAAAAATTATGAAAAAGTACACACAATTGTAGAAATCATCATTAGAGATGAGCGAATTTCTCAATAGTTCGATTCTGCAGCTCTATTTGAATTTCAAAAAAAATTTGCTTCGATCCTGATTAATTTGCGGTATCGTTAAAAAAAACACTTTTCTTGGCTTCAGAAAGCCTGTATAGTAGTGTAGAACATTGTGCCTTGCAGTAACACGCAGAGGGAGCCTACTGTGGTAGTGAAACAATACTGTGAGTCAGTATGACAGGTGTCTGCACACTTCACTTACTTGGCCAGTTATGGGGCCAAAATTGACCAACTAACTCAAGTGTGAACTCAGCCTTACAGGTCCATGTTAGTGCCAGGTAGAAAGAACTATGCAGAGGCCCAACATCCTACTGTAGCATGAAAGAGCGCACTCTTTTTACACCATCGTCTGCCAATTCGACATAGATGTCTAAAGAGTAGCAAGGCGACATAATGTGGAGTTGGCAGTAGCATGAGGAGGCCACAGAGTGGCAAGGCGATATAATGTGGAGTTGGCAGCAGCATGAGGAGGCCATACAGTTACCCGGTGGCAGCAGCATGAGGAGTACACAGAGTGACCCAGTGGAAGCTGCATGAGGACGCCATACAGTGACCCAGTGGCAGCAGCATAAGGAGTACACAGAGGGACCCAGTGAAAGAGGCATGAGGAGGCCATACATTGACCCAGTGGAAGCGGCATGAAAAGTCCATACAGTGACCCAGTAGCATCGGCATGAGGAGTACACAGAGTGACCCAGTGAAAGCGGCATAAGGAGGACATACAGTGACCCATTCACATTGTGGTGTCGGCAGCCTTAGGAGGCCATACAGTCGCAGAGTGTGGAGGTGTCAGCAGCCTTACGAGGCCATACAATGACCCAGTGGCAGAGTATGGAGGTGGCAGCAGCGTGAGTAGGCCACAGAGTGGCAAGGTGATATAATGTGGAGGTAGCAGCAGCAGCAGCCTTAGGAGGCCATACAGTGACCCGGTGACACAGTGTGGTGAGGCAGCATGGATCATTTAATCTGCTGCATCAGGTATTGGTGGGTGGAAATCCTCATCCTCCTCATCTCCCTCTTGCTGTTCCGGTTGCTCCTGCTTCTTCTCTCCACCCATTTGCCTACACATTGCTTGTGCTCCAATGTCCTCCTCATCCTCCACCAGTTCAGCCGACACAGGGCTCATGTTGCCGTGAGATGTAGGCACCACATCTCCAGTCCCCTGACCAGCCAGATTAAAAAGCATCTTTTCCAGGATGTGAATCAGTGGAATGACGTTGTTCATCCCGTAGTCCTGGCGACTAACTAACAAAGTGGCCTCCTCAAATGGAACAAGCAAACGGCAGGTGTCAGGCATCAGCTGCCACTACCTAACGTTAAAGTTACACAGGGTAGTATCTCTGTCCACTTGGATCATCAAGAAATCGTTTAGGGCTTTTCTCTGCTCATATAGTCAATCCAACATATGAAGGGTTGAATTCCAACTGCTGGAAACATCGCATATCAGCCTATGTTGTGGGAGGACGTTCTACCACTGCAGCTCAAGGAGGGTGTGCTTGGCAGTGTACGAGTGGCTGAAGTGCATGCAAAATTTCCTTGACATTTTTAGGATGTTTTGTAGATGGGTGGAATACTTAAGGAAACGCTTGACAACCATATTGAACACACGCGCCATGCAGGGCGCATGGCTCAGCCCTCCTTGACGCAGCACCGACACCATGTTCTTCCTGTTGTCGGTCACCATTGTTCCGATTTTAAGTTCTCTTGGAGAAAGCCAGGATTTAATTTCTTGATTGAGGACACAGAGCAGATCTTACTCTGTGTGACTTCGTTCACCCCGGCAAACGATGTGTAGAACAGCGTGCCACCGCTGTGCCCTGCAAATGTGGTATGCTGTAGGAGCACTGTGAATTGTCCTTTCAGTGGAGGCTAAGGAGACAGTGGAGGATGAAACGGACATTGTTGCAGGACCAACGGCGTGAGTACATGGAGGCAGCAGCTGCGTCACCTGTCCAAGTTGTCGGTGTCTAGGAAGGCACCACATTAACCCAGTGGGCCGTAAATGACATATATTGTCCTTGAACGTAGTTACAGCTCCACATATCAGCACTCTCTCGCACTTTGGCAGACACCGACAGGGTCAAGGACTGGCCTACCTTCTCTTCTACATATTTGTGCAGGGCTGGTACTGCCTTCTTGGCAAAGAAATGACGACTTGGGACTCTCCATCCCGGCACAAGCCATCAGTTATCTGAAAGGTGTAGAGTCCACCAAGTGGAAAGGGAGTGACTGCAGCACCAGCAACTTGGACAGGAGCACGTTCATATTCTGCACTGTTGGATGATTGCATGCATACTGTTGTCTCTTAGATATAGATTCTGTGGTCGGTTGCTGACGTAATGACTGACTACGAGGAGGAGCAGAAGAACCACGACCAGCAGATGATGGGAAGGACACACAGCTTCCTTCGGCTGAGGTGGTGAAGCCTTGACTGGCTGAAATGGGGTGCATGCTACTGGGTGCTGCAGCAGTTGCTGCGGCAGGCTGGACCACCACATTGGAGCCACGGCTCTCCCAGGCCACTTTATGATGACACTGCATATGTTGATGCAGGGCTGTGGTGCCAACATTAGCACCCTGGCCATGCTTCACCTTCTGCCCCCAGATTGAACATATGGCCATGTTCACCTCCCCTGGCGGCTTTACAAAAAACTGTCACACTGCTGAGTAGATGATTTTACCCCCAACACTCCGCAGTAACTGACTGCTACCGCCATTGCCTCCGTGAACCCCTGCACCACTGCTTTCCGAGTAGGTAGGCTTCTGCGAAGTGGGTGGTCTACCTCTAGCATGTTTAGCTCCCGACCTCCCACTGCTGCCATCCTGCTGAATCCCCCGCTGCCTCATGCGCAAGCTGCAACCCTCTTCTCCTGATGACGATGAAGCCCCTTCGTCACCCGGCTTCCAATTACGATCGGCTATATCATCATCCACTACTATCTGCAGGTCACTGATGTCCTCCTCAACACCAGTTCCCACGCCACTCTCATCATCACTACTTGCCCGCCTACCGGAGGAAGCGGCGGATGTCTCCACCAGATCTTGGCTGAGCAGTAGCTGCTAACTGCCCTCTAGTACCTCCTCCTCACTGTATAGTGGATGTGAGCGAGCCCACAACATAGAGTAGTTCTCTGGCTGAGGGAACAGAAAAGGACAGAGGAAGGTTGAGTTCAGGTGAGGGCACAGGGCCTGCTGCCGGGCCATGCCAACTAAGGGTTGTGTCTGACGAACCCACCGACTCTTGGCTGGGGGTGTCTGATGTGACTTGGGATGCAGTGGATGACCGAGTCAACCAGTCTACAACCGTTGGATTGCTGGTTGACACACCACCACTACTTGACACTAGAAGCTCAGGCCTATGTAAGTGACCCCTGCTGCCACGACCCTCTTTCTCTGCTGCAACCTATGCCTACACCAGAAACATTTAGGCCTGTGGCCCCTCCCCTGTGCATGGCCTCTCTCTTCGCTGTCTGACATACTGTTTGATGAAAAAACATAATTTCAAAGGAAATAAATACAGGGCAAAAATGCCTGTAATTTTCTACATTGAAGATAACGACAAATATGCCCCTCTTTTCTTTCCCCACTAATGAACACCTATTAAAAAAAAAAAAGCGTGATAAAGGCAGAGATTAGTGGCTAAGAATTATTGATTTTTGCCAATACTGTATTGGCCCTCCAGCTGATAATATACAGATGTCAGAAGACATCATACACCAAAGTATACAGCCCTCCAAATGACAACATAAACACTACAGTGTACAAGAGTCCTTCAGTTGCTATATACATAAAATTACAATGAATGTTGACTCAAATTATGTTCTGACCATTATTATAATCAGAATGCTGAAATAGAAGAAGCAACAAGTGTTCTCTATGAGCTCAGGACCAGGTTTCACATTAGGCCAAGGTCTGGGTGGGAAATATGGACATTCCCTGTCACCAAGGTGAGACTGTAGATCGCAGTGACATGGCCCTCATTAAATTTCTGGTACTCAAACAGGAACTCACTCCATGTGAGACTAGACACAGGAACCGCTAAGTTTCAGAGAACTCCCACACCACTATATTATATGGAGACATTAGAAGAAGTCAGACTCCTCACTCTGCATAATTTTTTCATGTTTAGTTCATTCACAGCTTCTAGATTCACAAGATGGAGTCTTCTCCAGGAAAAACAGTCCGAGCTGTATTCCCCAAAATTAACTATATGAAGTGAACTCATAGTGAAATATCATGTAGTCAGCTACCGAATGGCCAGAACACTATTGGTCCAAAGTGACATCTTTATGTCAGTTCAGTGCAGTAGCATTCTGCTGTCTGACAGCTCACTGCATCATAACTCTGGAGCTGACCTCATACAGCCGGATTTAGTCCGAGAAACATAGCCTGCATATGGACTGTTTTCAGACATCAGTCATGTTAACTCAGCCTTAGTTTTTCCACACTCCAATACGGCAGTTTTTCCTCATCCATTTTTACCTTGTGACCTCTCACCACCTCCACAACTATCTCTGAATGAATGGCTCCAGCTGAGCACCACTGCTGACCATGTGCTCTCCTTTATAACCAGCCTGGTCCACCTGAGCACCACTGCTCCACCACACTGAACCACCAATTTAAAAGGGGGTCAATTAAAGTGCTTGGCTAGACCTAGCTGCTGTGCATTTACGCAGCCAGTACAACAAAGAAGCTTATTAACCAGACAGTGCCACCCAGGGGCCTATTAACTTTTTACAAGGACCAGCTTAGGTATGTTCACACTGCCAGTTTAGAATATAACTCAAAAAACACCCCCCCCAATCTGCTTCCCAGTGTTTTCAATAGCAGGCAGTGACCAACGCTTCTTTTTTTTAAGCATATTGCATAAAGAATCATGCTTCCACTGAAACCACACACTGCTCGGGCTTATTCAATTAAACTAATCAGCAAAAACTACCACAGCGAAAATATTCATCAAATTGTTCTGATGAATATTTTAATTCAAAGACACAATGGGAACATAGCCTTAGGGGCAAGTATAATGAGGTGTTGCAGTGAAGTCGCGATTTTGATTATTACTACCACAAAAACACATGCATTTAGAATACTGAGCAATTACCATTCTAACACATAATTGTGGCAGGTGCCAGGAAAATGACAACGACTACATGACATAAAAATACCCGAAGATATGGTGTACATGGGTTAGTTAGGGGGGGGGGGGGAGGTATTAACATTACTTACTCCGAGTTCCTTCATCCCATCACTATTTACACATGGAAACAGTTCTAGTAAACACTTCCTGCATAAATAGCGTGCTCTTAAAATTATATATGTCTACATATTATTTATCTGCATTACTTACCATATTCTGCTGCTTCTGTGGACATGACAGTGGTTTCAGAGTCCTCCTAACCCTCCATGTTTATCTGGCTCTTTCCCGCCTCTTTTCCTGACCTCTGCTTGCAGTAAGTGAATATCGACCTTCACTATTTACTACTAGTGCGTAAACCTCTGCCCTAGTAAAGTGAGGAACACGCGGGAGCAAAGCTAAACAAGTGACCCCCTATCTGACAGGACAGTGACCCCCAATACACCAGTAACCTTGACTCTCTGACAAGACAGTAACACCCTGTACAAAGGTTACCTCCACTCTCTGATAGGACAGTGACCCCCAGTACAATGGTGACCTCCACTCTGACAGGATAGTGACCCCCAATATACCAGTGACCTTCACTATCTGAAAAGACAGTGACCCCTAGTACATCGGTGACGCTCTGACAGGACAGTGACCCCCCAATACAACGGTGACCCCCCTGACAGGACAGTGACCCCCAGTACATAGGTGACCTCCGCACTCTGACAGAACTGTGACCCCCAGTACAACGGTGACCCCCTATGTGACAGGACAGTAACCCCCAGTACACAGGTGACCTCCGCACTCTAACAGGACAGTGACCCCTAGTACACCGATGACCCCCTATCTGACAGGACAGTCACACACAGTACAATCGTGACCTCCGCTCTCTGACATGACAGTCACCCCATATCTGACAACACAGTGACGTCCAGTACAATCGTGATCACCAAAGATAGGACAGTGACCTCCCATACAACGGTAACCGCCTCCTCTCCGCCCCGTCTCCTCCCCTCTGTCGCTCCAGCTCGGCCTGTTACCTAAACAATACGCCACTTCTGACACTCGTCTAGTTACAGGTCTCTCAGTTCTGCGACTCATCCAATCAGCATTCTCTCTGTAGTGTTGGAGGCGGCAATAGACTGAATATCAAGCAGGTGATTGGCTAAATGAAGTAGCGCCGGAACAGAAGCGTCCTGAGGTGACCCAGCAAGTACAGAGCGCGCCGCAGTGATCCTGCCCTCCTCATGTGTGACAGTTCTACTGGGCGCCTTATTACGGGATTACCCAGCTTTTCTACAATCAAATATAGCTAACAGAGGACAGAGATACTAATATTCACACGGGATTTTGTTGCAGGGGGAATCTAACTCACGAGCAGATTTTTTTCCTCTTATTGATTTTTCACTGAGAAGAAAACAGAACTGTCTGACCGGTCTTCAGGCGGATTCTGTCTTGCAACCCAATTGATGAATGGGAGGCAGAATACACGCTAGCGGTTTTTTGCTGCGGTTCTTCTAACTCTCATTCATTTCAATGGGCTTTGATAGGCAGAATCTGCCTGAACATATCGGCCATGACACTTCTTGTTTAATGAAAAGTCAGCTAGAAGAAAAAATCTGCTCCTGCCTCCCATTGTAATGAATAGAAAGCTGAGAGGTGTACAAGGCCGATTCCGCCTTTATTACCATGTCTAATAGATAAGTGTATTGACCAATCACAGTGTGGCGTACAGCTTGGATTTTGTCTTTGAGCCATGACCACTGCGCTGTGATTGGCCCTTGTGGCAGTGGAGTCAGTATTTCTGTTTGCCATGGGGGGACATAAATCTGCCCCATAGTCTCATAATCCAGACAATCCTCAGTGTGACGGCATCCAAGACCACAGCCCTTACCCTACACAGTGTCTGTTTCTGTGTCCCGCTTGGTCTACAATGTGTTACCATGTTCCACACCCCATGTAGCATCTGTGACCACATCCCACTTTGTGTTCTGTGACTGTCAGTAACCAAGTCCAGTGCAGAGTGTCTGAGACTGTCCTACACTCCGTGCAGTGTCTGAGATAAAGCCCAAACCAAAGTGTCTGTGACCACAACCCGACAATCACGCAGTGCTTGCGAACATGTCCAGTCTAGAGTGTCTGTGACTGTGTCCCGCACCTCACGCAGTGCCTGTGACCAAGTCCAGTCCAGAGTACCTGTGATCTCATCTTACATCCCACTCATTGTTTCACCAAGTCCAGTTCAGAGTGTGTGCCATCACATCCCATACCCCACGCAGTGTCTGTAACCATGTCCAGTCCAGAGTGTCTGTGACTGTGTCCCGCACCTCACGCAGTGCCTGTGACCAAGTCCTGGGCACTGCGCAATGTCTTTAACCACATTCCACTCAGTGTCCATTCTCTGTCATCATGTCCCACACCCCGCGTATTGTCTGTGAGCAACCCACCCACATTGACCAGACCCCTTCCATGTTATTTTCAATTTTTGTCATGTATAATATAAAATGTGAAGTTGTGGTGTCTGGGATTATTCGCGAACAATTTAGGGTGCATGTTATATAACAAAACCATAACTAACAGTTAGTTGTGTGTGGCTTATTATCTGCATAGATGTTATCACCCCACTATTATATGTCCTCATAGATTGTCAACATCTTATTGCAGGGAGAATATTATGATCTACTGATCTAAAGCCAAACTGGTTCAGACGTAAAAACAGTTGATCTTAACTAAGTTTGGGATGCTGAGATTGAAAATGATGCTCAAATTTTGAAATTGGCTCTAATTTTCATGATACAGAGGTGCTTTTGATATTTCTCACAGCCTTTAATACAATACTGGGAAAAGTTTGCATCATCTACTAAAAATGCATAATCTCAGAATGACCAATAGAAAGATGC
>CAMRHE010000575.1:752500-845000 GCA_947044405.1 Leptodactylus fallax
ATTATATATACATATACTTACATTGCATACATGTAAAATACAAACATTAAATATAAGGAAATGACATTTATAACAGATATTACATGTATAACGTATAAGGATATTACATGTATATTGTACAGAGATATTACATGTATAACGTACAGAGATATTACATGTTTAACGTATAAGGATATTACATGTATAACGTACAGAGATATTACATGTATAACGTATAAGGATATTACATGTATAATGTACAGAGATATTACATGTATAACGTATAAGGATATTACATGTATAACGTATAAGGATATTACATGTATAACGTATAAGGATATTACATGTATAATGTACAGAGATATTACATGTATAACGTATAAGGATATTACATGTATAACGTATAAGGATATTACATGTATAATGTACAGAGATATTACATGTATAACGTACAGAGATATTACATGTATAACGTATAAGGATATTACATGTATAATGTATAAGGATATTATATGTATAACGTACAGAGATATTACATGTATAATGTATAAGGATATTACATGTATAACGTACAGAGATATTACATGTATAATGTATAAGGATATTACATGTATAATGTATAAGGATATTACATGTATAACGTACAGAGATATTACATGTATAATGTATAAGGATATTACATGTATAACGTACAGAGATATTACATGTATAATGTATAAGGATATTACATGTATAACGTACAGAGATATTACATGTATAATGTATAAGGATATTACATGTATAACGTACAGAGATATTACATGTATAACGTACAGAGATATTACATGTATAATGTACAGAGATATTACATGTATAACGTACAGAGACATTACATGTATAATGTATAAGGATATTACATGTATAATGTACAGAGATATTACATGTATAACGTACAGAGATATTACATGTATAATGTATAAGGATATTACATGTATAATGTACAGAGATATTACATGTATAATGTATAAGGATATTACATGTATAACGTATAAGGATATAACACGTATAATGTACAGAGATATAACATGTATAATGTACAGAGATATTACATGTATAACGTACAGAGATATTACATGTATAACGTACAGAGATATTACATGTATAACGTATAAGGATATTACATGTATAACGTATAAGGATATTACATGTATAACGTATAAGGATATTACATGTATAATGTACAGAGATATTACATGTATAACGTATAAGGATAACATGTATAACGTACAGAGATATTACATGTATAACGTATAAGGATATTACATGTATAATGTATAAGGATATTATATGTATAACGTACAGAGATATTACATGTATAATGTATAAGGATATTACATGTATAATGTACAGAGATATTACATGTATAACTTACAGAGATATTACATGTATAATGTATAAGGATATTACATGTATAATGTACAGAGATATTACATGTATAACGTACAGAGATATTACATGTATAATGTATAAGGATATTACATGTATAATGTACAGAGATATTACATGTATAATGTATAAGGATATTACATGTATAACGTATAAGGATATTACATGTATAACGTATAAGGATATTACATGTATAACGTACAGAGATATAACATGTATAATGTATAAGGATATTACATGTGTAACGTACAGAGATATTACATGTATAACGTACAGAGATATTACATGTATAACGTATAAGGATATTACATGTATAACGTACAGAGATATTACATGTATAACGTACAGAGATATTACATGTATAAAGTACAGAGATATTACATGTATAATGTATAAGGATATTACATGTATAATGTACAGAGATATTACATGTATAACGTACAGAGATATTACATGTATAATGTATAAGGATATTACATGTATAATGTACAGAGATATTACATGTATAACGTACAGAGATATTACATGTATAATGTATAAGGATATTACATGTATAATGTACAGAGATATTACATGTATAATGTATAAGGATATTACATGTATAACGTATAAGGATATTACATGTATAACGTATAAGGATATTACATGTATAACGTACAGAGATATAACATGTATAATGTATAAGGATATTACATGTGTAACGTACAGAGATATTACATGTATAACGTACAGAGATATTACATGTATAACGTATAAGGATATTACATGTATAACGTACAGAGATATTACATGTATAAAGTACAGAGATATTACATGTATAATGTATAAGGATATTACATGTATAATGTACAGAGATATTACATGTATAACGTACAGAGATATTACATGTATAACGTACAGAGATATTACATGTATAAAGTACAGAGATATTACATGTATAATGTATAAGGATATTACATGTATAATGTACAGAGATATTACATGTATAACGTACAGAGATATTACATGTATAACGTACAGAGATATTACATGTATAATGTATAAGGATATTACATGTATAACATACAGAGATATTACATATATAACGTACAGAGATATTACATGTATAACGTATAAGGATATTACATGTATAATGTACAGAGATATTACATGTATAACGTACAGAGATATTACATGTATAATGTATAAGGATATTACATGTATAATGTACAGAGATATTACATGTATAATGTATAAGGATATTACATGTATAACGTATAAGGATATAACACGTATAATGTACAGAGATATAACATGTATAATGTACAGAGATATTACATGTATAACGTACAGAGATATTACATGTATAACGTACAGAGATATTACATGTATAACGTACAGAGATATTACATGTATAACGTATAAGGATATAACATGTATAACGTATAAGGATATTACATGTATAATGTACAGAGATATTACATGTATAATGTACAGAGATATTACATGCATAATGTTTAAGGATATTACATGTATAACGTACAGAGATATTACATGTATAACGTATAAGGATAACATGTATAACGTACAGAGATATTACATGTATAACGTACAGAGATATTACATGTATAACGTATAAGGGTAACATGTATAACGTACAGAGATATTACATGTATAACGTATAAGGATATTACAAGTATAATGTACAGAGATATTACATGTATAACGTATAAGGATATAACACGTATAATGTACAGAGATATTACATGTATAATGTACAGAGATATTACATGTGTAACATAGAGATATTACATGTATAACGTACAGAGATATTACATGTATAACGTACAGAGATATTACATGTATAACGTACAGAGATATTACATGTATAATGTATAAGGATAACATGTATAACGTACAGAGATATTACATGTATAACGTATAAGGATATTACATGTATAACGTATAAGGATATTACATGTATAATGTACAGAGATATAACATGTATAACGTACAGAGATATTACATGTATAACGTATAAGGATATTACATGTATAACGTATAAGGATATTACATGTATAATGTACAGAGATATAACATGTATAACGTACAGAGATATTACATGTTTAACGTATAAGGATATTACATGTATAACGTACAGAGATATTACATGTATAACGTATAAGGATATTACATGTATAATGTACAGAGATATTACATGTACTGTATGAGCAGTCTAATCTTACTATACCCCAGTATACGAGCAGTCTAATCTTACTATACCCTCAGCATACGAGCAGTCTAATCATACTATACCCCCAGTATACGAGCAGTCTAATCTTACTATACCCTCAGCATACGAGCAGTCTAATCATACTATACCCCCAGTATAGGAGCAGTCTAATCTTACTATACCCCAGTATACGAGCAGTCTAATCTTACTATACCCTCAGCATACGAGCAGTCTAATCTTACTATATCCCAGTATACAAGCAGTCTAATCTTACTATACCCCAGTATACGAGCAGTCTAATCTTACTATACCCTCAGCATACGAGCAGTCTAATCATACTATACCCCCAGTATACGAGCAGTCTAATCATACTATACCCCCAGTATACGAGCAGTCTAATCATACTATACCCCCAGTATACGAGCAGTCTAATCTTACTATACCCTCAGCATACGAGCAGTCTAATCTTACTATACCCCCAGCATACGAGCAGTCTAATCATACTATACCCCAGTATACGAGCAGTCTAATCTTACTATGCACCAGTATACGAGCAGTCTAATCTTACTATACCCCAGTATACGAGCAGTCTAATCTTACTATACCCCAGTATACGAGCAGTCTAATCTTACTATACCCCAGTATACGAGCAGTCTAATCTTACTATACCCCAGTATACGAGCAGTCTAATCTTACTATACCCCAGTATACGAGCAGTCTAATCTTACTATACCCCAGTATACGAGCAGTCTAATCTTACTATACCCCAGTATACGAGCAGTCTAATCTTACTATACCCCAGTATACGAGCAGTCTAATCTTACTATACCCTCAGCATACGAGCAGTCTAATCATACTATACCCCCAGTATACGAGCAGTCTAATCATACTATACCCCCAGTATACGAGCAGTCTAATCATACTAAACCCCTAGTACACGAGCAGTCTAATCTTACTATACCCTCAGCATACGAGCAGTCTAATCATACTATACCCCCAGTATACGAGCAGTCTAATCATACTATACCCCCAGTATACGAGCAGTCTAATCATACTATACCCCCAGTATACGAGCAGTCTAATCTTACTATACCCCAGTATACGAGCAGTCTAATCTTACTATACCCCAGTATACGAGCAGTCTAATCTTACTATACCCCAGTATACGAGCAGTCTAATCTTACTATACCCCAGTATACGAGCAGTCTAATCTTACTATACCCCAGTATACGAGCAGTCTAATCTTACTATACCCCAGTATACGAGCAGTCTAATCTTACTATACCCCAGTATACGAGCAGTCTAATCATACTATACCCCAGTATACGAGCAGTCTAATCTTACTATACCCCAGTATACGAGCAGTCTAATCATACTATACCCCCAGCATACGAGCAGTCTAATCTTACTATACCCTCAGCATACGAGCAGTCTAATCTTACTATACCCTCAGCATACGAGTAGTCTAATCATACTATACCCCAGTATACGAGCAGTCTAATCTTACTATACCCCAGTATACGAGCAGTCTAATCTTACTATACCCTCAGCATACGAGCAGTCTAATCTTACTATACCCCAGTATACGAGCAGTCTAATCTTACTATACACCAGTATACGAGCAGTCTAATCTTACTATACCCCAGTATACGAGCAGTCTAATCTTACTATACACCAGTATACGAGCAGTCTAATCATACTATACCCCCAGTATACGAGCAGTCTAATCTTACTATACCCCAGTATACGAGCAGTCTAATCTTACTATACACCAGTATACGAGCAGTCTAATCTTACTATACCCCAGTATACGAGCAGTCTAATCTTACTATACCCCAGTATACGAGTAGTCTAATCTTACTATACCCCAGTATACGAGCAGTCTAATCTTACTATACCCCAGTATACGAGCAGTCTAATCTTACTATACACCAGTATACGAGCAGTCTAATCATACTATACCCCCAGTATACAAGCAGTCTAATCTTACTATACCCCAGTATACGAGCAGTCTAATCTTACTATACCCCAGTACACGAGCAGTCTAATCTTACTATACCCCAGTATACGAGCAGTCTAATCTTACTATACCCCAGTATACGAGCAGTCTAATCTTACTATACCCCAGTATACGAGCAGTCTAATCATACTATACCCTCAGCATACGAGCAGTCTAATCTTACTATACCCCAGTATACGAGCAGTCTAATCATACTATACCCCAGTATACGAGCAGTCTAATCATACTATACCCCAGTATACGAGCAGTCTAATCTTACTATACACCAGTATACGAGCAGTCTAATCATACTATACCCCCAGTATACAAGCAGTCTAATCTTACTATACCCCAGTATACGAGCAGTCTAATCTTACTATACCCCAGTACACGAGCAGTCTAATCTTACTATACCCCAGTATACGAGCAGTCTAATCTTACTATACCCCAGTATACGAGCAGTCTAATCTTACTATACCCCAGTATACGAGCAGTCTAATCATACTATACCCTCAGCATACGAGCAGTCTAATCTTACTATACCCCAGTATACGAGCAGTCTAATCATACTATACCCCAGTATACGAGCAGTCTAATCTTACTATACCCCAGTATACGAGCAGTCTAATCTTACTATACCCCAGTATACGAGCAGTCTAATCTTACTATACCCCAGTATACGAGCAGTCTAATCTTACTATACCCCAGTATACGAGCAGTCTAATCTTACTATACCCCAGTATACGAGCAGTCTAATCATACTATACCCCAGTATACGAGCAGTCTAATCTTACTATACCCCAGTATACGAGCAGTCTAATCTTACTATACCCCAGTATACGAGCAGTCTAATCTTACTATACCCTCAGCATACGAGCAGTCTAATCTTACTCTATAGGAGTCCTGGAGTATTATCACACTGAGAATATCTAGTAATAATATAATATTCTCACCCTATAACACAGACAGATCTGACACTGATAATGATAGCGCTCGTGGTGCCGCCCCTACAGATGTCACGGTCAGCCGGTGATGTCATCGGTGGGCACTTCTCGCCTTTCATGTGCGATGGGAGATCTTCAAGTCTTTGAACTTTCATCTAAGCCCAAACAAGTCATGAAGTGTGCGGACAGGAGGGCGAGCGGGGCAAGGAGGTGCAGCCCGCACCTGCAGCCGCACAGAAGAAGCTCAATCATCGCCTGCGCCGGCTGAGGACCTCCCTAGGGCCCCACTAATGAGAGGTCATGGCCCCGGGCCCCTCTAATGAGAGGTCATCTCCTTGGACCCTCACATATCAGACAAGTGTAGACAGCATGGCCGGTGCTTGTGTCCTAGACCTCCACACTGACTCTAGACTGGCCAGTACAGCCTTTACTAGATTGTCATTCTGCTTTCCCAGGTGCAGACAAGACAAATCTATTTATAAAAGGGGTACAAACAAATATTTGGAGCTTAGTCTGCAGAATAAAGAAGGGAGGCTTTCCATATGGCTGAGATAGACAGATATCAGTTACATAGAGATCTCTGTAGATTCCATAGTGATCGGTTATATAGAGATCTCTGTAGACTCCATAGTGATCGGTTATATAGAGAAGATCTCTGTAGACTCCATAGTGATCGGTTATATAGAGGAGATCTCTGTAGACTCCATAGTGATCGGTTATATAAGGAGATCTCTGTAGATTCCATAGTGATCGGTTATATAGAGATCTCTGTAGATTCCATAGTGATCGGTTATATAGAGGAGATCTCTGTAGATTTCATAGTGATCAGTTATATAGAGGAGATCTCTGTAGATTCCATAGTGATCGGATATATAGAGGAGATCTCTGTAGATTTCATAGTGATCGGTTATATAGAGGAGATCTCTGTAGACTCCATAGTGATCGGTTATATAAGGAGATCTCTGTAGATTCCATAGTGATCGGTTATATAGAGATCTCTGTAGATTCCATAGTGATCGGTTATATAGAGATCTCTGTAGATTTCATAGTGATCAGTTATATAGAGATCTCTGTAGATTCCATAGTGATCGGTTATATAGAGGAGATCTCTGTAGACTCCATAGTGATCGGTTATATAGAGAAGATCTCTGTAGACTCCATAGTGATCGGTTATTCAGAGGAGATCTCTGTAGACTCCATAGTGATCGGTTATATAGAGGAGATCTCTGTAGATTCCATAGTGATCGGTTATTCAGAGATCTCTGTAGACTCCATAGTGATCAGTTATTCAGAGATCTCTGTAGACTCCATAGTGATCAGTTATAGAGAAGATCTCTGTAGACTCCATAGTGATCAGTTATTCAGAGGAGATCTCTGTAGACTCCATAGTGATCGGTTATATACAGGAGATCTCTGTAGATTCCATAGTGATCAGTTATGTAGAGGAGATCTCTGTAGATTCCATAGTGATCGGTTATATAAGGAGATCTCTGTAGATTCCATAGTGATCGGTTATGTAGAGATCTCTGTAGATTCCATAGTGATCGGTTATATGCAGGAGATCTCTGTAGATTCCATAGTGATCAGTTATATAGAGATCTCTGTAGATTCCATAGTGATCAGTTATATAGAGAAAATCTCTGTAGACTCCATAGTGATCGGTTATATAGAGGAGATCTCTGTAGATTCCATAGTGACCAGTTATTCAGAGATCTCTGTAGACTCCATAGTGATCGGTTATATAGAGATCTCTGTAGATTCCATAGTGATCGGTTATTCAGAGATCTCTGTAGACTCCATAGTGATCGGTTATTCAGAGATCTCTGTAGACTCCATAGTGATCGGTTATTCAGAGGAGATCTCTGTAGACTCCATAGTGATCAGTTATATACAGGAGATCTCTGTAGATTCCATAGTGATCAGTTATATAGAGGAGATCTCTGTAGATTCCATAATGATCGGTTATTCAGAGATCTCTGTAGACTCCATAGTGATCGGTTATTCAGAGATCTCTGTAGACTCCATAGTGATCAGTTATATAGAGAAGATCTCTGTAGACTCCATAGTGATCGGTTATTCAGAGGAGCTCTCTGTAGACTCCATAGTGATCGGTTATTCAGAGGAGATCTCTGTAGACTCCATAGTGATCGGTTATATACAGGAGATCTCTGTAGATTCCATAGTGATCAGTTATATAGAGGAGATCTCTGTAGATTCCATAGTAATCGGTTATATAGAGGAGATCTCTAGATTCCATAGTGATCGGTTATATAGAGATCTCTGTAGATTCCATAGTGATCGGTTATATAGAGGAGATCTCTGTAGATTCTATAGTGATCGGTTATTCAGAGATCTCTGTAGACTCCATAGTGATTGGTTATTCAGAGGAGATCTCTGTAGACTCCATAGTGATCGGTTATATAGAGATCTCTGTAGATTACATAGTGATCGGTTATTCAGAGATCTCTGTAGACTCCATAGTGATCGGTTATTCAGAGGAGATCTCTGTAGACTCCATAGTGATCGGTTATATAGAGGAGATCTCTGTAGATTCCATAGTGATCAGTTATATAGAGGAGATCTCTGTAGATTCCATAGTGATCGGTTATATAGAGATCTCTGTAGATTCCATAGTGATCGGTTATATAGAGGAGATCTCTGTAGATTCCATAGTGATCGGTTATTCAGAGATGTCTGTAGACTCCATAGTGATCGGTTATTCAGAGGAGATCTCTGTAGACTCCATAGTGATCGGTTATATAGAGGAGATCTCTGTAGATTACATAGTGATCGGTTATTCAGAGATCTCTGTAGACTCCATAGTGATCGGTTATATAGAGGAGATCTCTGTAGATTCCATAGTGATCGGTTATTCAGAGATGTCTGTAGACTCCATAGTGATCGGTTATTCAGAGGAGATCTCTGTAGACTCCATAGTGATCGGTTATATAGAGGAGATCTCTGTAGATTACATAGTGATCGGTTATTCAGAGATCTCTGTAGACTCCATAGTGATCGGTTATTCAGAGATCTCTGTAGACTCCATAGTGATCGGTTATATAGAGGAGATCTCTTTAGACTCCATAGTGATCGGTTATATAGAGGAGATCTCTGTAGATTCCATAGTGATCGGTTATATAGAGGAGATCTCTGTAGATTCCATAGTGATCAGTTATATAGAGGAGATCTCTGTAGACTCCATAGTGATCGGTTATATAGAGGAGATCTCTGTAGATTCCATAGTGATCGGTTATATAGAGGAGATCTCTGTAGATTCCATAGTGATCGGTTACATAGAGGAGATGTCTATAGATTCCATAGTCATGAGATGTTTATAGACTCCATAGGTGCAGGTGTGGCAGGCGTCATAAGACGCAGAGAGGAGTGCAGGAATACCACTACACGTAATTATAGGTCACAGGCTCAAACCTACAGCCAGATGTAGCCACTGGACCCTCAATCAGCCGGGTCAAGAGCATGGGCAGGTGGCTGGCACCTGACATAACTGCTGGCAATGGAGGACGGGGGGATGGCCATGAGCGCCCTGACAGCAGGCGTGTACACACGCAGCGGCCGTCCTGTCACAATTATATACGCGCGCGCGTACACACGCAGCGGCCGTCCTGTCACAATTATATACGCGCGCGCGTACACACGCAGCAGCGGGACCTCAGTCCCAGTAGCGTCTAACCAGGGGCGGGACCTCAGTACTAATAGTATATAACCAGCGGTGTGACCTCAGTACTAGTAGTATATAACCAGGGGCGGGACCTCAGTACTAGTAGTATATAACCAGGGGCGGGACCTCAGTACTAATAGTATATAACCAGCGGCGTGTCCTCAGTACTAGTAGTATATAACCAGCGGCGGGACCTCAGTACTAGTAGTATATAACCAGCGGCGGGACCTCAGTACTAGTAGTATATAACCAGCGGCGGGACCTCAGTACTAGTAGTATATAACCAGCGGCGGGACCTCAGTACTAGTAGTATATAACCAGCGGCGGGACCTCAGTACTAGTAGTATATAACCAGCGGCGGGACCTCAGTACTAATAGTATATAACCAGCGGCGGGACCTCAGTACTAGTAGTATATAAGCAGCGGCGGGACCTCAGTACTAGTAGTATATAACCAGCGGCGGGACCTCAGTACTAGTAGTATATAACCAGCGGCGGGACCTCAGTACTAGTAGTATATAACCAGCGGCGGGACCTCAGTACTAGTAGTATATAACCAGCGGCGGGACCTCAGTACTAGTAGTATATAACCAGCGGCGGGACCTCAGTACTAATAGTATATAACCAGGGGCGTGACCTCAGTACTAGTAGTATATAACCAGCGGCGTGACCTCAGTACTAATAGTATATAACCAGAGGCGGGACCTCAGTACTAATAGTATATAACCAGCGGCGTGACCTCAGTACTAGTAGTATATAACCAGCGGCGGGACCTCAGTACTAATAGTATATAACCAGTCACGTGTCCTCAGTACTAGTAGTATATAACCAGCGGCGTGTCCTCAGTACTAGTAGTATATAACCAGCGGCGTGACCTCAGTACTAATAGTATATAACCAGAGGCGGGACCTCAGTACTAATAGTATATAACCAGCGGCGGGACCTCAGTACTAATAGTATATAACCAGCGGCGGGACCTCAGTACTAATAGTATATAACCAGCGGCGGGACCTCAGTACTAGTAGTATATAACCAGGGGCGGGACCTCAGTACTAATAGTATATAACCAGCGGCGTGTCCTCAGTACTAGTAGTATATAACCAGCGGTGGGACCTCAGTACTAATAGTATATAACCAGCGGCGGGACCTCAGTACTAGTAGTATATAACCAGCGGCGGGACCTCAGTACTAGTAGTATATAACCAGCGGCGGGACCTCAGTACTAGTAGTATATAACCAGCGGCGGGACCTCAGTACTAATAGTATATAACCAGCGGCGGGACCTCAGTACTAGTAGTATATAACCAGTCAAGTGACCTCAGTACTAGTAGTATATAACCAGGGGCGGGACCTCAGTACTAGTAGTATATAACCAGGGGCGGGACCTCAGTACTAGTAGTATATAACCAGCGGCGGGACCTCAGTACTAATAGTATATAACCAGCGGCGGGACCTCAGTACTAATAGTATATAACCAGCGGCGGGACCTCAGTACTAATAGTATATAACCAGCGGCGGGACCTCAGTACTAGTAGTATATAACCAGGGGCGGGACCTCAGTACTAGTAGTATATAACCAGCGGCGGGACCTCAGTACTAATAGTATATAACCAGCGGCGGGACCTCAGTACTAATAGTATATAACCAGCGGCGGGACCTCAGTACTAATAGTATATAACCAGTCACGTGTCCTCAGTACTAGTAGTATATAACCAGCGGCGGGACCTCAGTACTAGTAGTATATAACCAGGGGCGGGACCTCAGTACTAGTAGTATATAACCAGTCAAGTGACCTCAGTACTAGTAGTATATAACCAGGGGCGGGACCTCAGTACTAGTAGTATATAACCAGGGGCGGGACCTCAGTACTAGTAGTATATAACCAGCGGCGGGACCTCAGTACTAATAGTATATAACCAGCGGCGTGTCCTCAGTACTAGTAGTATATAACCAGCGGCGTGTCCTCAGTACTAATAGTATATAACCAGGGGCGGGACCTCAGTACTAGTAGTATATAACCAGCGGCGGGACCTCAGTACTAATAGTATATAACCAGCGGCGGGACCTCAGTACTAATAGTATATAACCAGGGGCGGGACCTCAGTACTAATAGTATATAACCAGCGGCGGGACCTCAGTACTAGTAGTATATAACCAGCGGCGGGACCTCAGTACTAGTAGTATATAACCAGCGGCGGGACCTCAGTACTAATAGTATATAACCAGCGGCGGGACCTCAGTACTAATAGTATATAACCAGCGGCGGGACCTCAGTACTAGTAGTATATAACCAGTCAAGTGACCTCAGTACTAGTAGTATATAACCAGCGGCGGGACCTCAGTACTAATAGTATATAACCAGCGGCGGGACCTCAGTACTAGTAGTATATAACCAGCGGCGGGACCTCAGTACTAGTAGTATATAACCAGCGGCGGGACCTCAGTACTAATAGTATATAACCAGCGGCGGGACCTCAGTACTAATAGTATATAACCAGCGGCGGGACCTCAGTACTAGTAGTATATAACCAGTCAAGTGACCTCAGTACTAGTAGTATATAACCAGAGGCGGGACCTCAGTACTAATAGTATATAACCAGAGGCGGGACCTCAGTACTAATAGTATATAACCAGCGGCGGGACCTCAGTACTAGTAGTATATAACCAGCGGCGGGACCTCAGTACTAATAGTATATAACCAGTCACGTGTCCTCAGTACTAGTAGTATATAACCAGCGGCGGGACCTCAGTACTAATAGTATATAACCAGCGGCGTGTCCTCAGTACTAGTAGTATATAACCAGGGGCGGGACCTCAGTACTAGTAGTATATAACCAGCGGCGGGACCTCAGTACTAATAGTATATAACCAGCGGCGGGACCTCAGTACTAATAGTATATAACCAGCGGCGGGACCTCAGTACTAGTAGTATATAACCAGTCAAGTGACCTCAGTACTAGTAGTATATAACCAGGGGCGAGACCTCAGTACTAGTAGTATATAACCAGGGGCGGGACCTCAGTACTAGTAGTATATAACCAGCGGCGGGACCTCAGTACTAATAGTATATAACCAGCGGCGTGTCCTCAGTACTAGTAGTATATAACCAGCGGCGTGTCCTCAGTACTAATAGTATATAACCAGGGGCGGGACCTCAGTACTAGTAGTATATAACCAGCGGCGGGACCTCAGTACTAATAGTATATAACCAGCGGCGGGACCTCAGTACTAATAGTATATAACCAGGGGCGGGACCTCAGTACTAATAGTATATAACCAGTCACGTGTCCTCAGTACTAGTAGTATATAACCAGCGGCGGGACCTCAGTACTAATAGTATATAACCAGCGGCGGGACCTCAGTACTAATAGTATATAACCAGCGGCGGGACCTCATACTAGTAGTATATAACCAGCGGCGGGACCTCAGTACTAGTAGTATATAACCAGCGGCGGGACCTCAGTACTAATAGTATATAACCAGCGGCGGGACCTCAGTACTAATAGTATATAACCAGCGGCGGGACCTCAGTACTAATAGTATATAACCAGTCACGTGTCCTCAGTACTAGTAGTATATAACCAGCGGCGGGACCTCAGTACTAGTAGTATATAACCAGGGGCGGGACCTCAGTACTAGTAGTATATAACCAGTCAAGTGACCTCAGTACTAGTAGTATATAACCAGGGGCGGGACCTCAGTACTAGTAGTATATAACCAGGGGCGGGACCTAAGTAGTAGTAGTATATAACCAGCGGCGGGACCTCAGTACTAATAGTATATAACCAGCGGCGTGTCCTCAGTACTAGTAGTATATAACCAGCGGCGTGTCCTCAGTACTAATAGTATATAACCAGGGGCGGGACCTCAGTACTAGTAGTATATAACCAGCGGCGGGACCTCAGTACTAATAGTATATAACCAGCGGCGGGACCTCAGTACTAATAGTATATAACCAGGGGCGGGACCTCAGTACTAATAGTATATAACCAGCGGCGGGACCTCAGTACTAGTAGTATATAACCAGCGGCGGGACCTCAGTACTAGTAGTATATAACCAGCGGCGGGACCTCAGTACTAATAGTATATAACCAGCGGCGGGACCTCAGTACTAATAGTATATAACCAGCGGCGGGACCTCAGTACTAGTAGTATATAACCAGTCAAGTGACCTCAGTACTAGTAGTATATAACCAGCGGCGGGACCTCAGTACTAATAGTATATAACCAGCGGCGGGACCTCAGTACTAGTAGTATATAACCAGCGGCGGGACCTCAGTACTAGTAGTATATAACCAGCGGCGGGACCTCAGTACTAATAGTATATAACCAGCGGCGGGACCTCAGTACTAGTAGTATATAACCAGTCAAGTGACCTCAGTACTAGTAGTATATAACCAGCGGCGGGACCTCAGTACTAGTAGTATATAACCAGAGGCGGGACCTCAGTACTAATAGTATATAACCAGAGGCGGGACCTCAGTACTAATAGTATATAACCAGCGGCGTGACCTCAGTACTAGTAGTATATAACCAGCGGCGGGACCTCAGTACTAATAGTATATAACCAGTCACGTGTCCTCAGTACTAGTAGTATATAACCAGCGGCGGGACCTCAGTACTAATAGTATATAACCAGCGGCGGGACCTCAGTACTAGTAGTATATAACCAGCGGCGGGACCTCAGTACTAGTAGTATATAACCAGCGGCGGGACCTCAGTACTAATAGTATATAACCAGCGGCGGGACCTCAGTACTAATAGTATATAACCAGCGGCGGGACCTCAGTACTAGTAGTATATAACCAGTCAAGTGACCTCAGTACTAGTAGTATATAACCAGGGGCGAGACCTCAGTACTAGTAGTATATAACCAGGGGCGGGACCTCAGTACTAGCAGTATATAACCAGCGGCGGGACCTCAGTACTAATAGTATATAACCAGCGGCGTGTCCTCAGTACTAGTAGTATATAACCAGCGGCGTGTCCTCAGTACTAATAGTATATAACCAGGGGCGGGACCTCAGTACTAGTAGTATATAACCAGCGGCGGGACCTCAGTACTAATAGTATATAACCAGCGGCGGGACCTCAGTACTAATAGTATATAACCAGGGGCGGGACCTCAGTACTAATAGTATATAACCAGTCACGTGTCCTCAGTACTAGTAGTATATAACCAGCGGCGGGACCTCAGTACTAATAGTATATAACCAGCGGCGGGACCTCAGTACTAATAGTATATAACCAGCGGCGGGACCTCATACTAGTAGTATATAACCAGTCACGTGTCCTCAGTACTAGTAGTATATAACCAGGGGCGGGACCTCAGTACTAGTAGTATATAACCAGCGGCGTGACCTCAGTACTAATAGTATATAACCAGCGGCGTGACCTCAGTACTAATAGTATATAACCAGCGGCGTGACCTCAGTACTAATAGTATATAACCAGCGGCGTGTCCTCAGTACTAGTAGTATATAACCAGCGGCGGGACCTCAGTACTAATAGTATATAACCAGCGGTGTGACCTCAGTACTAGTAGTATATAACCAGGGGCGTGACCTCAGTACTAATAGTATATAACCAGCGGTGTGACCTCAGTACTAATAGTATATAACCAGTCACGTGTCCTCAGTACTAATAGTATATAACCAGCGGCAGGACCTCAGTACTAATAGTATATAACCAGAGGCGGGACCTCAGTACTAATAGTATATAACCAGCGGCGTGACCTCAGTACTAATAGTATATAACCAGCGGCGTGTCCTCAGTACTAATAGTATATAACCAGCGGCGTGTCCTCAGTACTAATAGTATATAACCAGCGGCGGGACCTCAGTACTAATAGTATATAACCAGCGGCGGGACCTCAGTACTAATAGTATATAACCAGCGGCGTGACCTCAGTACTAGTAGTATATAACCAGCGGCGTGTCCTCAGTACTAGTAGTATATAACCAGCGGCGGGACCTCAGTACTAATAGTATATAACCAGGGGCGGGACCTCAGTACTAATAGTATATAACCAGGGGCGGGACCTCAGTACTAATAGTATATAACCAGCGGTGTGACCTCAGTACTAGTAGTATATAACCAGCGGCGTGTCCTCAGTACTAGTAGTATATAACCAGGGGCGGGACCTCAGTACTAATAGTATATAACCAGCAGCGTGTCCTCAGTACTAGTAGTATATAACCAGTCAAGTGACCTCAGTACTAATAGTATATAACCAGGGGCGGGACCTCAGTACTAATAGTATATAACCAGGGGCGGGACCTCAGTACTAGTAGTATATAACCAGTCACGTGTCCTCAGTACTAGTAGTATATAACCAGCGGCGGGACCTCAGTACTAGTAGTATATAACCAGTCACGTGACCTCAGTACTAGTAGTATATAACCAGAGGCGGGACCTCAGTATTAGTAGTATATAACCAGCGGCGTGTCCTCAGTACTAATAGTATATAACCAGCGGCGGGACCTCAGTACTAGTAGTATATAACCAGTCACGTGTCCTCAGTACTAGTAGTATATAACCAGCGGCGTGTCCTCAGTACTAGTAGTATATAACCAGCGGCGTGTCCTCAGTACTAGTAGTATATAACCAGCGGCGGGACCTCAGTACTAATAGTATATAACCAGCGGCGGGACCTCAGTACTAATAGTATATAACCAGCGGCGTGTCCTCAGTACTAATAGTATATAACCAGCGGCGTGTCCTCAGTACTAGTAGTATATAACCAGCGGCGGGACCTCAGTACTAGTAGTATATAACCAGAGGCGGGACCTCAGTACTAATAGTATATAACCAGCGGCGGGACCTCAGTACTAGTAGTATATAACCAGAGGCGGGACCTCAGTACTAGTAGTATATAACCAGTCACGTGACCTCAGTACTAGTAGTATATAACCAGAGGTGGGACCTCAGTACTAGTAGTATATAACCAGCGGCGTGTCCTCAGTACTAATAGTATATAACCAGCGGCGTGTCCTCAGTACTAGTAGTATATAACCAGCGGCGGGACCTCAGTACTAGTAGTATATAACCAGAGGCGGGACCTCAGTACTAATAGTATATAACCAGGGGCGTGACCTCAGTACTAATAGTATATAACCAGCGGCGTGACCTCAGTACTAGTAGTATATAACCAGAGGCAGGACCTCAGTACTAATAGTATATAACCAGCGGCGTGACCTCAGTACTAATAGTATATAACCAGCAGCGTGACCTCAGTACTAGTAGTATATAACCAGCGGCGGGACCTCAGTACTAGTAGTATATAACCAGCGGCGTGACCTCAGTACTAGTAGTATATAACCAGGGGCGGGACCTCAGTACTAGTAGTATATAACCAGCGGCGGGACCTCAGTACTAATAGTATTTAACCAGCGGCGTGTCCTCAGTACTAGTAGTATATAACCAGCGGCGGGACCTCAGTACTAATAGTATATAACCAGGGGCGTGACCTCAGTACTAGTAGTATATAACCAGCGGCGTGACCTCAGTACTAATAGTATATAACCAGCGGCGTGACCTCAGTACTAATAGTATATAACCAGCGGCGGGACCTCAGTACTAATAGTATATAACCAGCGGCGTGACCTCAGTACTAGTAGTATATAACCAGTCAAGTGACCTCAGTACTAATAGTATATAACCAGGGGCGGGACCTCAGTACTAGTAGTATATAACCAGTCACGTGACCTCAGTACTAGTAGTATATAACCAGAGGCGGGACCTCAGTACTAGTAGTATATAACCAGCGGCGTGTCCTCAGTACTAATAGTATATAACCAGCGGCGTGTCCTCAGTACTAGTAGTATATAACCAGCGGCGGGACCTCAGTACTAGTAGTATATAACCAGAGGCGGGACCTCAGTACTAATAGTATATAACCAGCGGCGTGTCCTCAGTACTAGTAGTATATAACCAGAGGCGGGACCTCAGTACTAGTAGTATATAACCAGTCACGTGACCTCAGTACTAGTAGTATATAACCAGAGGCGGGACCTCAGTACTAGTAGTATATAACCAGCGTCGTGTCCTCAGTACTAATAGTATATAACCAGCGGCGTGTCCTCAGTACTAGTAGTATATAACCAGCGGCGGGACCTCAGTACTAGTAGTATATAACCAGAGGCGGGACCTCAGTACTAATAGTATATAACCAGCGGCGTGACCTCAGTACTAGTAGTATATAACCAGAGGCGTGACCTCAGTACTAATAGTATATAACCAGAGGCGGGACCTCAGTACTAATAGTATATAACCAGCGGCGTGACCTCAGTACTAATAGTATATAACCAGCGGCGTGACCTCAGTACTAGTAGTATATAACCAGCGGCGGGACCTCAGTACTAGTAGTATATAACCAGCGGCGTGACCTCAGTACTAGTAGTATATAACCAGGGGCGGGACCTCAGTACTAGTAGTATATAACCAGCGGCGGGACCTCAGTACTAATAGTATTTAACCAGCGGCGGGACCTCAGTACTAGTAGTATATAACCAGCGGCGTGACCTCAGTACTAATAGTATATAACCAGCGGCGTGACCTCAGTACTAATAGTATATAACCAGCGGCGGGACCTCAGTACTAATAGTATATAACCAGAGGCGGGACCTCAGTACTAATAGTATATAACCAGCGGCGTGACCTCAGTACTAGTAGTATATAACCAGCGGCGGGACCTCAGTACTAATAGTATATAACCAGCGGCGTGTCCTCAGTACTAGTAGTATATAACCAGCGGCGGGACCTCAGTACTAGTAGTATATAACCAGCGGCGTGACCTCAGTACTAGTAGTATATAACCAGTCACGTGTCCTCAGTACTAGTAGTATATAACCAGCGGCGTGTCCTCAGTACTAGTAGTATATAACCAGCGGCGTGACCTCAGTACTAGTAGTATATAACCAGCGGCGTGACCTCAGTACTAATAGTATATAACCAGAGGCGGGACCTCAGTACTAATAGTATATAACCAGCGGCGGGACCTCAGTACTAATAGTATATAACCAGCGGCGGGACCTCAGTACTAATAGTATATAACCAGCGGCGGGACCTCAGTACTAGTAGTATATAACCAGCGGCGTGACCTCAGTACTAATAGTATATAACCAGGGGCGGGACCTCAGTACTAATAGTATATAACCAGGGGCGGGACCTCAGTACTAATAGTATATAACCAGGGGCGGGACCTCAGTACTAGTAGTATATAACCAGCGGCGGGACCTCAGTACTAATAGTATATAACCAGCGGCGGGACCTCAGTACTAATAGTATATAACCAGGGGCGGGACCTCAGTACTAGTAGTATATAACCAGGGGCGGGACCTCAGTACTAATAGTATATAACCAGCGGCGTGTCCTCAGTACTAGTAGTATATAACCAGGGGCGGGACCTCAGTACTAGTAGTATATAACCAGGGGCGGGACCTCAGTACTAATAGTATATAACCAGCGGCGGGACCTCAGTACTAGTAGTATATAACCAGCGGCGGGACCTCAGTACTAGTAGTATATAACCAGCGGCGGGACCTCAGTACTAGTAGTATATAACCAGCGGCGGGACCTCAGTACTAATAGTATATAACCAGCGGCGGGACCTCAGTACTAATAGTATATAACCAGCGGCGGGACCTCAGTACTAGTAGTATATAACCAGGGGCGGGACCTCAGTACTAGTAGTATATAACCAGTCACGTGACCTCAGTACTAATAGTATATAACCAGGGGCGGGACCTCAGTACTAGTAGTATATAACCAGGGGCGGGACCTCAGTACTAGTAGTATATAACCAGGGGCGGGACCTCAGTACTAATAGTATATAACCAGCGGCGGGACCTCAGTACTAATAGTATATAACCAGCGGCGGGACCTCAGTACTAATAGTATATAACCAGCGGCGGGACCTCAGTACTAGTAGTATATAACCAGGGGCGGGACCTCAGTACTAATAGTATATAACCAGCGGCGGGACCTCAGTACTAATAGTATATAACCAGCGGCGGGACCTCAGTACTAGTAGTATATAACCAGCGGCGTGTCCTCAGTACTAATAGTATATAACCAGCGGCGGGACCTCAGTACTAGTAGTATATAACCAGCGGCGTGTCCTCAGTACTAATAGTATATAACCAGCGGCGGGACCTCAGTACTAGTAGTATATAACCAGCGGCGTGTCCTCAATACTAATAGTATATAACCAGCGGCGGGACCTCAGTACTAGTAGTATATAACCAGGGGCGGGACCTCAGTACTAATAGTATATAACCAGGGGCGGGACCTCAGTACTAATAGTATATAACCAGCGGCGGGACCTCAGTACTAGTAGTATATAACCAGCGGCGTGTCCTCAGTACTAATAGTATATAACCAGGGGCGGGACCTCAGTACTAGTAGTATATAACCAGCGGCGGGACCTCAGTACTAATAGTATATAACCAGTCAAGTGACCTCAGTACTAATAGTATATAACCAGCGGCGGGACCTCAGTACTAGTAGTATATAACCAGGGGCGGGACCTCAGTACTAATAGTATATAACCAGCGGCGGGACCTCAGTACTAGTAGTATATAACCAGCGGCGTGACCTCAGTACTAATAGTATATAACCAGCGGCGTGTCCTCAGTACTAATAGTATATAACCAGCGGCGGGACCTCAGTACTAGTAGTATATAACCAGGGGCGGGACCTCAGTACTAATAGTATATAACCAGGGGCGGGACCTCAGTACTAATAGTATATAACCAGCGGCGGGACCTCAGTACTAGTAGTATATAACCAGCGGCGTGTCCTCAGTACTAATAGTATATAACCAGGGGCGGGACCTCAGTACTAGTAGTATATAACCAGTCAAGTGACCTCAGTACTAATAGTATATAACCAGCGGCGGGACCTCAGTACTAGTAGTATATAACCAGGGGCGGGACCTCAGTACTAATAGTATATAACCAGCGGCGGGACCTCAGTACTAGTAGTATATAACCAGCGGCGTGACCTCAGTACTAATAGTATATAACCAGCGGCGTGTCCTCAGTACTAGTAGTATATAACCAGCGGTGTGACCTCAGTACTAGTAGTATATAACCAGCGGCGGGACCTCAGTACTAGTAGTATATAACCAGCGGCGGGACCTCAGTACTAGTAGTATATAACCAGCGGCGTGTCCTCAGTACTAGTAGTATATAACCAGCGGCGGGACCTCAGTACTAGTAGTATATAACCAGGGGCGTGACCTCAGTACTAGTAGTATATAACCAGCGGCGGGAACTCAGTACTAGTAGTATATAACCAGCGGCGGGACCTCAGTACTAGTAGTATATAACCAGCGGCGTGTCCTCAGTACTAATAGTATATAACCAGCGGCGGGACCTCAGTACTAGTAGTATATAACCAGCGGCGTGTCCTCAGTACTAATAGTATATAACCAGCGGCGTGACCTCACTACTAATAGTATATAACCAGCGGCGGGACCTCAGTACTAGTAGTATATAACCAGTCACGTGTCCTCAGTACTAGTAGTATATAACCAGCGGTGTGTCCTCAGTACTAATAGTATATAACCAGCGGCGTGTCCTCAGTACTAGTAGTATATAACCAGCGGCGGGACCTCAGTACTAGTAGTATATAACCAGCGGCGTGACCTCAGTACTAATAGTATATAACCAGCGGCGTGACCTCAGTTCTAATAGTATATAACCAGCGGCGGGACCTCAGTACTAGTAGTATATAACCAGCGGCGTGTCCTCAGTACTAATAGTATATAACCAGCGGCGTGACCTCAGTACTAATAGTATATAACCAGCGGCGGGACCTCAGTACTAGTAGTATATAACCAGCGGCGTGTCCTCAGTACTAATAGTATATAACCAGCGGCGGGACCTCAGTACTAGTAGTATATAACCAGGGGCGGGACCTCAGTACTAATAGTATATAACCAGCGGCGGGACCTCAGTACTAGTAGTATATAACCAGCGGCGTGTCCTCAGTACTAGTAGTATATAACCAGCGGCGGGACCTCAGTACTAGTAGTATATAACCAGCGGCGGGACCTCAGTACTAGTAGTATATAACCAGCGGCGGGACCTCAGTACTAGTAGTATATAACCAGCGGCGGGACCTCAGTACTAATAGTATATAACCAGAGGCGGGACCTCAGTACTAATAGTATATAACCAGCGGCGTGACCTCAGTACTAATAGTATATAACCAGCGGCGGGACCTCAGTACTAATAGTATATAACCAGGGGCGGGACCTCAGTACTAATAGTATATAACCAGCGGCGGGACCTCAGTACTAATAGTATATAACCAGCGGCGTGTCCTCAGTACTAGTAGTATATAACCAGCGGCGGGACCTCATTACTAGTAGTATATAACCAGCGGCGGGACCTCAGTACTAGTAGTATATAACCAGGGGCGTGACCTCAGTACTAGTAGTATATAACCAGCGGCGGGACCTCAGTACTAGTAGTATATAACCAGCGGCGTGTCCTCAGTACTAATAGTATATAACCAGCGGCGGGACCTCAGTACTAGTAGTATATAACCAGCGGCGGGACCTCAGTACTAGTAGTATATAACCAGCGGTGTGTCCTCAGTACTAATAGTATATAACCAGCGGCGTGACCTCAGTACTAATAGTATATAACCAGCGGCGGGACCTCAGTACTAGTAGTATATAACCAGTCACGTGTCCTCAGTACTAGTAGTATATAACCAGCGGCGGGACCTCAGTACTAATAGTATATAACCAGCGGCGGGACCTCAGTACTAGTAGTATATAACCAGTCACGTGTCCTCAGTACTAGTAGTATATAACCAGCGGCGTGACCTCAGTACTAGTAGTATATAACCAGCGGTGTGTCCTCAGTACTAGTAGTATATAACCAGGGGCGGGACCTCAGTACTAGTAGTATATAACCAGGGGCGGGACCTCAGTACTAGTAGTATATAACCAGCGGCGGGACCTCAGTACTAATAGTATATAACCAGCGGCGGGACCTCAGTACTAGTAGTATATAACCAGTCACGTGTCCTCAGTACTAGTAGTATATAACCAGCGGCGGGACCTCAGTACTAATAGTATATAACCAGCGGCGGGACCTCAGTACTAGTAGTATATAACCAGTCACGTGTCCTCAGTACTAGTAGTATATAACCAGTCACGTGTCCTCAGTACTAGTAGTATATAACCAGTCACGTGTCCTCAGTACTAGTAGTATATAACCAGCGGTGTGTCCTCAGTACTAGTAGTATATAACCAGGGGCGGGACCTCAGTACTAGTAGTATATAACCAGCGGTGTGTCCTCAGTACTAATAGTATATAACCAGCGGTGTGTCCTCAGTACTAGTAGTATATAACCAGCGGCGGGACCTCAGTACTAGTAGTATATAACCAGCGGCGTGTCCTCAGTACTAGTAGTATATAACCAGCGGCGGGACCTCAGTACTAGTAGTATATAACCAGAGGCGGGACCTCAGTACTAGTAGTATATAACCAGCGGTGTGTCCTCAGTACTAATAGTATATAACCAGCGGCGGGACCTCAGTACTAGTAGTATATAACCAGCGGCGTGTCCTCAGTACTAGTAGTATATAACCAGCGGCGGGACCTCAGTACTAGTAGTATATAACCAGTCACGTGTCCTCAGTACTAGTAGTATATAACCAGCGGTGTGTCCTCAGTACTAGTAGTATATAACCAGGGGCGGGACCTCAGTACTAGTAGTATATAACCAGGGGCGGGACCTCAGTACTAGTAGTATATAACCAGCGGTGTGTCCTCAGTACTAATAGTATATAACCAGCGGCGGGACCTCAGTACTAGTAGTATATAACCAGCGGCGTGTCCTCAGTACTAGTAGTATATAACCAGCGGCGGGACCTCAGTACTAGTAGTATATAACCAGCGGTGTGTCCTCAGTACTAGTAGTATATAACCAGGGGCGGGACCTCAGTACTAGTAGTATATAACCAGTCTCTTGACCACCTATGAGGACACCTGAGGACGGATTTTGGGGCGGCCTCCCCGGGCACTCAGAGCCCACATTGGCTGCACATGTCAAGCATTAGGGCCGCTTGGGAACTTTCTGCGGGGGCTTTAGGGCTGGAAGAGAATGAGATAAAGGTCGGCTCCAACCTGCTCCGGCAGGTGAACAAACACTCGGCCCTTCACCTGGATCCACTTAGGGTGAACCCTCGGCCGCTCAAAGGTTACACGTTTGTTAAGTGACCTCATAAAATTAGTTCCAACTGAGAAGGTGGTGAACTGCGGCGAGAGCGGAAGAGCTGCCGATGTGCCATGTAATGAGCTAAGCCTGTGTACACACTGCGCCCCTCGGCGGCCCCACAGACACAAGCACATCAAAGACCCCCAAACTACCAGCGGGGGCTTCACGCCACACTTTGTTTAATAACGTTATGTAACCCCTTCCAACCTGCTCGGGGTCCTAAATGATGGATTTTCATCGCGGGAATTTATGGGAGTAATTTATTCTTTTTAATTTTGGACATCTGCTTTGTGTTTCCCTGAGTAACCCCTTCTTGCCTGGAGTGGGGCTCTGCCTCTGGTTAGATGAGCAGAAGAGGTGCCTGGCTGGGCATTCAGGGGTTAAGGGCGCCCTCTCGGCCGCTTTTACCTCCTTCCAGACTTGCTTTTCACTTACAGCTTCTCCAGCTTTGAATTACTAATCAAAACCACAACTTCAACCCAAATCCATATATAACAGGTGACGTCACAGCGGCTGCGCCCCACCTGCGCCACGCCTCTCACCCCAGCACATATAATGTCACACAACACTCCCAAAATCATCAGTGTGTACCTGGGACACTGCTCCAAACCCTGTGCCGAATCCTACACTTACAAGATAAGCATCTGCAGCCACCACCAGGGGGCGCTCAAGAACTTACTGGAAAATAACAGCACGCCCCCTAGTGGCGACTGCAGGACCTGCTAAACCTGATAAACTACCCCTATCTCCTCATCTCCTCCACTCCTGACAGCTTCCTCCTATAATCCACTCTCCCTTCCCCGTGTCAGAGGGACGCGCGGCCCCATGTACGGCCACTGTAGTGAGCCAGCCGATGTACGGCCCATGAACACGTATGATGTGTAGCAAGGATGTGGCTACATTCCATGTCATTACTATGAAGTGATCGATCTGGGGGGAGAAAAAACTTCAAGGAAGCAAAAACATTAACAGAAGGCCACGAGGAAGGAGAGACCCCCAAACACTTGTATAAAAGGAAAAGAGAGGAGGAACCAGGGCCAGACAGTAAAGAGAGCGTAAAGAGAGAGGACGAAGCAGGACCAGACAGTAAAGAGAGCGTAAAAAGAGAGGAGGAACCAGGGCCAGACAGTAAAGAGAGCGTAAAGAGAGAGGACGAAGCAGGACCAGACAGTAAAGAGAGCGTAAAAAGAGAGGAGGAACCAGGGCCAGACAGTAAAGAGAGCGTAAAGAGAGAGGACGAAGCAGGACCAGACAGTAAAGAGAGCGTAAAAAGAGAGGAGGAACCAGGGCCAGACAGTAAAGAGAGCGTAAAGAGAGAGGAGGAACCAGGGCCAGACAGTAAAGAGAGCGTAAAGAGAGAGGACGAAGCAGAACCAGACAGTAAAGAGAGCGTAAAGAGAGAGGAGGAACCAGGGCCAGACAGTAAAGAGAGCGTAAAGAGAGAGGAGGAACCAGGGCCAGACAGTAAAGAGAGCGTAAAGAGAGAGGAGGAACCAGGGCCAGACAGTAAAGAGAGCGTAAAAAGAGAGGAGGAACCAGGGCCAGACAGTAAAGAGAGCGTAAAGAGAGAGGACGAAGCAGGACCAGACAGTAAAGAGAGCGTAAAGAGAGAGGACGAAGCAGAACCAGACAGTAAAGAGAGCGTAAAGAGAGAGGACGAAGCAGGACCAGACAGTAAAGAGAGCGTAAAGAGAGAGGACGAAGCAGAACCAGACAGTAAAGAGAGCGTAAAGAGAGAGGACGAAGCAGGACCAGACAGTAAAGAGAGCGTAAAGAGAGAGGACGAACAAGGACTAGACAGTAAAGAGAGGAGGAACCAGGACTAGACAGTAAAGAGAGCGTAAAAAGAGAGGAGGAACCAGGGCCAGGCAGTAAAGAGAGCGTAAAGAGAGAGGACGAAGCAGGGCCAGACAGTAAAGAGAGCGTAAAAAGAGAGGAGGAACCAGGACCAGACAGTAAAGAGAGCGTAAAGAGAGAGGACGAAGCAGAACCAGACAGTAAAGAGAGCGTAAAGAGAGAGGAGGAACCAGGACCAGACAGTAAAGAGAGCGTAAAAAGAGAGAGGACGAACAAGGACTAGACAGTAAAGAGAGCGTAAAGAGAGAGGACGAAGCAGGACCAGACAGTAAAGAGAGCGTAAAAAGAGAGGAGGAACCAGGGCCACACAGTAAAGAGAGCGTAAAGAGAGAGGACGAAGCAGGACCAGACAGTAAAGAGAGCGTAAAGAGAGAGGACGAAGCAGAACCAGACAGTAAAGAGAGCGTAAAGAGAGAGGACGAAGCAGGACCGGACAGTAAAGAGAGCGTAAAGAGAGAGGACGAACAAGGACTAGACAGTAAAGAGAGGAGGAACCAGGACTAGACAGTAAAGAGAGCGTAAAAAGAGAGGAGGAACCAGGGCCAGACAGTAAAGAGAGCGTAAAAAGAGAGGAGGAACCAGGGCCAGGCAGTAAAGAGAGCGTAAAGAGAGAGGACGAAGCAGGACCAGACAGTAAAGAGAGCGTAAAAAGAGAGGAGGAACCAGGGCCAGACAGTAAAGAGAGCGTAAAGAGAGAGGAGGAACCAGGGCCAGACAGTAAAGAGAGCGTAAAGAGAGAGGAGGAACCAGGGCCAGACAGTAAAGAGAGCGTAAAAAGAGAGGAGGAACCAGGGCCAGACAGTAAAGAGAGCGTAAAAAGAGAGGAGGAACCAGGACCAGACAGTAAAGAGAGCGTAAAGAGAGAGGACGAAGCAGAACCAGACAGTAAAGAGAGCGTAAAGAGAGAGGAGGAACCAGGGCCAGACAGTAAAGAGAGCGTAAAAAGAGAGGAGGAACCAGGGCCAGACAGTAAAGAGAGCGTAAAGAGAGAGGACGAAGCAGGACCAGACAGTAAAGAGAGCGTAAAGAGAGAGGACGAAGCAGAACCAGACAGTAAAGAGAGCGTAAAGAGAGAGGACGAAGCAGGACCAGACAGTAAAGAGAGCGTAAAGAGAGAGGACGAAGCAGGACCAGACAGTAAAGAGAGCGTAAAGAGAGAGGACGAACAAGGACTAGACAGTAAAGAGAGGAGGAACCAGGACTAGACAGTAAAGAGAGCGTAAAAAGAGAGGAGGAACCAGGGCCAGGCAGTAAAGAGAGCGTAAAGAGAGAGGACGAAGCAGGACCAGACAGTAAAGAGAGCGTAAAGAGAGAGGACGAAGCAGGGCCAGACAGTAAAGAGAGCGTAAAAAGAGAGGAGGAACCAGGACCAGACAGTAAAGAGAGGAGGAACCAGGACTAGACAGTAAAGAGAGCGTAAAATAGAGAGAGGACGAAGCAGGACCAGACAGTAAAGAGAGGAGGAACCAGGACCAGACAGTAAAGAGAGCGTAAAGAGAGAGGACGAAGCAGGACCAGACAGTAAAGAGAGCGTAAAGAGAGAGGACGAACCAGGACCAGACAGTAAAGAGAGCGTAAAAAGAGAGGACGAAGCAGGACCAGACAGTAAAGAGAGGAGGAACCAGGACTAGACAGTAAAGAGAGCGTAAAAAGAGAGGACGAACAAGGACTAGACAGTAAAGAGAGGAGGAACCAGGACTAGACAGTAAAGAGAGCGTAAAAAGAGAGGACGAAGCAGGACCAGACAGTAAAGAGAGGAGGAACCAAGACTAGACAGTAAAGAGAACGTAAAAAGAGAGGACGAACCAGGACCAGACAGTAAAGAGAGCGTAAAGAGAGAGGACGAAGCAGGGCCAGACAGTAAAGAGAGCGTAAAGAGAGAGGACGAAGCAGGACCAGACAGTAAAGAGAGGAGGAACCAGGACTAGACAGTAAAGAGAGCGTAAAAAGAGAGGACGAAGCAGGACCAGACAGTAAAGAGAGGAGGAACCAGGACTAGACAGTAAAGAGAGCGTAAAAAGAGAGGACGAAGCAGGAACAGACAGTAAAGAGAGGAGGAACCAGGACTAGACAGTAAAGAGAGCGTAAAAAGAGAGGACGAAGCAGGACCAGACAGTAAAGAGAGGAGGAACCAGGACTAGACAGTAAAGAGAGCGTAAAGAGAGAGGACGAAACAGGACCAGACAGTAAAGAGAGCGTAAAGAGAGAGGACGAACAAGGACTAGACAGTAAAGAGAGGAGGAACCAGGGCCAGACAGTAAAGAGAGCGTAAAGAGAAAGGACGAACAAGGACTAGACAGTAAAGAGAGCGTAAAAAAGAGAGAGGACGAACAAGGACTAGACAGTAAAGAGAGGAGGAACCAGGGCCAGACAGTAAAGAGAGCGTAAAGAGAGAGGACGAACAAGGACTAGACAGTAAAGAGAGCGTAAAAAAGAGAGAGGACGAACCAGGACCAGACACTAAAGAGAGGAGGAACCAGGACCAGACAGTAAAGAGAGCGTAAAGAGAGAGGACGAAGCAGGACCAGACAGTAAAGAGAGCGTAAAGAGAGAGGACGAAGCAGGACCAGACAGTAAAGAGAGCGTAAAGAGAGAGGACGAACAAGGACAAGACAGTAAAGAGAGGAGGAACCAGGACTAGACAGTAAAGAGAGCGTAAAGAGAGAGGACGAAGCAGGACCAGACAGTAAAGAGAGCGTAAAGAGAGAGGACAAACAAGGACTAGACAGTAAAGAGAGGAGGAACCAGGACCAGACAGTAAAGAGAGCGTAAAAAAGAGAGGACGAACAAGGACCAGACAGTAAAGAGAGGAGGAACCAGGACTAGACAGTAAAGAGAGCGTAAAAAGAGAGGACGAAGCAGGAACAGACAGTAAAGAGAGGAGGAACCAGGACTAGACAGTAAAGAGAGCGTAAAAAGAGAGGACGAAGCAGGACCAGACAGTAAAGAGAGGAGGAACCAGGACTAGACAGTAAAGAGAGCGTAAAAAGAGAGGACGAAGCAGGACCAGACAGTAAAGAGAGCGTAAAGAGAGAGGACGAACCAGGACCAGACAGTAAAGAGAGTGTAAAAAGAGAGGACGAACAAGGACTAGACAGTAAAGAGAGGAGGAACCAGGACTAGACAGTAAAGAGAGCGTAAAAAAGAGAGAGGACGAAGCAGGACCAGACAGTAAAGAGAGGAGGAACCAGGACCAGACAGTAAAGAGAGCGTAAAGAGAGAGGACGAAGCAGGACCAGACAGTAAAGAGAGCGTAAAGAGAGAGGACGAACCAGGACCAGACAGTAAAGAGAGCGTAAAAAGAGAGGACGAAGCAGGACCAGACAGTAAAGAGAGCGTAAAGAGAGAGGACGAACCAGGACCAGACAGTAAAGAGAGCGTAAAAAGAGAGGACGAACAAGGACTAGACAGTAAAGAGAGGAGGAACCAGGACTAGACAGTAAAGAGAGGAGGAACCAGGACCAGACAGTAAAGAGAGGAGGAACCAGGACCAGACAGTAAAGAGAACGTAAAGAGAGAGGACGAAGCAGGACCAGACAGTAAAGAGAGCGTAAAGAGAGAGGACGAACCAGGACCAGACAGTAAAGAGAGCGTAAAAAGAGAGGACGAACAAGGACTAGACAGTAAAGAGAGGAGGAACCAGGACTAGACAGTAAAGAGAGGAGGAACCAGGACTAGACAGTAAAGAGAGCGTAAAAAAGAGAGAGGACGAAGCAGGACCAGACAGTAAAGAGAGGAGGAACCAGGACCAGACAGTAAAGAGAGCGTAAAGAGAGAGGACGAAGCAGGACCAGACAGTAAAGAGAGCGTAAAGAGAGAGGACGAACCAGAACCAGACAGTAAAGAGAGCGTAAAAAGAGAGGACGAACAAGGACTAGACAGTAAAGAGAGGAGGAACCAGGACTAGACAGTAAAGAGAGGAGGAACCAGGACTAGACAGTAAAGAGAGCGTAAAAAAGAGAGAGGACGAAGCAGGACCAGACAGTAAAGAGAGGAGGAACCAGGACCAGACAGTAAAGAGAGCGTAAAGAGAGAGGACGAAGCAGGACCAGACAGTAAAGAGAGTGTAAAGAGAGAGGACGAACCAGGACCAGACAGTAAAGAGTGCACAAAAAGGACGAACAAGGACTAGACAGTAAAGAGAGGAGGAACCAGGACTAGACAGTAAAGAGAGCGTAAAAAGAGAGGACGAACAAGGACTAGACAGTAAAGAGAGGAGGAACCAGGACTAGACAGTAAAGAGAGCGTAAAAAAGAGAGAGGACGAACCAGGACCAGACAGTAAAGAGAGCGTAAAAAAGAGAGGACGAACCAGGACCAGACAGTAAAGAGAGGAGGAACCAGGACCAGACAGTAAAGAGAGCGTAAAAAGAGAGGACGAACCAGGACTAGACAGTAAAGAGAGCACAAAAAGGACGAACAAGGACTAGACAGTAAAGAGAGGACGAACCAGGACTAGACAGTAAAGAGCGAGGGAAGCAGGACTAGACAGTAAAGAGAGCGTAAAAAGAGAGGACGAACCAGGACCAGACAGTAAAGAGAGCACAAAAAGGACGAACAAGGACTAGACAGTAAAGAGAGGAGGAACCAGGACTAGACAGTAAAGAGAGCGTAAAAAAGAGAGAGGACGAACCAGGACCAGACAGTAAAGAGAGCGTAAAAAGAGAGGACGAACCAGGACTAGACAGTAAAGAGAGCACAAAAAGGACGAACAAGGACTAGACAGTAAAGAGAGGACGAACCAGGACTAGACAGTAAAGAGCGAGGGAAGCAGGACTAGACAGTAAAGAGAGCGTAAAAAGAGAGGACGAACCAGGACCAGACAGTAAAGAGAGCACAAAAAGGACGAACAAGGACTAGACAGTAAAGAGAGGAGGAACCAGGACTAGACAGTAAAGAGAGCGTAAAAAAGAGAGAGGACGAACCAGGACCAGACAGTAAAGAGAGCTCAAAAAGGACGAACAAGGACTAGACAGTAAAGAGAGCGTAAAGAGAGAGGACGAAGCAGGACCAGACAGTAAAGAGAGCGTAAAAAGAGAGGAGGAACCAGGGCCAGACAGTAAAGAGAGGAGGAACCAGGACTAGACAGTAAAGAGAGCGTAAAAAGAGAGGAGGAACCAGGGCCAGACAGTAAAGAGAGCGTAAAGAGAGAGGACGAACAAGGACTAGACAGTAAAGAGAGGAGGAACCAGGACCAGACAGTAAAGAGAGCGTAAAAAGAGAGGAGGAACCAGGGCCAGACAGTAAAGAGAGGAGGAACCAGGACTAGACAGTAAAGAGAGCGTAAAGAGAGAGGACGAAGCAGGACCAGACAGTAAAGAGAGCGTAAAGAGAGAGGACGAAGCAGAACCAGACAGTAAAGAGAGCGTAAAAGAGAGGACGAAGCAGGACCAGACAGTAAAGAGAGCGTAAAAAGAGAGGACGAAGCAGGACCAGACAGTAAAGAGAGGAGGAACCAGGACTAGACAGTAAAGAGAGCGTAAAAAGAGAGGACGAACAAGGACTAGACAGTAAAGAGAGGAGGAACCAGGACAAGACAGTAAAGAGAGCGTAAAAAGAGAGGACGAAGCAGGACCAGACAGTAAAGAGAGGAGGAACCAAGACTAGACAGTAAAGAGAACGTAAAAAGAGAGGACGAACCAGGACCAGACAGTAAAGAGAGCGTAAAGAGAGAGGACGAAGCAGGGCCAGACAGTAAAGAGAGCGTAAAGAGAGAGGACGAAGCAGGACCAGACAGTAAAGAGAGGAGGAACCAGGACTAGACAGTAAAGAGAGCGTAAAAAGAGAGGACGAAGCAGGAACAGACAGTAAAGAGAGGAGGAACCAGGACTAGACAGTAAAGAGAGCGTAAAAAGAGAGGACGAAGCAGGACCAGACAGTAAAGAGAGGAACCAGGACTAGACAGTAAAGAGAGCGTAAAAAGAGAGGACGAAGCAGGACCAGACAGTAAAGAGAGCGTAAAGAGAGAGGACGAACAAGGACTAGATAGTAAAGAGAGCGTAAAAAGAGAGGACGAACAAGGACCAGACAGTAAAGAGAGCGTAAAGAGAGAGGACGAACAAGGACTAGACAGTAAAGAGAGGAGGAACCAGGACTAGACAGTAAAGAGAGCGTAAAAAGAGAGGACGAAGCAGGACCAGACAGTAAAGAGAGGAGGAACCAGGACTAGACAGTAAAGAGAGCGTAAAGAGAGAGGACGAAACAGGACCAGACAGTAAAGAGAGCGTAAAGAGAGAGGACGAACAAGGACTAGACAGTAAAGAGAGGAGGAACCAGGGCCAGACAGTAAAGAGAGCGTAAAGAGAAAGGACGAACAAGGACTAGACAGTAAAGAGAGCGTAAAAAAGAGAGAGGACGAACAAGGACTAGACAGTAAAGAGAGCGTAAAGAGAGAGGACGAAGCAGGACCAGACAGTAAAGAGAGCGTAAAGAGAGAGGACGAACCAGGACCAGACAGTAAAGAGAGCGTAAAAAGAGAGAACGAAGCAGGACCAGACAGTAAATAGAGCGTAAAAAGAGAGGACGAAGCAGGACCAGACAGTAAAGAGAGCGTAAAAAGAGAGGACGAACAAGGACTAGACAGTAAAGAGAGCGTAAAGAGAGAGGACAAAGCAGGACCAGACAGTAAAGAGAGCGTAAAGAGAGAGGACAAAGCAGGACCAGACAGTAAAGAGAGCGTAAAGAGAGAGGACGAAGCAGGACCAGACAGTAAAGAGAGCGTAAAGAGAGAGGACGAACAAGGACTAGACAGTAAAGAGAGCGTAAAAAGAGAGGAGGAACCAGGGCCAGACAGTAAAGAGAGCGTAAAGAGAGAGGACAAAGCAGGACCAGACAGTAAAGAGAGCGTAAAGAGAGAGGACGAACAAGGACTAGACAGTAAAGAGAGGAGGAACCAGGACCAGACAGTAAGGAGAGCGTAAAGAGAGAGGACGAACAAGGACTAGACAGTAAAGAGAGGACGAACAAGGACTAGACAGTAAAGAGAGCGTAAAAAAGAGAGAGGACGAACAAGGACTAGACAGTAAAGAGAGCGTAAAAAAGAGAGAGGACGAACCAGGACCAGACACTAAAGAGAGGAGGAACCAGGACCAGACAGTAAAGAGAGCGTAAAGAGAGAGGACGAAGCAGGACCAGACAGTAAAGAGAGCGTAAAGAGAGAGGACGAAGCAGGACCAGACAGTAAAGAGAGCGTAAAGAGAGAGGACGAACAAGGACTAGACAGTAAAGAGAGGAGGAACCAGGACTAGACAGTAAAGAGAGGAGGAACCAGGACTAGACAGTAAAGAGAGCGTAAAGAGAGAGGACGAAGCAGGACCAGACAGTAAAGAGAGCGTAAAGAGAGAGGACAAACAAGGACTAGACAGTAAAGAGAGGAGGAACCAGGACCAGACAGTAAAGAGAGCGTAAAAAAGAGAGGACGAACAAGGACCAGACAGTAAAGAGAGGAGGAACCAGGACTAGACAGTAAAGAGAGCGTAAAAAGAGAGGACGAAGCAGGAACAGACAGTAAAGAGAGGAGGAACCAGGACTAGACAGTAAAGAGAGCGTAAAAAGAGAGGACGAAGCAGGACCAGACAGTAAAGAGAGGAGGAACCAGGACTAGACAGTAAAGAGAGCGTAAAAAGAGAGGACGAAGCAGGACCAGACAGTAAAGAGAGCGTAAAGAGAGAGGACGAACCAGGACCAGACAGTAAAGAGAGCGTAAAAAGAGAGGACGAACAAGGACTAGACAGTAAAGAGAGGAGGAACCAGGACTAGACAGTAAAGAGAGCGTAAAAAAGAGAGAGGACGAAGCAGGACCAGACAGTAAAGAGAGGAGGAACCAGGACCAGACAGTAAAGAGAACGTAAAGAGAGAGGACGAAGCAGGACCAGACAGTAAAGAGAGCGTAAAGAGAGAGGACGAACCAGGACCAGACAGTAAAGAGAGCGTAAAAAGAGAGGACGAACAAGGACTAGACAGTAAAGAGAGGAGGAACCAGGACTAGACAGTAAAGAGAGGAGGAACCAGGACTAGACAGTAAAGAGAGCGTAAAAAAGAGAGAGGACGAAGCAGGACCAGACAGTAAAGAGAGGAGGAACCAGGACTAGACAGTAAAGAGAGCGTAAAGAGAGAGGACGAAGCAGGACCAGACAGTAAAGAGAGCGTAAAGAGAGAGGATGAAGCAGAACCAGACAGTAAAGAGAGCGTAAAAGAGAGGACGAAGCAGGACCAGACAGTAAAGAGAGCGTAAAAAGAGAGGACGAAGCAGGACCAGACAGTAAAGAGAGGAGGAACCAGGACTAGACAGTAAAGAGAGCGTAAAAAGAGAGGACGAACAAGGACTAGACAGTAAAGAGAGGAGGAACCAGGACTAGACAGTAAAGAGAGCGTAAAAAGAGAGGACGAAGCAGGACCAGACAGTAAAGAGAGGAGGAACCAAGACTAGACAGTAAAGAGAACGTAAAAAGAGAGGACGAACCAGGACCAGACAGTAAAGAGAGCGTAAAGAGAGAGGACGAAGCAGGACCAGACAGTAAAGAGAGGAGGAACCAGGACTAGACAGTAAAGAGAGCGTAAAAAGAGAGGACGAAGCAGGAACAGACAGTAAAGAGAGGAGGAACCAGGACTAGACAGTAAAGAGAGCGTAAAAAGAGAGGACGAAGCAGGACCAGACAGTAAAGAGAGGAACCAGGACTAGACAGTAAAGAGAGCGTAAAAAGAGAGGACGAAGCAGGACCAGACAGTAAAGAGAGCGTAAAGAGAGAGGACGAACAAGGACTAGATAGTAAAGAGAGCGTAAAAAGAGAGGACGAACAAGGACCAGACAGTAAAGAGAGCGTAAAGAGAGAGGACGAACAAGGACTAGACAGTAAAGAGAGGAGGAACCAGGACTAGACAGTAAAGAGAGCGTAAAAAGAGAGGACGAAGCAGGACCAGACAGTAAAGAGAGGAGGAACCAGGACTAGACAGTAAAGAGAGCGTAAAGAGAGAGGACGAAACAGGACCAGACAGTAAAGAGAGCGTAAAGAGAGAGGACGAACAAGGACTAGACAGTAAAGAGAGCGTAAAAAAGAGAGAGGACGAACAAGGACTAGACAGTAAAGAGAGCGTAAAGAGAGAGGACGAAGCAGGACCAGACAGTAAAGAGAGCGTAAAGAGAGAGGACGAACCAGGACCAGACAGTAAAGAGAGCGTAAAAAGAGAGGACGAAGCAGGACCAGACAGTAAATAGAGCGTAAAAAGAGAGGACGAAGCAGGACCAGACAGTAAAGAGAGCGTAAAAAGAGAGGACGAACAAGGACTAGACAGTAAAGAGAGCGTAAAGAGAGAGGACAAAGCAGGACCAGACAGTAAAGAGAGCGTAAAGAGAGAGGACAAAGCAGGACCAGACAGTAAAGAGAGCGTAAAGAGAGAGGACAAAGCAGGACCAGACAGTAAAGAGAGCGTAAAGAGAGAGGACGAACAAGGACTAGACAGTAAAGAGAGCGTAAAAAGAGAGGAGGAACCAGGGCCAGACAGTAAAGAGAGCGTAAAGAGAGAGGACAAAGCAGGACCAGACAGTAAAGAGAGCGTAAAGAGAGAGGACGAACAAGGACTAGACAGTAAAGAGAGGAGGAACCAGGACCAGACAGTAAGGAGAGCGTAAAGAGAGAGGACGAACAAGGACTAGACAGTAAAGAGAGGACAAACAAGGACTAGACAGTAAAGAGAGCGTAAAAAAAGAGAGAGGACGAACAAGGACTAGACAGTAAAGAGAGCGTAAAAAAGAGAGAGGACGAACCAGGACCAGACACTAAAGAGAGGAGGAACCAGGACCAGACAGTAAAGAGAGCGTAAAGAGAGAGGACGAAGCAGGACCAGACAGTAAAGAGAGCGTAAAGAGAGAGGACGAAGCAGGACCAGACAGTAAAGAGAGCGTAAAGAGAGAGGACGAACAAGGACTAGACAGTAAAGAGAGGAGGAACCAGGACTAGACAGTAAAGAGAGGAGGAACCAGGACTAGACAGTAAAGAGAGCGTAAAGAGAGAGGACGAAGCAGGACCAGACAGTAAAGAGAGCGTAAAGAGAGAGGACAAACAAGGACTAGACAGTAAAGAGAGGAGGAACCAGGACCAGACAGTAAAGAGAGCGTAAAAAAGAGAGGACGAACAAGGACCAGACAGTAAAGAGAGGAGGAACCAGGACTAGACAGTAAAGAGAGCGTAAAAAGAGAGGACGAAGCAGGAACAGACAGTAAAGAGAGGAGGAACCAGGACTAGACAGTAAAGAGAGCGTAAAAAGAGAGGACGAAGCAGGACCAGACAGTAAAGAGAGGAGGAACCAGGACTAGACAGTAAAGAGAGCGTAAAAAGAGAGGACGAAGCAGGACCAGACAGTAAAGAGAGCGTAAAGAGAGAGGACGAACCAGGACCAGACAGTAAAGAGAGCGTAAAAAGAGAGGACGAACAAGGACTAGACAGTAAAGAGAGGAGGAACCAGGACTAGACAGTAAAGAGAGCGTAAAAAAGAGAGAGGACGAAGCAGGACCAGACAGTAAAGAGAGGAGGAACCAGGACCAGACAGTAAAGAGAACGTAAAGAGAGAGGACGAAGCAGGACCAGACAGTAAAGAGAGCGTAAAGAGAGAGGACGAACCAGGACCAGACAGTAAAGAGAGCGTAAAAAGAGAGGACGAACAAGGACTAGACAGTAAAGAGAGGAGGAACCAGGACTAGACAGTAAAGAGAGCGTAAAAAAGAGAGAGGACGAAGCAGGACCAGACAGTAAAGAGAGGAGGAACCAGGACCAGACAGTAAAGAGAGCGTAAAGAGAGAGGACGAAGCAGGACCAGACAGTAAAGAGAGCGTAAAGAGAGAGGACGAACCAGGACCAGACAGTAAAGAGAGCGTAAAAAGAGAGGACGAACAAGGACTAGACAGTAAAGAGAGGAGGAACCAGGACTAGACAGTAAAGAGAGGAGGAACCAGGACTAGACAGTAAAGAGAGCGTAAAAAAGAGAGAGGACGAAGCAGGACCAGACAGTAAAGAGAGGAGGAACCAGGACCAGACAGTAAAGAGAGCGTAAAGAGAGAGGACGAAGCAGGACCAGACAGTAAAGAGAGTGTAAAGAGAGAGGACAAACCAGGACCAGACAGTAAAGAGAGCGTAAAAAGAGAGGACGAACAAGGACTAGACAGTAAAGAGAGGAGGAACCAGGACTAGACAGTAAAGAGAGCGTAAAAAAGAGAGGACGAACCAGGACCAGACAGTAAAGAGAGCGTAAAAAAGAGAGGACGAACCAGGACCAGACAGTAAAGAGAGGAGGAACCAGGACCAGACAGTAAAGAGAGCGTAAAAAGAGAGGACGAACCAGGACTAGACAGTAAAGAGAGCACAAAAAGGACGAACAAGGACTAGACAGTAAAGAGAGGACGAACCAGGACTAGACAGTAAAGAGCGAGGGAAGCAGGACTAGACAGTAAAGAGAGCGTAAAAAGAGAGGACGAACCAGGACCAGACAGTAAAGAGAGCACAAAAAGGACGAACAAGGACTAGACAGTAAAGAGAGGAGGAACCAGGACTAGACAGTAAAGAGAGCGTAAAAAAGAGAGAGGACGAACCAGGACCAGACAGTAAAGAGAGCTCAAAAAGGACGAACAAGGACTAGACAGTAAAGAGAGGAGGAACCAGGACTAGACAGTAAAGAGAGCGTAAAAAGAGAGGACGAACCAGGACTAGACAGTAAAGAGAGGAGGAACCAGGACTAGACAGTAAAGAGAGCGTAAAGAGAGGACGAACCAGGACTAGACAGTAAAGAGAGCACAAAAAGGACGAACAAGGACTAGACAGTAAAGAGAGGAGGAACCAAGACTAGACAGTAAAGAGAGCGTAAAAAGAGAGGACGAACCAGGACCAGACAGTAAAGAGAGCACAAAAAGGACGAACAAGGACTAGACAGTAAAGAGAGGAGGAACCAGGACTAGACAGTAAAGAGAGCGTAAAAAAGAGAGGACGAACCAGGACCAGACAGTAAAGAGAGCGTAAAAAAGAGAGAGGACGAACCAGGACTAGACAGTAAAGAGAGCACAAAAAGGACGAACCAGGACTAGACAGTAAAGAGAGCGTAAAGAGAGGACGAACCAGGACTAGACAGTAAAGAGAGCACAAAAAGGACGAACAAGGACTAGACAGTAAAGAGAGGAGGAACCAGGACTAGACAGTAAAGAGAGCGTAAAAAAAAAAAAAAAAAAAAGAGAGGACGAACCAGGACCAAACAGTAAAGAGCGAGGAGGAACCAGGACCAGACAGTAAAGAGAGCGTAAAAAGAGAGGACGAACCAGGACCAGACAGTATAGAGAGCACAAAAAGGACGAACAAGGACTAGACAGTAAAGAGAGGAGGAACCAGGACTAGACAGTAAAGAGAGCGTAAAAAGAGAGGACGAACCAGGACCAGACAGTAAAGAGAGTACAAACCAGGACCAGACTGTAAAGAGAGTGTAAAAAAGAGAGAGGACGAACCAGGACCAGACAGTAAAGAGAGCGTAAAAAAGAGAGGAGGAACCAGGACCAGACAGTAAAGAGGAGGAACCAGGAGAAGACAGTAAAGAGAGCGTAAAAAAGAGAGGACGAACAAGGACCAGACAGTAAAGAGAGGAGGAACCAGGACTAGACAGTAAAGAGAGCGTAAAAAGAGAGGACGAAGCAGGAACAGACAGTAAAGAGAGGAGGAACCAGGACTAGACAGTAAAGAGAGCGTAAAAAGAGAGGACGAAGCAGGACCAGACAGTAAAGAGAGGAGGAACCAGGACTAGACAGTAAAGAGAGCGTAAAAAGAGAGGACGAAGCAGGACCAGACAGTAAAGAGAGCGTAAAGAGAGAGGACGAACCAGGACCAGACAGTAAAGAGAGCGTAAAAAGAGAGGACGAACAAGGACTAGACAGTAAAGAGAGGAGGAACCAGGACTAGACAGTAAAGAGAGCGTAAAAAAGAGAGAGGACGAAGCAGGACCAGACAGTAAAGAGAGGAGGAACCAGGACCAGACAGTAAAGAGAACGTAAAGAGAGAGGACGAAGCAGGACCAGACAGTAAAGAGAGCGTAAAGAGAGAGGACGAACCAGGACCAGACAGTAAAGAGAGCGTAAAAAGAGAGGACGAACAAGGACTAGACAGTAAAGAGAGGAGGAACCAGGACTAGACAGTAAAGAGAGCGTAAAAAAAGAGAGAGGACGAAGCAGGACCAGACAGTAAAGAGAGGAGGAACCAGGACCAGACAGTAAAGAGAGCGTAAAGAGAGAGGACGAAGCAGGACCAGACAGTAAAGAGAGCGTAAAGAGAGAGGACGAACCAGGACCAGACAGTAAAGAGAGCGTAAAAAGAGAGGACGAACAAGGACTAGACAGTAAAGAGAGGAGGAACCAGGACTAGACAGTAAAGAGAGGAGGAACCAGGACTAGACAGTAAAGAGAGCGTAAAAAAGAGAGAGGACGAAGCAGGACCAGACAGTAAAGAGAGGAGGAACCAGGACCAGACAGTAAAGAGAGCGTAAAGAGAGAGGACGAAGCAGGACCAGACAGTAAAGAGAGTGTAAAGAGAGAGGACAAACCAGGACCAGACAGTAAAGAGAGGACGAACAAGGACTAGACAGTAAAGAGAGGAGGAACCAGGACTAGACAGTAAAGAGAGCGTAAAAAAGAGAGGACGAACCAGGACAAGACAGTAAAGAGAGCGTAAAAAAGAGAGAGGACGAACCAGGACCAGACAGTAAAGAGAGGAGGAACCAGGACCAGACAGTAAAGAGAGCGTAAAGAGAGAGGACGAAGCAGGACTAGACAGTAAAGAGAGCGTAAAAAGAGAGGACGAACAAGGACTAGACAGTAAAGACAGGAGGAACCAGGACTAGACAGTAAAGAGAGCGTAAAAAAGAGAGAGGACGAACCAGGACCAGACAGTAAAGAGAGCGTAAAAAAGAGAGGACGAACCAGGACCAGACAGTAAAGAGAGCGTAAAAAAGAGAGGACGAACCAGGACCAGACAGTAAAGAGAGGAGGAACCAGGACCAGACAGTAAAGAGAGCGTAAAAAGAGAGGACGAACCAGGACTAGACAGTAAAGAGAGCACAAAAAGGACGAACAAGGACTAGACAGTAAAGAGAGGACGAACCAGGACTAGACAGTAAAGAGCGAGGGAAGCAGGACTAGACAGTAAAGAGAGCGTAAAAAGAGAGGACGAACCAGGACCAGACAGTAAAGAGAGCACAAAAAGGACGAACAAGGACTAGACAGTAAAGAGAGGAGGAACCAGGACTAGACAGTAAAGAGAGCGTAAAAAAGAGAGAGGACGAACCAGGACCAGACAGTAAAGAGAGCTCAAAAAGGACGAACAAGGACTAGACAGTAAAGAGAGGAGGAACCAGGACTAGACAGTAAAGAGAGCGTAAAAAGAGAGGACGAACCAGGACTAGACAGTAAAGAGAGGAGGAACCAGGACTAGACAGTAAAGAGAGCGTAAAGAGAGGACGAACCAGGACTAGACAGTAAAGAGAGCACAAAAAGGACGAACAAGGACTAGACAGTAAAGAGAGGAGGAACCAAGACTAGACAGTAAAGAGAGCGTAAAAAGAGAGGACGAACCAGGACCAGACAGTAAAGAGAGCACAAAAAGGACGAACAAGGACTAGACAGTAAAGAGAGGAGGAACCAGGACTAGACAGTAAAGAGAGCGTAAAAAAGAGAGGACGAACCAGGACCAGACAGTAAAGAGAGCGTAAAAAAGAGAGAGGACGAACCAGGACTAGACAGTAAAGAGAGCACAAAAAGGACGAACCAGGACTAGACAGTAAAGAGAGCGTAAAGAGAGGACGAACCAGGACTAGACAGTAAAGAGAGCACAAAAAGGACGAACAAGGACTAGACAGTAAAGAGAGGAGGAACCAGGACTAGACAGTAAAGAGAGCGTAAAAAAAAAAAAAAAAAAAAGAGAGGACGAACCAGGACCAAACAGTAAAGAGCGAGGAGGAACCAGGACCAGACAGTAAAGAGAGCGTAAAAAGAGAGGACGAACCAGGACCAGACAGTATAGAGAGCACAAAAAGGACGAACAAGGACTAGACAGTAAAGAGAGGAGGAACCAGGACTAGACAGTAAAGAGAGCGTAAAAAAGAGAGGACGAACCAGGACCAGACAGTAAAGAGAGTACAAACCAGGACCAGACTGTAAAGAGAGTGTAAAAAAGAGAGAGGACGAACCAGGACCAGACAGTAAAGAGAGCGTAAAAAAGAGAGGAGGAACCAGGACCAGACAGTAAAGAGGAGGAACCAGGAGAAGACAGTAAAGAGAGCATAAAAAGAAAGGACTAACAAGGACTAGACAGTAAAGAGAGAGGGAAGCAGGACTAGAGAGTAAAGAGAGCGTAAAACCAGAGGACGAAGCAGGACCAGACAGTAAAGAGAGCGTAAAAAGAGAAGACGAACCGGGACCAGACAGCAAAGGGAGAGGGAACCAGGACCAGACAGCAAAGAGAGCATGTAAAGCGAGCACGAACCAGGACCAGACAGCAAAGAGAGCGTAAAAAGAGAGGACAAACCAGGACCAGACAGTAAAGAGCGTAAAAAGAGAGGACGAACCAGGACCAGACAGTAAAGAGAGCGTAAAAAGAGAGCACGAACCAGGACCAGACAGTAAAGAGAGCGTAAAAAGAGAGGACGAACCAGGACCAGACAGTAAAGAGAGCACAAAAAGGACGAACAAGGACTAGACAGTAAAGAGAGGAGGAACCAGGACTAGACAGTAAAGAGAGCGTAAAGAGAGGACGAACCAGGACTAGACAGTAAAGAGAGCACAAAAAGGACGAACAAGGACTAGACAGTAAAGAGAGGACGAACCAGGACCAGACAGTAAAGAGCGAGGAGGAACCAGGACCAGACAGTAAAGAGAGCGTAAAAAGAGAGGACGAAGCAGGAACAGACAGTAAAGAGAGCACAAAAAGGACGAACAAGGACTAGACAGTAAAGAGAGCGTAAAAAAGAGAGAGGACGAACCAGGACCAGACAGTAAAGAGAGCGTAAAAAAAGAGAGGACGATCCAGGACCAGACAGTAAAGAGCGAGGAGGAACCAGGACCAGACAGTAAAGAGGAGGAACCAGGAGAAGACAGTAAAGAGAGCATAAAAAGAAAGGACTAACAAGGACTAGACAGTAAAGAGAGAGGGAAGCAGGACTAGACAGTAAAGAGAGCGTAAAACCAGAGGACGAAGCAGGACCAGACAGTAAAGAGAGCGTAAAAAGAGAAGACGAACCGGGACCAGACAGCAAAGGGAGAGGGAACCAGGACCAGACAGCAAAGAGAGCATGTAAAGCGAGCACGAACCAGGACCAGACAGCAAAGAGAGAGCGTAAAAAGAGAGCACGAACCAGGACCAGACAGTAAAGAGAGCGTAAAAAGAGAGGACAAACCAGGACCAGACAGTAAAGAGCGTAAAAAGAGAGGACGAACCAGGACCAGAGAGAGTAAAGAGCGTAAAAAGACGAACCAGGACCAGACAGTAAAGAGAGCGTAAAAAGAGAGCACGAACCAGGACCAGACAGTAAAGAGAGCGTAAAAAGAGAGGACAAACCAGGACCAGACAGTAAAGAGCGTAAAAAGAGAGGACGAACCAGGACCAGAGAGAGTAAAGAGCGTAAAAAGACGAACCAGGACCAGAGTAAAGAGCGTAAAAAGACGAACCAGGACCAGAGAGTAAAGAGAGGACGAACCAGGACCAGAGAGAGTAAAGAGCGTAAAAAGACGAACCAGGACCAGAGTAAAGAGCGTAAAAAGACGAACCAGGACCAGAGAGTAAAGAGAGGACGACCAAGGACCAGAGAGTAAAGAGAGGACGACCAAGGACTAGACAGTAAAGAAAGGACGAACCAGGACAAGACAGTAAAGAGAGAGCAAAGAGAGGACGAACTAGGACTAGAGAGAGTAAAGAGAGGACGAAGCATAACTAGACTGTACATCGTGTTCCATATTATTAAGTGTCATAAAGATGTAACTTCTTGTTTTTCCATTAACCTTGTAGCTGGTTTTGTGTCTTGGGCTCTTTGGATTAGCCTCATTCCTGTGTAATTACTTTCTCAGTTGAGACCAATGAAAGGAAACGCCTTAAGAAGGACGTTCCACATTATTAAGCAGCCTCAGGTTTCATCAATATGGGGAAGAACAAGGATTTCTCTGCAGCCGAAAAGCCTCAAATAGTGTAATGTCTGGAAAAGGGAGGAAAACCTGAGATATATCACAAACTTAAGCGCAACCATCGTACTGTGAGGAGATTTGTGGCTGGTTCAGAGCACAGACGGGTTCGTGCAGATAAAGGCAGAATGAGGAAGGTTTCTGCCAGACAGATTCATCAGATTAAGAAAGCGGCAGCTAAAATACCATCACAAAGCAGCAAACAGGGATGTGAAGCTGCCGCTGCGAACTTCAAGGTACAGGATCCTCCTGAGGCTGCAGCTGTGCATAAACCTACTAAACAGGGCCCACAAGCAGAAATGGCTGCAGCAGGCCCAGACATCAATGATGTATACTGGTGAGTGCCGGGCAACCCTGGATGGTCCAGCTAGATGGAGTAGTGGATGGTCACCATGTCCTAACAAGGCCGTGATGTCAGCAAGAAGGAGGCGGAGTCATGTTTTGAACCAGACCTTGACGGTAGAGTAAAGAGCGGGACCTATAAGGGGATGTTCACACAGAGTATTTTGTAGGCTGAAAAAATCTGCTTCAGGAATGAGGGAACTGTTTTTTGTGTCTTTTTTTGCCAGGTTTTTCGGTGCGGTTTTTTGCTCCAGCACACTGTATGGACCTGGAAACTTCCCTTTAAAAAAAAAAAAAAAAAAGTGCTTGCGGTTTTTTATTATATGGTTTTTGCAAAAACCGCATCTGTTTTCTTTCTGCCTCCCATTGATTTTAATGAGTTTTTCAAGTCGGAATCTGCCCGAAAATAGGAAAAAAGAGTGACATGTCCTCGAGCTGAAAAAAATCATCGAGGAAATAAAACTGCTGCGGACACCCTGATTCAGTATATGGCCAAAACCCCAAACCAGATATTGACTGCACTGGAGTGTAAATGAGGGCCCAGACCAAGGACTATAACTCCCATCTTCATGTGAGAACACAAGGTAACCAGCGTATCCGGCACTCACAGGATGGAGGACGACACCTTTTGGTGTGAATTGCTGCCTAGTCTTATCATGTGACATATGCTGGGGCTGAGCCGGGACGCGGCAGATGTGACCGGCCTCCTCCAGGAAGTGCCAGGGCTTTTATTCCCCCTACTAAACCTTAATTCCACCTCAGGCCAGCGCACGTCTCCTCGCCTTAACCCTTTAATCCCCTGCGCAGGTCCAGCATTTGGAGCAGTATGGTGGGTACGTGAGCGGGCAGCGACATACAGTGCTGGCCAAAAGTATTGGCACCCCTGCAATTCTGTCAGATAATACTCAATTTCTTCCAGAAAATGATTGCAATCACAAATGCTTTGGTAATAATATCTTCATTTATTTTGCTTGCAATGAACAGAACTCAAAAGAGAATGAAAAAAAAAGTCAAATCATTGATCATTTTACACAAAACTCCAAAAATGGGCCGGACAAAAGTATTGGCACCCTCAGCGTAATACTTGGTAGCACAACCTTTAGACAAAATAACTGCGAACAACCGCTTCCGGTAACCATCAATGAGTTTCTTCCAATGCTCTGCTGGAATTTCTCCAGGTCCCTGAGATGTGAAGGGCGCCTTCTCCAAACTGCCATTGTGAGATCTCTCCTTGGGTGTTCTATGGGATTCAGGTCTGGACTCATTGCTGCCACTTTACAAGTCTCCAGTGCTTTCTCTCAAACCATTTTCTACTGCTTTTTGAAGTGTGTTTTGGGTCATTGTCCTGCTGGAAGACCCATGACCTCTGAGGGAGACCCAGCTTTCTCACACTGGGCCCTACATTATGCTGCAGACTTCATAATACCATGCACACGGTCAAGCAGTCCAGTGCCAGAGGCAGCAAAGCAACCCCAAAACATCAGGGAACCTCCGCCATGTGTGACTGTAGGGACCGTGTTCTTTTCTTTGAAGGCCTCTTTTTTTTTCCTATAAACTCTATGTTGATGCCTTTTCCCAAAAAGCTCTACTTTTGTCTCATCTGACCAGAGAACATTCTTCCAAAAAGTTTTTGGCTTTCTCAGGTACGTTTTGGCTTTTTTATGTCTCTGGGTCAGAAGTGGGGTCTTCCTGGGTATCCTACCATAGAGTCCCTTTTCATTCAGACGCCGACGGATAGTACGGGTTGACACTGTTGTACCCTCGGACTGCAGGGCAGCTAGAACTTGTTTGGATGTTAGTCGAGGTTCTTTAGCCGCCATCCGCACAATCTTTCTTTTGCGTCCACATCTAGGGAGGTTAGCCACAGTGCCATGGGCTTTACACTTCTTGATGACACTGCGCACGGTAGACACAGGAACATTCAGGTCTTTGGAGATGGACTTGTAGCCTTGAGATTGCTCATGCTTCCTCACAATTTTGCTTCTCAAGTCCTCAGACAGTTCTTTGGTCTTCTTTCTTTTCTCCATGCTCAATGTGGTACACACAAGGACACAGGACAGAGGTTGAGTCAACTTTAATCCATTTCAACTGGCTGCAAGTGTGATTTAGTTATTGCCGCCACCTGTTATGTGCCACAGGGAAGTAACAGGTGCTGTTAATTACACTAATTATAGAAGCATCACATGATTTTTCAAAGGGTGCCAATACTTTTGTCCACCCCCTTTTTTATGTGTGGTGTGGAATTATATCCAATTTGGCTTTTTGACAATTCTTTTTGTGGTTTTCCATTGAAGACAAATTAAATGAAGATATTATTACCAAAGCATTTGTGATTGCAATCATTTTCTGGAAGAAATTGAGTATTATCTGACAGAATTGCAGGGGTGCCAATACTTTTGGCCAGCACTGTATCAGAGCCTTCCCTACAATACATGCTGCATTACATTTGGCAGCGCCTGCGCGGTTATTGCGCTGCTCTGTGAGGATCTGGGGCCGTTTCATCTTTTGGATCCCGACTAGGTTTTGTTTTGCCTCTTTAATGGGCCCTGCAGGGCCCCCGAGTCATCAGCAATGTCTTTGACTACGCACATTAAACCCCTGACAGTCTGGTTGGCACACAAGTCGCGGCAGCGTCCATGACGCCTCCTGGGGCTCTTTGGCGCAGGTTTTCGGCTTTTGCGGCCTCCCTGATACTGTGTCACCCGTCTTTACATTGTTGCTGTGAATTGTCTTGGGACCACCCGTCCCCCAGGGGGCCATGTTTAGGGATCAGCTGCCTGTACTGATGAATTCTTCCGCTCTCCTGCACCGTGTTGTGTGCACCTGTTCAGGTAGGCCATCCAGCACACGAGGAGTTAATGACGCTGCTGATGTACACGGCAATTACTGACAGATTTAACACCTCAATAGACTCTAAAAGCTCCTTAGCAGCTGAGGACATGCGCCCGGAATGACAGGAGGGGTCTCTGGGGGGCGCCATGTTGTGAATAACTGATTTCTCATCAATCTGTTCTTGTGACGAGTCTCTGCGGTGCGCGAGTCTGAACTTGTCCCGACGCAGCGGTTACTGTGTACGCTGAATTCCCCGCGCTCCGGACCGCCAAGGTGTAATCTACGCTCACAGGGGGCTGAATAGAAAGCAGCGGCACAGCTGCTACGACTCCTCATGTGTTAGCGAAGCCGCTGCTGCAGACAACTGGCCAATCCAGTAACCCCTTCACTGCCAGAGAGGCCCCAACAGCACTAATGTCCACCATTCCCTCCGTGCTACTGTGACCCAGGAGATCACAACACAAGCGACATTCATGAACCAGCAGGGGGCGATCACAAGGCATGACGTCATCATGGCTCCCCATACCAGTGCTCCTACTGATGACATCACTAGACACAGTGCAGCGGGCCTCAGCAATATACAATGTCACCAGCCAGGTGCTAAGTCCTCAGCTGTACAACGTTTAGTAGACAGGTGGCGCTGTGCAGACATTATAGCTGGATCTGTTAAAGGACTTCCATGTGACCTATAAGAAGTAACTCTACAATGACCCTGCAGTCAGTCCATTATACAGAGATGAGAGACATACCTTGCTGGACCGTGCAGTGCACAACGCCACTGCATCTCTCTGCTGCTCAAGAGGTGACAGCTCATCAGAGATCTCAGACAGTCTCTTCAAGAACGTCACCTGCACCTGTGAACAAAGCAACGTCCGCTCACTGTCCAGTATATATTTATATATCATAACCCTATATACCTTCAGACCCATCACATATAGCTTGTGTATATGGAGTAGTCACAGACCGGTCAGAGCGTCCATGCTGACCCCTGACCACTGCTGACTATGATATAAGGGTCAGTACACACAGGACATCACAGCTTGTGTATATGGGGTAGTCACAGACCGGTCAGAGCGTCCATGCTGACCCCTGACCACTGCTGACTATGATATAAGGGTCAGTACACACAGGACATCACAGCTTGTGTATATGGAGTAGTCACTGACCGGTCAGAGCGTCCATGCTGACCCCTGACCACTGCTGACTATGATATAAGGGTCAGTACACACCGGACATCACAGCTTGTGTATATGGGGTAGTCACAGACCGGTCAGAGCGTCCATGCTGACCCCTGCTGACTATGATATAAGGGTCAGTACACACAGGACATCACAGCTTGTGTATATGGAGTAGTCACTGACCGGTCAGAGCGTCCATGCTGACCCCTGACCACTGCTGACTATGATATAAGGGTCAGTACACACCGGACATCACAGCTTGTGTATATGGGGTAGTCACAGACCGGTCAGAGCGTCCATGCTGACCCCTGCTGACTATGATATAAGGGTCAGTACACACCGGACATCACAGCTTGTGTATATGGAGTAGTCACAGACCGGTCAGAGCGCCCATGCTGACCCCTGAGCACTGCTGACTATGATATAAGGGTCAGTACACACAGGACATCACAGCTTGTGTATATGGGGTAGTCACAGACCGGTCAGAGCGTCCATGCTGACCCCTGACCACTGCTGACTATGATATAAGGGTCAGTACACACCGGACATCACAGCCTGTGTATATGGGGTAGTCACAGACCGGTCAGAGCGTCCATGCTGACCCCTGACCACTGCTGACTATGATATAAGGGTCAGTACACACAGGACATCACAGCTTGTGTATATGGGGTAGTCACAGACCGGTCACAGCGCCCATGCTGACCCCTGACCCCTGCTGACTATGATATAAGGGGTCAGTACACACAGGACATCACAGCTTGTGTATATGGAGTAGTCACAGACCGGTCAGAGCATCAATGCTGACCCCTGACCACTGCTGACTATGATATAAGGGTCAGTACACACAGGACATCACAGCTTGTGTATATGGAGTAGTCACAGACCGGTCAGAGCGTCCATGCTGACCCCTGACCACTGCTGACTATGATATAAGGGTCAGTACACACAGGACATCACAGCTTGTGTATATGGGGTAGTCACAGACCGGTCAGAGCGTCCATGCTGACCCCTGACCACTGCTGACTATGATATAAGGGTCAGTACACACAGGACATCACAGCTTGTGTATATGGGGTAGTCACAGACCGGTCAGAGCGTCCATGCTGACCCCTGACCACTGCTGACTATTATATAAGGGTCAGTATACACAGGACATCACAGCTTGTGTATATGGAGTAGTCACAGACCGGTCAGAGCGTCCATGCTGACCCCTGACCACTGCTGACTATGATATAAGGGTCAGTACACACAGGACATCACAGCTTGTGTATATGGAGTAGTCACAGACCGGTCAGAGCGTCCATGCTGACCCCTGACCACTGCTGACTATGATATAAGGGTCAGTACACACAGGACATCACAGCTTGTGTATATGGGGTAGTCACAGACCGGTCAGAGCGTCCATGCTGACCACTGCTGACTATGATATAAGGGTCAGTACACACAGGACATCACAGCTTGTGTATATGGAGTAGTCACAGACCGGTCAGAGCATCAATGCTGACCCCTGACCACTGCTGACTATGATATAAGGGTCAGTACACACAGGACATCACAGCTTGTGTATATGGGGTAGTCACAGACCGGTCAGAGCGTCCATGCTGACCCCTGACCACTGCTGACTATGATATAAGGGTCAGTACACACAGGACATCACAGCTTGTGTATATGGGGTAGTCACAGACCGGTCAGAGCGTCCATGCTGACCCCTGCTGACTATGATATAAGGGTCAGTACACACAGGACATCACAGCTTGTGTATATGGAGTAGTCACAGACCGGTCAGAGCGTCCATGCTGACCCCTGATGACTATGATATAAGGGTCAGTACACACAGGACATCACAGCTTGTGTATATGGGGTAGTCACAGACCGGTCAGAGCGTCCATGCTGACCCCTGACCACAGCTGACTATGATATAAGGGTCAGTACACACAGGACATCACAGCTTGTTTATATGGAGTAGTCACAGACCAGTCAGAGCGCCCATGCTGACCCCTGAGCACTGCTGACTATGATATAAGGGTCAGTACACACAGGACATCACAGCTTGTGTATATGGGGTAGTCACAGACCGGTCAGAGCGTCCATGCTGACCACTGCTGACTATGATATAAGGGTCAGTACACACAGGACATCACAGCTTGTGTATATGGAGTAGTCACAGATCGGTCAGAGCGCCCATGCTGACCCCTGACCACTGCTGACTATGCTATAAGCATAGCATATGCTATAAGCTGGAGCAGGGGAAGGGGCGGAGGGAAATGATCAGGTGATTACCTCATTATCCAGGGCTGGACCGGACAGGTTGTTAATGCAGCTTTCCAAATAGTGATCATAATCTAGAGGGAAGAAGCATAGATTATAATCTAAAGGGAGGAGTTAGAATCCTTGGCATAGGTTAGGGGTGGGGTTAGAATCCTTGGCATAGGTTAGGGGTGGGGTTAGAATCCTTGGCATAGGTTAGGGGTGGGGTTAGAATCCTTGGCATAGGTTAGGGGTGGGGTTAGAATCCTTGGCATAGGTTAGGGGTGGGGTTAGAATCCTTGGCATAGGTTAGGGGTGGGGTTAGAATCCTTGGCATAGGTTAGGGGAGGGGTTAGAATCCTTGGCATAGGTTAGGGGAGGGGTTAGAATCCTTGGCATAGGTTAGGGGAGGGGTTAGAATCCTTGGCATAGGTTAGGGGAGGAGTTAGAATCCTTGGCATAGGTTAGGGGTGGGGTTAGAATCCTTGGCATAGGTTAGGGGTGGGGTTAAAATCCTTGGCATAGGTTAGGGGTGGGGTTAGAATCCTTGGCATAGGTTAGGGGTGGGGTTAGAATCCTTGGCATAGGTTAGGGGTGGGGTTAGAATCCTTGGCATAGGTTAGGGGAGGGGTTAGAATCCTTGGCATAGGTTAGGGAAGGGGTTAGAATCCTTGGCATAGGTTAGGGGAGGGGTTAGAATCCTTGGCATAGGTTAGGGGTGGGGTTAGAATCCTTGGCATAGGTTAGGGGAGGGGTTAGAATCCTTGGCATAGGTTAGGGGTGGGGTTAGAATCCTTGGCATAGGTTAGGGGTGGGGTTAGAATCCTTGGCATAGGTTAGGGGTGGGGTTAGAATCCTTGGCATAGGTTAGGGGTGGGGTTAGAATCCTTGGCATAGGTTAGGGGTGGGGTTAGAATCCTTGGCATAGGTTAGGGGAGGGGTTAGAATCCTTGGCATAGGTTAGGGGAGGGGTTAGAATCCTTGGCATAGGTTAGGGGAGGGGTTAGAATTGTTGTCAGTTAGGGATGAGGTCAGAGCACTATAAGATTACATCACGGACCGAGGTTACTGATTGAGACCTCATCATCCATGAGCTGCTTGTGGACTTGCAGCACTTGCTCATGTAGGTGCTCGGTTGCCTGCAGGTAGGTGGATGAAAAGATGGACATCATAAATAGAGAACCTCATTCTATAGACTGCAGTGGACACCATGAGGATGGTGGGAGTTATAGTATTATAATGGGACTGACAGAGGAGAAAGCAGCCCTCCCCTCTGGCAACACGTTCTGCTTCTTTCTGGTCAGTGGAGACTGGAAAACTAGAAGAAAAAAATCATGTGCAATTGTCAATGTGTAGTACTGGTCCCTCACATGACACTCCCTGGCAGAGCGCAGAAGACAGGAAGAGGCAGGGTCCCTCACATGACACTCCCTGGCAGAGCGCAGAAGACAGGAGGAGGCAGGGTCCCTCACATGACACTCCCTGGCAGAGCGCAGAAGACAGGAGGAGGCAGGGTCCCTCACATGACACTCCCTGGCAGAGCGCAGAAGACAGGAGGAGGCAGGGTCCCTCACATGACACTCCCTGGCAGAGCGCAGAAGACAGGAGGAGGCAGGGTCCCTCACATGACACTCCCTGGCAGAGTGCAGAAGACAGGAGGAGGCAGAGTCCCGGCTTTCTAACATACAAGTGATTGCCTCCACACTAGCACACACCTGTCTGGAGGGCTTGACAGTCCCGGCTGAGCAGAGTCATCTCCCGCAGCTTCTTGCTGGAGGCTTAAAGTTCTTCCTGGAGGGCACTCACATCTCTCCTGTGGCTTAGTCTCTCCGTTTCCAGCTGTGTTGCCTGCAGAGTTCCCCTTCTAACCTGGTGACAAGAAGCAGAATGGTCGATCCTTTATAATGGACGTAGCAGCTGCGGCAGTGGCACGTAGACCATCAGGGCTCACAAGGCTCTGTGCCAATTTGAGTGGGTTATGTCAGCCCCAGATGATGAGGCTCAGGGACAGCTCCAGGGTGACAGTCCATGGCCCTATGGGTCTTCTCCTCTGACACTCACAGAAGGATGATTTCATAGCTTTTAGGAAATGAAAACCATCACAATTCGCCTGCGTAGGATCTCAAGCTCAGGGTGAACAAATGAGGTCAGAGGTAATGGACATGCTGAGGGCCCTGCCAGGAGGAACTACCAGACTATACACAGAGGAAAGGTAGACACACACAGTGCTATAAAAGTCCCTGAGAGGTGGTCACCCAGCTTTATGCAGATCCTGAATGGTATACATTACTGTCATGTCCCCATTGCCGCTCCTGTAGAGCCAGTCACCCAGCTTTATGGAGATGCTGCAATACATGCTGCTCTCCTGTTGGCACTTACTCCTGGCATTTTCTACAGTTCTCCTGGGCCTCCAGTTGCACAGAGGCAATGACGCTGTGTAATGTCCGGTTTTTCTCCTGGATTTTGCACATCTTCTCTTCCAGACCCTGCAGCTCCTCGTCTCTCACCGACAACCTGAAAAGACAGCGACAGATATAAATTCAGCAGATCTGAAGTAAGAACATATAATGTACCTAACAACCGTCCCAGCCAGCCCGTCACATAGGATATAACATAGTCACCAGCCTGTCCCATTTACTCTGCTGTAGAATCTGTTTAACATCTGCACACAGCTGACTGTCCTGCTGAATCAGACACAGATCAGATTGCAGACTGCAGGCTGTACATTCAGTGAGAAAAGCAACCACAGCAGTCTGAAAGAAGGATCAAAATGGATGTTTATCACGGAGAAGTAGATGTCCACAGGAGATCCCACCCAACGTGCATTACCGAGAGGGAGATGTCCACAGGAGATCCCATCAGGTGCTTGTTTAGATGTAAAGTTTTATAAAATGTTACCACCTACTGGTTGACTTCCTCACAGTAAAATAACTTAGATATAGCGCTGCCTTGTCACTGACTACTTCAGAGGCTGATACCAGAGTGTATACATCAGCCAGCATGTGGCAGTAACCCGCCAGCTGGGATCTCCTGAGCTCCAAGGCATAGAGCAGGTCTGGTACCTGTGATCCAGGGTCACGTCCATGGGTTAAGCCGCCCCCCTCCCCGCACTGGAGGTCCTTTCTTGAACTTCAGTGCAAGTTAAGTAAACATTTGGAAACAGATTTATGAGGGAGAAGAGGGCGAGATGTCAGGAGCAGTTTATGATATGTTCCATAATAAATTACTTATAAATGGAGGCAGGTGACTGAGGAATTCACCGCCTTTAATGTTCTAATACCGCGCTGCAGAAAAGCCTATTATTAGGGTCCTAAAAGGGTAATGCCGCAATCGCAGCTACAAATTGTCAAAATGTTGCAAGTGTTTGAGGCCAGAGAAGCCCGTGTCTCACCCCAAGGAGTGCAGCACATCCCCTCAGAGCATCAATGGCAGGAGAACCGTAAGAACAGCCTGAAGAATAGGCAAAGTAATAACCAGGGGGCGAGGAGCCGGCGACGCAACAACCAGGGGGCGAGGAGCCGGCGACGCAACAACCAGGGGGCGAGGAGCCGGCGACGCAACAACCAGGGGGCGAGGAGCCGGCGACGCAACAACCAGGGGGCGAGGAGCCGGCGACGCAACAACCAGGGGGCGAGGAGCCGGCGACGCAACAACCAGGGGGCGAGGAGCCGGCGACGCAACAACCAGGGGGCGAGGAGCCGGCGACGCAACAACCAGGGGGCGAGGAGCCGGCGACGCAACAACCAGGGGGCGAGGAGCCGGCGACGCAACAACCAGGGGGCGAGGAGCCGGCGACGCAACAACCAGGGGGCGAGGAGCCGGCGACGCAACAACCAGGGGGGCGAGGAGCCGGCTACGTAATAACCGTACAATTCACAAGCTGTCAGATCATGGGATCCACTGGAGTGATTTCCAATTATGTGGTCCCTCCGCCATCTTGCATACATTCACCCTCCAGGCTCTGTGTCCCCGGACTTAGCAGTTTGGGTCCACTGAACAGTTAACAGGGAAGGGGTTAATGGTGGAGGCGACTTTTCCCACTACATTTGCAGGATTAGTGGAAACAAAAAAGTTCATCAAGTGAGTGGTCGGCGGTGCAGTCTGAATGGGTCAGCAGGACGCTGAGTACACCCGGCCCTCCTTTCATGTGACGGCAGCCGCCATGTCTGCGCCATCTGACAAAAGATCAAGAGAGCCATGTCCTCCTCCTCCATATTACCACTGCAGGAGGGCCCTGACAGGACAATGCAAGTCTGCGAGGACATGTCATACAGATGTGACAGGGTTAATGTCTGATCATTCTGTACATATTCCACACTGCCCAGCTCAGGGTACCTTACGGGTCAGTCTGCTGTAAGTGCCATCCTGCACCTCTATATATATACTGGGGTATACATATATCTATATGTACGTATAGAAGTCTCTCCTCCTCCTGTACCATGTTATGTCCACATATACAGTACACACATGACATATATTGGGCTATATACAGTTGAAACCAGAAGTTTCCATACACTATATATATATATATAGATAGATAGATATGAGATTGAGCGAGCGATAGAGAGCGAGCGATATGAGCGAGAGAGCGAGCGATATGAGCTAGAGAGAGAGAGCGAAATGAGCTAGAGAGAGAGAGCGATATGAGCTAGAGAGCGATGTGAGCGAGAGAGCGAGCGATGTGAGCGAGAGAGAGCGATGCGAGCGATGTGAGAGCGAGCGATGTGAGAGAGAGCGATGTGAGAGAGAGCGATGTGAGAGAGAGCGATGTGAGAGAGAGCGATGTGAGAGAGAGCGATGTGAGAGAGAGCGATGTGAGAGAGCGATGTGAGAGAGAGAGCGATGTGAGAGAGCGATGTGAGAGAGAGAGCGATGTGAGAGAGCGATGTGAGAGAGAGAGCGATGTGAGAGAGAGAGCGATGTGAGAGAGAGCGATGTGAGAGAGAGCGATGTGAGAGAGCGATGTGAGAGAGAGCGATGTGAGAGAGCGATGTGAGAGAGAGCGATGTGAGAGAGAGCGATGTGAGAGAGAGCGAGCGATATCAGAGAGAGCGAGAGCGATATGAGAGAGAGAGCGATATGAGAGAGAGAGCGACATGAGCTAGAGAGCGAGCGATATGAGCGAGAGAGCGAGCGATATGAGCTAGAGAGCGAGCGATATGAGCGAGCGATATGAGCTAGAGAGCGAGCGATATGAGCTAGAGAGCGATGTGAGCGAGAGAGCGAGCGAGAGAGAGCGATGTGAGAGCGAGAGAGCAATGCGAGCGATGTGAGAGCGAGCGATGTGAGAGAGCGATGTGAGAGAGCGATGTGAGAGAGCGATGTGAGAGAGCGATGTGAGAGCGAGCGATGTGAGAGCGAGCGATGTGAGAGAGAGCGATGTGAGAGAGAGAGCGATGTGAGAGAGCGATGTGAGAGAGCGATGTGAGAGAGCGATGTGAGAGAGCGATGTGAGAGAGCGATGTGAGAGAGCGAGTGTGAGAGAGAGAGCGATGTGAGAGAGCGATGTGAGAGAGAGAGCGATGTGAGAGAGAGAGCGATGTGAGAGAGAGAGCGATGTGAGAGAGAGAGCGATGTGAGAGAGAGAGCGATGTGAGAGCGAGAGCGATGTGAGAGAGCGATGTGAGAGAGCGATATGAGAGCGAGAGCGATATGAGAGCGAGAGAGAGAGAGAGCGATATGAGAGAGCGATATGAGAGAGAGCGATATGAGAGAGAGCGATATGAGAGCGAGAGATATGAGAGAGAGAGCGATATGAGAGAGAGCGAGAGATATGAGATAGAGAGCGAGAGATATGATAGATATGAGATAGATAGATATGAGATAGATAGTTAGATATGAGATAGAGAGATATGAGATAGATAGATATGAGATAGATAGATAGATATGAGATAGATAGATAGATAGATAGATAGGAGATAGATAGATAGATATGAGATAGATAGATATGAGATAGATAGATATGAGATAGATAGATAGAGATAGATATGAGATAGATAGATATGAGATGGATAGATAGATAGATATGAGATAGATAGGAGATAGATAGATAGATAGATAGATAGATATGAGATAGATAGATAGATAGATATGAGATAGATATGAGATAGATAGATATGAGATAGATAGATAGATAGATAGATATGAGATAGATAGATAGATAGATAGATAGATAGATAGGAGATAGATAGATAGATAGATAGATAGATATGAGATAAATAGATAGATAGATATGAGATAGATAGATAGATAGATATGAGATAGATAGATAGATAGATAGATATGAGATAGATAGATATGGATAGATAGATAGATATGAGATAGATAGATAGATATGAGATAGATAGATATGGATAGATAGATAGATATGAGATAGATATGAGATAGATAGATAGATATGAGATAGATAGATAGATAGATAGATAGATAGATATGAGATAGATAGATATGGATAGATAGATAGATATGAGATAGATAGATAGATATGAGATAGATAGATATGGATAGATAGATAGATATGAGATAGATATGAGATAGATAGATAGATATGAGATAGATAGATAGATATGAGATAGATAGATAAATAGATAGATAGATATGAGATAGATAGATAGATAGATATGAGATAGATAGATAGATAGATATGAGATAGATAGATAGATATGAGATAGATAGATAGATAGATATGAGATAGATAGATATGAGATAGATAGATATGAGAGAGATAGATATGAGATAGATAGATATGAGATAGATAGATATGAGAGAGATAGATATGAGATAGATAGATATGAGATAGATAGATATGAGAGAGATAGATAGATATGAGATAGATAGATATGAGATAGATAGATAGATAGATATGAGATAGATAAATAGATAGATAGATATGAGATAGATAGATAAATAGATAGATAGATATGAGATAGATAGATAGATAGATAGATAGATATGAGATAGATAGATATGAGAGAGATAGATATGAGATAGATAGATATGAGATAGATAGATATGAGAGAGATAGATAGATATGAGATAGATAGATATGAGATAGATAAATAGATAGATAGATATGAGATAGATAGATAAATAGATAGATAGATAGATATGAGATTGAGAGAGATATGAGATTGAGAGAGACCCCAGAGTATAATAAATAATTATAACAGAGTATATAATATGAGATTATATAATAATCTCCTCAATCCCCAGAGTATAATATTTGGAGGCCCAGGGAAGGTGATTAAAAATAACAAACATTCATACTCACCTTGCCTTACCTTTCCTTGGCATCCTCTCTCCATCCTGCCGTCTTCAGGCCCTTTTCCGACGTCTCTGCCGAGGCCTGTGATTGGGCCTCAGCGGTCACATGGGGGCGCACTGACGTCATTACGCGGCCGCGCCCCATGTGACCGCTGGGGCCTAATCACAGGCCTCAGTCATGACGGAGGAGCACCGAAGAGGATGCTGTGCCCCGGAAAGGTGAGAATATGTGTTTATTATTTTCAGTCACCTCCCCTGGGCTGCCATCTATTGGAAAGGGGCCTGCAATATGCCAGGGCCCCTTTCCAATAACGGTATGTATATCGCTCGAGGAACCAGGCTTTTCCCGACCGCTATCATAATGGTCTGGGGCCCGGCCATCTCCAGCTGGCCGCGGGTTCCGTACCCTGCCGGGTACGTTCGCAGTTGCACCCCCTGCGACCGCGATCGTTACTGGTTTGTGGGGTTCACGGTAGCGGCTACCACAGGGCTCCAGGGCCCCCTAATGTCCCAGGCCCTGTGGCAGCCGCTACCGCTGCTACCCCGATAGTTACGCCCTATCTGTACCGTCTCTCTGACGTCTCCGCGCCCCTATCTGTACCGTCTCTCTGACGTCTCCGCGCCCTATCTGTACCGTCTCTCTGACGTCTCCGCGCCCTATCTGTACCGTCTCTCTGACGTCTCCGCGCCCTATCTGTACCGTCTCTCTGACGTCTCCGCGCCCTATCTGTACCGTCTCTCTGACGTCTCCGCGCCCTATCTGTACCGTCTCTCTGACGTCTCCGCGCCCTATCTGTACCGTCTCTCTGACGTCTCCGCGCCCTATCTGTACCGTCTCTCTGACGTCTCCGCGCCCTATCTGTACCGTCTCTCTGACGTCTCCGCGCCCTATCTGTACCGTCTCTCTGACGTCTCCGCGCCCTATCTGTACCGTCTCTCTGACGTCTCCGCGCCCTATCTGTACCGTCTCTCTGACGTCTCCGCGCCCTATCTGTACCGTCTCTCTGACGTCTCCGCGCCCTATCTGTACCGTCTCTCTGACGTCTCCGCGCCCTATCTGTACCGTCTCTCTGACGTCTCCGCGCCCTATCTGTACCGTCTCTCTGACGTCTCCGCGCCCTATCTGTACCGTCTCTCTGACGTCTCCGCGCCCTATCTGTACCGTCTCTCTGACGTCTCCGCGCCCTATCTGTACCGTCTCTCTGACGTCTCCGCGCCCTATCTGTACCGTCTCTCTGACGTCTCCGCGCCCTATCTGTACCGTCTCTCTGACGTCTCCGCGCCCTATCTGTACCGTCTCTCTGACGTCTCCGCGCCCTATCTGTACCGTCTCTCTGACGTCTCCGCGCCCCTATCTGTACCGTCTCTCTGACGTATCCGCGCCCTATCTGTACCGTCTCTCTGACGTCTCCGCGCCCTATCTGTACCGTCTCTCTGACGTCTCCGCGCCCCTATCTGTACCGTCTCTCTGACGTCTCCGCGCCCTATCTGTACCGTCTCTCTGACGTCTCCGCGCCCTATCTGTACCGTCTCTCTGACGTCTCCGCGCCCTATCTGTACCGTCTCTCTGACGTCTCCGCGCCCTATCTGTACCGTCTCTCTGACGTCTCCGCGCCCTATCTGTACCGTCTCTCTGACGTATCCGCGCCCTATCTGTACCGTCTCTCTGACGTATCCGCGCCCTATCTGTACCGTCTCTCTGACGTATCCGCGCCCTATCTGTACCGTCTCTCTGACGTATCCGCGCCCTATCTGTACCGTCTCTCTGACGTATCCGCGCCCTATCTGTACCGTCTCTCTGACGTATCCGCGCCCTATCTGTACCGTCTCTCTGACGTATCCGCGCCCTATCTGTACCGTCTCTCTGACGTATCCGCGCCCTATCTGTACCGTCTCTCTGACGTATCCGCGCCCTATCTGTACCGTCTCTCTGACGTATCCGCGCCCTATCTGTACCGTCTCTCTGACGTATCCGCGCCCTATCTGTACCGTCTCTCTGACGTATCCGCGCCCTATCTGTACCGTCTCTCTGACGTATCCGCGCCCTATCTGTACCGTCTCTCTGACGTATCCGCGCCCCTATCTGTACCGTCTCTCTGACGTATCCGCGCCCCTATCTGTACCGTCTCTCTGACGTATCCGCGCCCTATCTGTACCGTCTCTCTGACGTCTCCGCGCCCTATCTGTACCGTCTCTCTGACGTCTCCCGCGCCCTATCTGTACCGTCTCTCTGACGTCTCCGCGCCCTATCTGTACCGTCTCTCTGACGTCTCCGCGCCCTATCTGTACCGTCTCTCTGACGTCTCCGCGCCCTATCTGTACCGTCTCTCTGACGTCTCCGCGCCCCTATCTGTACCGTCTCTCTGACGTCTCCGCGCCCCTATCTGTACCGTCTCTCTGACGTCTCCGCGCCCCTATCTGTACCGTCTCTCTGACGTCTCCGCGCCCTATCTGTACCGTCTCTCTGACGTCTCCGCGCCCCTATCTGTACCGTCTCTCTGACGTATCCGCGCCCTATCTGTACCGTCTCTCTGACGTATCCGCGCCCTATCTGTACCGTCTCTCTGACGTATCCGCGCCCTATCTGTACCGTCTCTCTGACGTATCCGCGCCCTATCTGTACCGTCTCTCTGACGTATCCGCGCCCTATCTGTACCGTCTCTCTGACGTATCCGCGCCCTATCTGTACCGTCTCTCTGACGTATCCGCGCCCTATCTGTACCGTCTCTCTGACGTATCCGCGCCCTATCTGTACCGTCTCTCTGACGTATCCGCGCCCCTATCTGTACCGTCTCTCTGACGTATCCGCGCCCTATCTGTACCGTCTCTCTGACGTATCCGCGCCCTATCTGTACCGTCTCTCTGACGTATCCGCGCCCTATCTGTACCGTCTCTCTGACGTATCCGCGCCCCTATCTGTACCGTCTCTCTGACGTATCCGCGCCCTATCTGTACCGTCTCTCTGACGTATCCGCGCCCTATCTGTACCGTCTCTCTGACGTATCCGCGCCCTATCTGTACCGTCTCTCTGACGTATCCGCGCCCTATCTGTACCGTCTCTCTGACGTATCCGCGCCCTATCTGTACCGTCTCTCTGACGTATCCGCGCCCTATCTGTACCGTCTCTCTGACGTATCCGCGCCCTATCTGTACCGTCTCTCTGACGTATCCGCGCCCTATCTGTACCGTCTCTCTGACGTATCCGCGCCCTATCTGTACCGTCTCTCTGACGTATCCGCGCCCTATCTGTACCGTCTCTCTGACGTATCCGCGCCCTATCTGTACCGTCTCTCTGACGTATCCGCGCCCTATCTGTACCGTCTCTCTGACGTATCCGCGCCCTATCTGTACCGTCTCTCTGACGTATCCGCGCCCTATCTGTACCGTCTCTCTGACGTATCCGCGCCCTATCTGTACCGTCTCTCTGACGTATCCGCGCCCTATCTGTACCGTCTCTCTGACGTATCCGCGCCCTATCTGTACCGTCTCTCTGACGTATCCGCGCCCTATCTGTACCGTCTCTCTGACGTATCCGCGCCCTATCTGTACCGTCTCTCTGACGTATCCGCGCCCTATCTGTACCGTCTCTCTGACGTATCCGCGCCCCTATCTGTACCGTCTCTCTGACGTATCCGCGCCCTATCTGTACCGTCTCTCTGACGTATCCGCGCCCTATCTGTACCGTCTCTCTGACGTATCCGCGCCCTATCTGTACCGTCTCTCTGACGTATCCGCGCCCTATCTGTACCGTCTCTCTGACGTATCCGCGCCCCTATCTGTACCGTCTCTCTGACGTATCCGCGCCCTATCTGTACCGTCTCTCTGACGTATCCGCGCCCTATCTGTACCGTCTCTCTGACGTATCCGCGCCCTATCTGTACCGTCTCTCTGACGTATCCGCGCCCCTATCTGTACCGTCTCTCTGACGTATCCGCGCCCTATCTGTACCGTCTCTCTGACGTATCCGCGCCCCTATCTGTACCGTCTCTCTGACGTATCCGCGCCCCTATCTGTACCGTCTCTCTGACGTATCCGCGCCCTATCTGTACCGTCTCTCTGACGTATCCGCGCCCTATCTGTACCGTCTCTCTGACGTATCCGCGCCCCTATCTGTACCGTCTCTCTGACGTATCCGCGCCCCTATCTGTACCGTCTCTCTGACGTATCCGCGCCCTATCTGTACCGTCTCTCTGACGTATCCGCGCCCTATCTGTACCGTCTCTCTGACGTATCCGCGCCCTATCTGTACCGTCTCTCTGACGTATCCGCGCCCTATCTGTACCGTCTCTGTGACGTATCCGCGCCCTATCTGTACCGTCTCTGTGACGTATCCGCGCCCCTATCTGTACCGTCTCTCTGACGTATCCGCGCCCTATCTGTACCGTCTCTCTGACGTATCCGCGCCCTATCTGTACCGTCTCTCTGACGTATCCGCGCCCTATCTGTACCGTCTCTCTGACGTATCCGCGCCCCTATCTGTACCGTCTCTCTGATGTATCCGCGCCCTATCTGTACCGTCTCTCTGATGTATCCGCGCCCTATCTGTACCGTCTCTCTGATGTATCCGCGCCCTATCTGTACCGTCTCTCTGATGTATCCGCGCCCTATCTGTACCGTCTCTCTGATGTATCCGCGCCCTATCTGTACCGTCTCTCTGATGTATCCGCGCCCTATCTATACTGTATATTTTCCTAATATTTTTGTGTTGGCCTCTATTTCACACCGTTTGGGGCGTGTCTGGTCAACCAGATAATCTCACCATGTAAATCCTCTCGGACAAGCCCCAAGACCCGACTGAAGTCACCCAGCTGTGGGATCAACGAATCCAGTATCTCGAATACAAGCCGAACTCTTTCCTCCGTCGGTGGCCAAAAAGATACGTCACCGCGCTCCTTAAACAGGCGGACAAGGTACGGATTGGCTGTGGGCAGAGGAAGAGGAGGAGACCAAGAAGTACAGCGAAATATACTTAAGAAAACCTGTGTAATACACACAGACATATAGAGAGATAGTATATGTATATCTCTAAATCAGACAGTGCCCAGTAACCTGTATAATACACACACACACAGTGCCTGGTAACCTGTACAATACACACACACAGTGCCTGGTAACCTGTACAATACACACACACACACACACAGTGCCCGGTAACCTGTACAATACACACACACACACACACACAGTGCCCGGTATCCTGTACAATACACACACACAGTGCCTGGTAACCTGTATAATACACACACACACAGTGCCTGGTAACCTGTACAATACACACACACAGTGCCTGGTAACCTGTATAATACACACACACACACACACACACACACACACACACAGTGCCCGGTAACCTGTACAATACACACACACAGTGCCTGGTAACCTGTATAATACACACACACACACACACACAGTGCCCGGTAACCTGTACAATACACACACACAGTGCCTGGTAACCTGTATAATACACACACACAGTGCCCGGTAACCTGTACAATACACACACACACATACATAGTGCCCGGTAACCTGTATAATACACACACACACATACATAGTGCCCGGTAACCTGTACAATACACACACACAGTGCCTGGTAACCTGTATAATACACACACACAGTGCCCGGTAACCTGTACAATACACACACACACATACATAGTGCCCGGTAACCTGTATAATACACACACACACATACATAGTGCCCGGTAACCTGTACAATACACACACACAGTGCCTGGTAACCTGTACAATACACACACACACACACACAGTGCCCGGTAACCTGTATAATACACACACACACAGTGCCTGGTAACCTGTACAATACACACACACAGTGCCCGGTAACCTGTACAATACACACACACACACAGTGCCCGGTAACCTGTACAATACACACACACAGTGCCCGGTAACCTGTATAATACACACACACACAGTGCCTGGTAACCTGTACAATACACACACACAGTGCCTGGTAACCTGTACAATACACACACACACACACACACACAGTGCCCGGTAACCTGTACAATACACACACACAGTGCCCGGTAACCTGTATAATACACACACACACAGTGCCTGGTAACCTGTACAATACACACACACAGTGCCCAGTAACCTGTACAATACACACACACAGTGCCCGGTAACCTGTACAATACACACACACAGTGCCCGGTAACCTGTACAATACACACATACAGTGCCCGGTAACCTGTACAATACACACACAGTGCCCGGTAACCTGTACAATACACAAACAGTGCCCAGTAACCTGTACAATACGCACACATACACACACACAGTGCCCGGTAACCTGTACAATACACACACACAGTGCCCGGTAACCTGTACAATACACACACACAGTGCCCGGTAACCTGTACAATACACACACACAGTGCCCGGTAACCTGTACAATACACACACAGTGCCCGGTAACCTGTACAATACACAAACAGTGCCCGGTAACCTGTACAATACGCACACATACACACACACAGTGCCCGGTAACCTGTACAATACACACACACAGTGCCCGGTAACCTGTACAATACACACACACACAGTGCCCGGTAACCTGTACAATACACACACACACAGTGCCCGGTAACCTGTACAATACACACACACAGTGCCCGGTAACCTGTATAATACACACACACACACACACAGTGCCCGGTAACCTGTACAATACACACACACAGTGCCTGGTAACCTGTACAACACACACACACACACACACACACACACAGTGCCCGGTAACCTGTACAATACACACACACAGTGCCTGGTAACCTGTATAATACACACACACACAGTGCCTGGTAACCTGTACAATACACACACAGTGCCCGGTAACCTGTACAATACACACACACACACACACACAGTGCCCGGTAACCTGTACAATACACACACACAGTGCCCGGTAACCTGTATAATACGCACACACACAGTGCCCGGTAACCTGTACAATACGCACACATACACACACACAGTGCCCGGTAACCTGTACAATACACACACACAGTGCCCGGTAACCTGTACAATACACACACACAGTGCCTGGTAACCTGTACAATACACACACACAGTGCCCGGTAACCTGTACAATACACACACACACACACACACAGTGCCCGGTAACCTGTACAATACACACACACAGTGCCCGCTAACCTTTATAATACACACACACACAGTGCCTGGTAACCTGTACAATACAAACACACAGTGCCTGGTAACCTGTAGAATACACACACACACACACACACAGTGCCCGGTAACCTGTACAATACACACACACAGTGCCCGGTAACCTGTATAATACACACACACACAGTGCCTGGTAACCTGTACAATACACACACACAGTGCCCGGTAACCTGTACAATACACACACACAGTGCCCGGTAACCTGTACAATACACACACACAGTGCCCGGTAACCTGTACAATACACACATACAGTGCCCGGTAACCTGTACAATACACACACAGTGCCCGGTAACCTGTACAATACACAAACAGTGCCCGGTAACCTGTACAATACGCACACATACACACACACACACACACACAGTGCCCGGTAACCTGTACAATACACACACACAGTGCCCGGTAACCTGTATAATACACACACACACAGTGCCTGGTAACCTGTACAATACACACACACAGTGCCCGGTAACCTGTACAATACACACACACAGTGCCCGGTAACCTGTACAATACACACACACAGTGCCCGGTAACCTGTACAATACACACATACAGTGCCCGGTAACCTGTACAATACACACACAGTGCCCGGTAACCTGTACAATACACAAACAGTGCCCGGTAACCTGTACAATACGCACACATACACACACACAGTGCCCGGTAACCTGTACAATACACACACACAGTGCCCGGTAACCTGTACAATACACACACACAGTGCCCGGTAACCTGTACAATACACACACAGAGTGCCCGGTAACCTGTACAATACACACACACAGTGCCCGGTAACCTGTACAATACACACACACAGTGCCCGGTAACCTGTACAATATACACACACAGTGCCCGGTAACCTGTACAATACACACACACAGTGCCCGGTAACCTGTACAATACACACACACAGTGCCCGGTAACCTGTACAATACACACACACAGTGCCCGGTAACCTGTACAATACACACACACAGTGCCCGGTAACCTGTACAATACACACACACAGTGCCCGGTAACCTGTACAATAAACACACACAGTGCCCGGTAACCTGTACAATAAACACACACAGTGCCCGGTAACCTGTACAATACACACACACAGTGCCCGGTAACCTGTATAATACACACACACACACACAGTTCCAGGTAACCTGTATAATACACACACACACACACACACAGTGCCCGGTAACCTGTACAATACACACACACAGTGCCCGGTAACCTGTACAATACACACACACAGTGCCCGGTAACCTGTACAATACACACACACAGTGCCCGGTAACCTGTACAATACACACACACAGTGCCCGGTAACCTGTATAATACACACACACAGTGCCCGGTAACCTGTACAATACACACACACAGTGCCCGGTAACCTGTACAATACACACACACACACACACAGTGCCAGGTAACCTGTATAATACACACACACACACACACACAGTGCCAGGTAACCTGTATAATACACACACACACACACACAGTGCCAGGTAACCTGTATAATACACACACACACACACACACACACAGTGCCCGGTAACCTGTACAATACACACACACAGTGCCCGGTAACCTGTACAATACACACACACAGTGCCCGGTAACCTGTACAATACACACACACACACACACAGTGCCCGGTAACCTGTACAATACACACACACAGTGCCTGGTAACCTGTACAATACACACACACACAGTGCCCGGTAACCTGTACAATACACACACACAGTGCCCGGTAACCTGTACAATACACACACACAGTGCCCGGTAACCTGTACAATACACACACACACAGGGGGGGGGGGGGGGGGTAACAGGGCGGGGGGGGGGGTTGGGGGTCACAGGGCTCGTCACCCTACAGGGCGGAGGGGGGGGGGGGTCACAGGGCTCCTCATCCTACAGGGGGGGGGGGGGGGGGGGGGTCACAGGGCTCCTCATCCTACAGGGCGGGGGGGGGGTCACAGGGCTCCTCACCCTACAGGGCGGAGGGGGGGGATCACAGGGCTCCTCATCCTACAGGGCGGGGGGGGGGTCACAGGGCTCCTCATCCTACAGGGCGGGGGGGGGTTGGGGTCACAGGGCTCCTCATCCTACAGGGCGGGGGGGTTGGGGTCACAGGGCTCCTCATCCTACAGGGCGGGGGGGCGTCACAGGGCTCCTCATCCTACAGGGCGGAGAGGGGGATCACAGGGCTCCTCATCCTACAGGGCGGAGAGGGGGATCACAGGGCTCCTCATCCTACAGGGCGGAGAGGGGGTCGGGGTCACAGGGCTCCTCATCCTACAGGGCGGAGAGGGGGGGGGGGGTCACAGGGCTCCTCATCCTACAGGGCGGAGAGGGGGGGGGGGGTCACAGGGCTCCTCATCCTACTGGGCGGGGGGGGGGGTCACAGGGCTCCTCATCCTACTGGGCGGGGGGGGTCACAGGGCTCCTCATCCTACAGGGCGGGGGGGGGGATCACAGGGCTCTTCATCCTACAGGGCGGAGGGGGGGGGGGTCACAGGGCTCCTCATCCTACAGGGGGGGGGGGGGGGGTCACAGGGCTCCTCACCCTACAGGGCGGGGGGGGGGGGGGTCACAGGGCTCCTCATCCTACAGGGCGGGGGGGGTCACAGGGCTCCTCATCCAAAAGGGCGGAGAGGGGGGGGGTCACAGGGCTCCTCATCCCACAGGGCGGGGGGGGGTTGGAGTCACAGGGCTCCTCATCCTACAGGGCGGGGGGGGTTGGGGTCACAGGGCTAATCATCCGACAGGGCGGGGGGGAGGTCACAGGGCTCCTCATCCTACAGGGCGGGGGGGGGGGTCACAGGGCTCCTCATCCTACAGGGGGGGGGGGGGGTCACAGGGCTCCTCATCCTACAGGGGGGGGGGGGGGTCACAGGGCTCCTCATCCTACAGGGCGGGGGGGAGGTCACAGGGCTCCTCATCCTACAGGGCGGGGGGAGGTCGCAGGGCTCCTCACCCTACAGGGCGGAGGGGGGGATCACAGGGCTCCTCATCCTACAGGGCGGGGGGGGAGGTCACAGGGCTCCTCATCCTACAGGGGGGGGGGGGGGGGGTCACAGGGCTCCTCATCCTCACGGGGCGGGGGGGGGTCACAGGGCTCCTCATCCCACAGGGGGGGGGGGGGTCACAGGGCTCCTCATCCTACAGGGCGGGGGGGGTCACAGGGCTCCTCATCCTACAGGGCGGGGGGGTCTGTATACCCCCTCTGTACACCCCTGTATAGTGCCCCCTGTATAGCCCGCAGTCTGTACACCACCCCGTACACCTCCCCCTCTGTATACCCCTGTATATCCCCCTTCTGTACTGTACACCCCTGTATACCTCGCCCTCTGTATTGTACACCCCTGTATATCCCCCTTCTGTACTGTACACCCCTGTATACCTCGCCATCTGTATTGTACACCCCTGTATACCTCGCCCTCTGTACTGTACACCCCTGTATACCTCGCCATCTGTATTGTACACCCCTGTATACCTCGCCCTCTGTATTGCACACCCCTGTATACCTTGCCCTCTGTATTGTACACCCCTGTATACCTCGCCCTCTGTATTGCACACCCCTGTATACCTCGCCCTCTGTATTGTACACCCCTGTATACCTCGCTCTCTGTATTGTACACCCCTGTATACCTCGCCCTCTGTATTGTACACCCCTGTATACCTCCCCTGTATACCTCGCCCTCTGTATTGTACACCCCTGTATACCTCGCTCTCTGTATTGTACACCCCTGTATACCTCCCCTGTATACCTCGCCCTCTGTATTGTACACCCCTGTATACCTCCCCTGTATACCTCGCCCTCTGTATTGTACACCCCTGTATACCTCGCCCTCTGTATTGTACACCCCTGTATACCTCCCCTGTATACCTCGCCCTCTGTATTGTACACCCCTGTATACCTCGCCCTCTGTATTGTACACCCCTGTATACCTCACCCTCTGTATTGTACACCCCTGTATACCTCGCCCGCTGTATTGTACACCCCTGTATACCTCGCCCTCTGTATTGTACACCCCTGTATACCTCGCTCTCTGTATTGTACACCCCTGTATACCTCCCCCCCCTGTATTGTACACCCCTGTATACCTCGCTCTCTGTATTGTACACCCCTGTATACCTCGCTCTCTGTATTGTACACCCCTGTATACCTCGCCCTCTGTATTGCACACCCCTGTATACCTCGCCCTCTGTATTGTACACCCCTGTATACCTCGCCCTCTGTATTGTACACCCCTGTATACCTCGCCCGCTGTATTGTACACCCCTGTATACCTCGCCCTCTGTATTGTACACCCCTGTATACCTCGCCCGCTGTATTGTACACCCCTGTATACCTCGCCCTCTGTATTGTACAACCCTGTATACCTCGCTCTCTGTATTGTACACCCCTGTATACCTCCCCCCCCTGTATTGTACACCCCTGTATACCTCGCCCTCTGCATTGTACACCCCTGTATACCTCGCCCTCTGTATTGCACACCCCTGTATACCTCCCCTGTATACCTCGCCCGCTGTATTGTACACCCCTGTATACCTCGCCCTCTGTATTGTACACCCCTGTATACCTCGCCCGCTGTATTGTACACCCCTGTATACCTCGCCCTCTGTATTGTACACCCCTGTATACCTCGCTCTCTGTATTGTACACCCCTGTATACCTCCCCCTCTGTACTGTACACCCCTGTATACCTCGCTCTCTGTATTGTACACCCCTGTATACCTCGCCCTCTGTATTGCACACCCCTGTATACCTCCCCTGTATACCTCGCCCTCTGTATTGTACACCCCTGTATACCTCGCCCTCTGTATTGTACACCCCTGTATACCTCGCCCGCTGTATTGTACACCCCTGTATACCTCGCCCTCTGTATTGTACACCCCTGTATACCTCGCTCTCTGTATTGTACACCCCTGTATACCTCGCTCTCTGTATTGTACACCCCTGTATACCTCGCCCTCTGTATTGCACACCCCTGTATACCTCCCCTGTATACCTCGCCCTCTGTATTGTACACCCCTGTATACCTCACCCTCTGTATTGTACACCCCTGTATACCTCGCCCTCTGTATTGCACACCCCTGTATACCTCGCCCTCTGTATTGTACACCCCTGTATACCTCGCCCTCTGTATTGTACACCCCTGTATACCTCGCCCGCTGTATTGTACACCCCTGTATACCTCGCCCTCTGTATTGTACACCCCTGTATAGCTCGCCCGCTGTATTGTACACCCCTGTATACCTCGCCCTCTGTATTGTACACCCCTGTATACCTTGCCCTCTGTATTGTACACCCCTGTATACCTCGCCCTCTGTATTGTACACCCCTGTATACCTCGCCCTCTGTATTGTACACCCCTGTATACCTCGCCCGCTGTATTGTACACCCCTGTATACCTCGCCCTCTGTATTGTACACCCCTGTATACCTCGCTCTCTGTATTGTACACCCCTGTATACCTCGCTCTCTGTATTGTACACCCCTGTATACCTCGCCCTCTGTATTGCACACCCCTGTATACCTCCCCTGTATACCTCGCCCTCTGTATTGTACACCCCTGTATACCTCCCCTGTATACCTCGCCCTCTGTATTGTACACCCCTGTATACCTCGCTCTCTGTATTGTACACCCCTGTATACCTCCCCTGTATACCTCCTCACACCGCAGTTACTACCAGAGCTGCAGTCTCAGATCCTCAGGCTTGCTGGGTCTCCGTCACTATGGTTACTGGCCGGTGTCAGAACAACAACAGACTGAGAGGATTTCCCGCGTTATTTACAGGTCACTGCATGGAGGGTAATTATAATAATAACAGATCTAATACGTCATATACAGATAGTATATAGTGTAATCTACCCCCCCCCCCCCATATACAGGTAGTATATAGTGTAATCTACCCCCCCCCCCATATACAGGTAGTATATAGTGTAATGTACCCCCCCCCCCATATACAGGTAGTATATAGTGTAATCTACCCCCCCCCCCATATACAGATAGTATATAGTGTAATCTACCCCCCCCCCCCATATACAGGTAGTATATAGGTGTATGTAATCTACCTCCCCCCCCCCATATACAGGTAGTATATAGTGTAATGCACCCCCCCCCATATACAGGTAGTATATAGTGTAATCTACCCCCCCCCCCCATATACAGGTAGTATATAGTGTAATCTACCCCCCCCCCCATATACAGGTAGTATATAGTGTAATCTACCCCCCCCCCCATATACAGGTAGTATATAGTGTAATCTACCCCCCCCCCCCATATACAGGTAGTATATAGTGTAATCTACCCCCCCCCCCATATACAGGTAGTATATAGTGTAATGTACCCCCCCCCCCATATACAGGTAGTATATAGTGTAATCTACCCCCCCCATATACAGGTAGTATATAGTGTATCACCCCCCCCATACGGTCTATTCCCCCCCCCCATATACAGGTAGTATATAGTGTAATCTACCCCCCCCCATATACAGGTAGTATATAGTGTAATCTACCCCCCCCCCATATACAGGTAGTATATAGTGTAATCTACCCCCCCCCCATATACAGGTAGTATATAGTGTAATCTACCCCCCCCCCCCATATACAGGTAGTATATAGTGTAATCTACCCCCCCCCCCCATATACAGGTAGTATATAGTGTAATCTACCCCCCCCCCATATACAGGTAGTATATAGTGTAATCTACCCCCCCCCCCCCCATATACAGGTAGTATATAGTGTAATCTACCCCCCCCCCATATACAGGTAGTATATAGTATCCCCCCCCCATATACAGGTACTATATAGTGTAATCTACCCCCCCCCCCCCCCCAATACAGGTAGTATATAGTGTAATCTACCCCCCCCCCCAGGTAGTATAAGTGTAACTACCCCCCCCCCATATACAGGTAGTATATAGTGTAATCTACCCCCCCCCATATACAGGTACTATATAGTGTAATCTACCCCCCCCCCCACATACAGGTAGTATATAGTGTAATCCCCCCCCCCCCATATACAGGTAGTATATAGTGTAATCTACCCCCCCCCCCATATACAGGTAGTATATAGTGTAATCTACCCCCCCCCCCCCCCATATACAGGTAGTATATAGTGTAATCTACCCCCCCCCCCATATACAGGTAGTATATAGTGTAATCTACCCCCCCCCCCATATACAGGTAGTATATAGTGTAATCTACCCCCCCCCCCATATACAGGTAGTATATAGTGTAATCTACCCCCCCCATATACAGGTAGTATATAGTGTAATCCCCCCCCCCCCATATACAGGTACTATATAGTGTAATCTACCCCCCCCCCCCCAATACAGGTAGTATATAGTGTAATCCCCCCCCCCCCCCATATACAGGTAGTATATAGTGTAATCTACCCCCCCCCCCATATACAGGTAGTATATAGTGTAATCCTACCCCCCCCCATATACAGGTAGTATATAGTGTAATCTACCCCCCCCCCATATACAGGTAGTATATAGTGTAATCTACCCCCCCCCCCCATATACAGGTAGTATATAGTGTAATCCTACCCCCCCCCCCATATACAGGTAGTATATAGTGTAATCTACCCCCCCCCCCCCCCATATACAGGTAGTATATAGTGTAATCTACCCCCCCCTACCCCCCCATATACAGGTAGTATATAGTGTAATCTACCCCCCCCCATATACAGGTAGTATATAGTGTAATCTACCCCCCCCATATACAGGTAGTATATAGTGTAATCTACCCCCCCCCCCATATACAGGTAGTATATAGTGTAATCTACCCCCCCCCCCCCCATATACAGGTAGTATATAGTGTAATCTACCCCCCCCCATATACAGGTAGTATATAGTGTAATCTACCCCCCCCCCATATACAGGTAGTATATAGTGTAATCTACCCCCCCCCCCATATACAGGTAGTATATAGTGTAATCTACCCCCCCCCCCATATACAGGTAGTATATAGTGTAATCTACCCCCCCCCCCCATATACAGGTAGTATATAGTGTAATCTACCCCCCCCCCATATACAGGTAGTATATAGTGTAATCTACCCCCCCCCCCCATATACAGGTAGTATATAGTGTAATCTACCCCCCCCCCCCATATACAGGTAGTATATAGTGTAATCTACCCCCCCCCCACAACAGGTATATACAGGTAGTATATAGTTTGTAATCTACCCCCCCCCCCATATACAGGTAGTATATAGTGTAATCTACCCCCCCCCATATACAGGTAGTATATAGTGTAATCTACCCCCCCCCCCCATATACAGGTACTATATAGTGTAATCTACCCCCCCCCCCCCATATACAGGTAGTATATAGTGTAATCTACCCCCCCCCCATATACAGGTAGTATATAGTGTAATCTACCCCCCCCCCATATACGCCCCCCCCCCATATACAGGTAGTATATAGTGTAATCCCCCTACCCCCCCCATATACAGGTAGTATATAGTGTAATCTACCCCCCCCCCCATATACAGGTAGTATATAGTGTAATCTACCCCCCCCCCCCCCCCATATACAGGTAGTATATAGTGTAATCCCCCCCCCCCCCCCCCCCATATACAGGTACTATATAGTGTAATCTACCCCCCCCCCCCCCATATACAGGTAGTATATAGTGTAATCTACCCCCCCCCCCATATACAGGTAGTATATAGTGTAATCTACCCCCCCCCCCATATACAGGTAGTATATAGTGTAATCTACCCCCCCCCCCATATACAGGTAGTATATAGTGTAATCTACCCCCCCCCCCCATATACAGGTAGTATATAGTGTAATCTACCCCCCCCCATATACAGGTAGTATATAGTGTAATCTACCCCCCCCCCCCATATACAGGTAGTATATAGTGTAATCTACCCCCCCCCCCCCCATATACAGGTAGTATATAGTGTAATCCCCCCCCCCCATATACAGGTAGTATATAGTGTAATCTACCCCCCCCCCCCATATACAGGTAGTATATAGTGTAATCTACCCCCCCCCCCCATATACAGGTAGTATATAGTGTAATCTACCCCCCCCCCCCCATATACAGGTAGTATATAGTGTAATCTACCCCCCCCCCCATATACAGGTAGTATATAGTGTAATCTACCCCCCCCAAAAAACAGGTAGTATATAGTGTAATCTACCCCCCCCCCATATACAGGTAGTATATAGTGTAATCTACCCCCCCCCCCCATATACAGGTAGTATATAGTGTAATCTACCCCCCCCCCCCATATACAGGTAGTATATAGTGTAATCTACCCCCCCCCCCATATACAGGTAGTATATAGTGTAATCACCCCCCCCCCCCCATATACAGGTAGTATATAGTGTAATCTACCCCCCCCCCATATACAGGTAGTATATAGTGTAATCTACCCCCCCCCCCCATATACAGGTAGTATATAGTGTAATCTACCCCCCCCCCCCATATACAGGTAGTATATAGTGTAATCTACCCCCCCCCCCATATACAGGTAGTATATAGTGTAATCTACCCCCCCCCCATATACAGGTAGTATATAGTGTAATCTACCCCCCCCCCATATACAGGTAGTATATAGTGTAATCTACCCCCCCCCCCCCCCATATACAGGTAGTATATAGTGTAATCTACCCCCCCCCTACCCCCCCCCATATACAGGTAGTATATAGTGTAATCTACCCCCCCCCATATACAGGTAGTATATAGTGTAATCTACCCCCCCCATATACAGGTAGTATATAGTGTAATCTACCCCCCCCCCCATATACAGGTAGTATATAGTGTAATCTACCCCCCCCCTATACAGGTAGTATATAGTGTAATCTACCCCCCCCCCCATATACAGGTAGTATATAGTGTAATCTACCCCCCCCCCATATACAGGTAGTATATAGTGTAATCTACCCCCCCCCCATATACAGGTAGTATATAGTGTAATCTACCCCCCCCCCATATACAGGTAGTATATAGTGTAATCTACCCCCCCCCCATATACAGGTAGTATATAGTGTAATCTACCCCCCCCCCATATACAGGTAGTATATAGTGTAATCTACCCCCCCCCATATACAGGTAGTATATAGTGTAATCTACCCCCCCCCCCCATATACAGGTAGTATATAGTGTAATCTACCCCCCCCCATATACAGGTAGTATATAGTGTAATCACCCCCCCCACAGGTAGTATATACCCCCCCCATATACAGGTAGTATATAGTGTAATCTACCCCCCCCCATATACAGGTAGTATATAGTGTAATCTACCCCCCCCCATATACAGGTAGTATATAGTGTAATCTACCCCCCCCCATATACAGGTAGTATATAGTGTAATCTACCCCCCCCCCATATACAGGTAGTATATAGTGTAATCCCCACCCCCCCCATATACAGGTAGTATATAGTGTAATCTACCCCCCCCCCCATATACAGGTAGTATATAGTGTAATCTACCCCCCCCCCATATACAGGTAGTATATAGTGTAATCTACCCCCCCCCATATACAGGTAGTATATAGTGTAATCTACCCCCCCCCCATATACAGGTAGTATATAGTGTAATCTACCCCCCCCCCCATATACAGGTAGTATATAGTGTAATCTACCCCCCCCCCCCATATACAGGTAGTATATAGTGTAATCCCCCCCCCCCCATATACAGGTAGTATATAGTGTAATCTACCCCCCCCCCCCCATATACAGGTAGTATATAGTGTAATCTACCCCCCCCCCCATATACAGGTAGTATATAGTGTAATCTACCCCCCCCCCCATATACAGGTAGTATATAGTCACCCCCCCCCACCCCCCCCCTATACAGGTAGTATATAGTGTAATCTACCCCCCCCCCCGTATACAGGTAGTATATAGTGTAATCTACCCCCCCCCGTATACAGGTAGTATATAGTGTAATCTACCCCCCCCCCCATATACAGGTAGTATATAGTGTAATCTACCCCCCCCCCATATACAGGTAGTATGTAGTGTAATCTCCCCCCCCCCCCATATACAGGTAGTATATAGTGTAATCTACCCCCCCCCCCATATACAGGTAGTATATAGTTTAATCTACCCCCCCCCCATATACAGTTAGTATATAGTGTAATCTACCCCCCCCCCCATATGCAGGTAGTATATAGTGTAATCTACCCCCCCCCCCATATACAGGTAGTATATAGTGTAATCTACCCCCCCCCATATACAGGTAGTATATAGTGTAATCTACCCCCCCCCATATACAGGTAGTATATAGTGTAATCTACCCCCCCCTTATACAGGTAGTATATAGTGTAATCTACCCCCCCCCCGTATACAGGTAGTATATAGTGTAATCTACCCCCCCCCCTCCCCCCGTATACAGGTAGTATATAGTGTAATCTACCCCCCCATATACAGGTAGTATATAGTGTAATTTACCCCCCCATATACAGATAGTATATAGTGTAATCTACCCCCCCCCCCCCATATACAGGTAGTATATAGTGTAATCCCCCCCCCCCCCCCATATACAGGTAGTATATAGTGTAATCTACCTCCCCCCCATATACAGGTAGTATATAGTGTAATCTACCTCCCCCCATATACAGGTAGTATATAGTGTAATCTACCCCCCCCTCCCGTATACAGGTAGTATATAGTGTAATCTACCCCCCCCCCCCCCGTATACAGGTAGTATATAGTGTAATCTACCCCCCCATATACAGGTAGTATATAGTGTAATTTACCCCCCCATATACAGATAGTATATAGTGTAATCTACCCCCCCCCCATATACAGGTAGTATATAGTGTAATCTACCCCCCCCCCCATATACAGGTAGTATATAGTGTAATCTACCCCCCCCCCCCCATATACAGGTAGTATATAGTGTAATCTACCCCCCCCCCCATATACAGGTAGTATATAGTGTAATCTACCCCCCCCCATATACAGGTAGTATATAGTGTAATCTACCCCCCCCCCCATATACAGGTAGTATATAGTGTAATCTACCCCCCCCCATATACAGGTAGTATATAGTGTAATCTACCCCCCCCATATACAGGTAGTATATAGTGTAATCTACCTCCCCCATATACAGGTAGTATATAGTGTAATCTACCTCCCCCCCATATACAGGTAGTATATAGTGTAATCTACCCCCCCCCATATACAGGTAGTATATAGTGTAATCTACCCCCCCCCCATATACAGGTAGTATATAGTGTAATCCCCCCCCCCCCCCTCATATACAGTTAGTATATAGTGTAATCTACCCCCCCCCCCATATACAGGTAGTATATAGTGTAATCTACTCCCCCCCCCATATACAGGTAGTATATAGTGTAATCTACCCCCTCCCCCATATACAGGTAGTATATAGTGTAATCTACCCCCCCATATACAGGTAGTATATAGTGTAATCTACCCCCCCCCCCATATACAGGTAGTATATAGTGTAATCTACCCCCCCCTCATATACAGTTAGTATATAGTGTAATCTACCCCCCCCCCCCCATATACAGGTAGTATATAGTGTAATCTACTCCCCCCCATATACAGGTAGTATATAGTGTAATCTACCCCCCCCCATATACAGGTAGTATATGGTGTAATCTACCCCCCCATATACAGGTAGTATATAGTGTAATCTACTCCCCTCCCCGTATACAGGTAGTATGTAGTGTAATTCCCCCCCCCCCATATACAGGTAGTATATAGTGTAAACTACCCCCCCCCCCCATATACAGGTAGTATATAGTTTAATCTACCCCCCCCATATACAGTTAGTATATAGTGTAATCTACCCCCCCCCCCCATATACAGGTAGTATATAGTGTAATCTACCCCCCATATACAGGTAGTATATAGTGTAATCTACCCCCCCATATACAGGTAGTATATAGTGTAATCTACCCCCCGTTATACAGGTAGTATATAGTGTAATCTACCCCCCCCCCGTATACAGGTAGTATATAGTGTAATCTACCCCCCCTCCCCCCCCGTATACAGGTAGTATATAGTGTAATCTACCCCCCCATATACAGGTAGTATATAGTGTAATTTACCCCCCCCATATACAGATAGTATATAGTGTAATCTACCCCCCCCCATATACAGGTAGTATATAGTGTAATCTACCCCCCCCCCCCCCATATACAGGTAGTATATAGTGTAATCTACCTCCCCCCCCATATACAGGTAGTATATAGTGTAATCTACCTCCCCCCCCATATACAGGTAGTATATAGTGTAATCTACCCCCCCTATATACAGGTAGTATATAGTGTAATCTACCCCCCCATATACAGGTAGTATATAGTGTAATTTACCCCCCCATATACAGATAGTATATAGTGTAATCTACCCCCCCCATATACAGGTAGTATATAGTGTAATCTACCCCCCCCCCCCATATACAGGTAGTATATAGTGTAATCTACCCCCCCCCCCATATACAGGTAGTATATAGTGTAATCTACCCCCCCATATACAGATAGTATATAGTGTAATCTACCCCCCCCCCCATATACAGGTAGTATATAGTGTAATCTACCCCCCCCCCATATACAGGTAGTATATAGTGTAATCTACCCCCCCCCATATACAGATAGTATATAGTGTAATCTACCCCCCCCCCCATATACAGGTAGCATATAGTGTAATCTACCCCCCCCCCCCCCATATACAGGTAGTATATAGTGTAATCTACCCCCCCCCCCCCATATACAGATAGTATATAGTGTAATCTACCCCCCCCCCCCATATACAGGTAGTATATAGTGTAATCTACCCCCCCCCCCCCCCATATACAGATAGTATATAGTGTAATCTACCCCCCCATATACAGGTAGTATATAGTGTAATCTACCCCCCCCCCCCCATATACAGATAGTATATAGTGATATAGTGATCTACATAAGGAGTAAGGACAGATCAGGTGATCTTTATGTACAGTCAATCTGTCCTTACTCCTGGTACAGGCAATCTGTTCTTACTCCTTATGTTCAGGCGATCTGTCCTTACTCCTTATGTACAGGCGATATGTCCTTACTCCTTATGTACAGGCGATCTGTCCTTGCTCCTTATGTACAGGCGATCTGTCCTTGCTCCTTATGTACAGGCGATCTGTCCTTGCTCCTTATGTACAGGCGATCTGTCCTTGCTCCTTATGTACAGGCGATCTGTCCTTGCTCCTTATGTACAGGCGATCTGTCCTTACTCCTTATGTACAGGCGATCTGTCCTTACTCCTTATGTACAGGCGATCTGTCCTTACTCCTTATGTACAGGCGATCTGTCCTTACTCCTTATGTACAGGCGATCTGTCCTTACTCCTTATGTACAGGCGATCTGTCCTTACTCCTTATGTACAGGCGATCTGTCCTTACTCCTTATGTACAGGCGATCTGTCCTTACTCCTTATGTACAGGCGATCTGTCCTTACTCCTTATGTACAGGCGATCTGTCCTTACTCCTTATGTACAGGCGATCTGTCCTTACTCCTTATGTACAGGCGATCTGTCCTTACTCCTTATGTACAGGCGATCTGTCCTTACTCCTTATGTACAGGCGATCTGTCCTTACTCCTTATGTACAGGCGATCTGTCCTTACTCCTTATGTACAGGCGATCTGTCCTTACTCCTTATGTACAGGCGATCTGTCCTTACTCCTTATGTACAGGCGATCTGTCCTTACTCCTTATGTACAGGCGATCTGTCCTTACTCCTTATGTACAGGCGATCTGTCCTTACTCCTTATGTACAGGCGATCTGTCCTTACTCCTTATGTACAGGTGATCTGTCCTTACTCCTTATGTACAGGCGATCTGTCCTTACTCTTTATGTACAGGCGATCTGTCCTTACTCTTTATGTACAGGCGATCTGTTTTTACTCCTTATGTACAGGTGATCTGTCCCTGCTCCTTATGTACAGGTGATTTTTTCTTCTCTCCGATCACAGCCCTTGCTGCTCACTGACAGCTGAGGTGACAGCCGGCTTGTTCCGTGGGCGGCCAATCACAGCGCGCTGCTCAGGACTGGGAGACGCCAATGGTGTGCGGCCTCTTATGTTGTGACTGGAGAAGCAGGAAGTGGGATGCAGATCAGGAGTCACCTTAGCATCATGGTGGCTGCTCCTGATGATTGATTGCAGGGTGATGTGTCAGGCGGAGACGCTGCCATCGCCTCTGCTGTCACTGCTGCTGCCATTGTGTGTGCAGGCTGATCAGCTGGATGCTGACAATACTGCAGTGCTGGTTCAGTGAAAGCCCTGACGGGGGGGGGAGGAGGAGGATGCTGAGACCCCCCAAGGGTATAGCAGTGGTCAGCCGGAGATCGGGGTGAGCTGGGGGCGCTTCACGTCATCTCCTGAGGACAAGACTCACAATACACGCAGACATGTTGGAAGAGGCGGCACAGAAGTGGCATCCCACCCATGTCCAGGTCACCGTGTTACAGGCCCGAGACCTCCACCCCAAAGGCAAGCATGGCACCAACGACACATACACCATCATTCAGCTGGGCAAGGAGAAGTACTCCACCTCGGTGGTGGAGAAAAGCCTCAGCCCCGTGTGGAAGGAAGAGGCGTCCTTCGAGCTGCCAGGCCTCATGCTCCAGGACAGCCCTGAGCAGTACCAGCTACTACTGACCGCCATGCACCGCTCCCTGGTGGGCCTCGACAAGTTCCTGGGTCAGGTCTCCATCAACCTCAACCGAATCTTCCAGAATAAGGAGCGGCAGAAAACAGAGTAAGTCACACTATGTGGGCTCCAGCCTGGGGGGCTTAGTGAGGGTCCGGCTGGGCTGTATTCAGGAAAACCTGCTCCGCAAGAGCTCCATGTCCTCTGGCCAGGCCGAATTCCTGACCGGCCACTCATCACTGCCCATTGTCATGCACTCAGCAAGGGACCGAGCAATAAGATGTATGCCTGTGGTGCCGCTTATCTCCAGTGTCTGTACTGTGCACATCTATGTCTCCCCCACCAATAAGATGTATGCCTGTGGTGCCGCTTATCTCCAGTGTCTGTACTGTGCACATCTATGTCTCCCCCACTAATAAGATGTATGCCTGTGGTGCCGCTTATCTCCAGTGTCTGTACTGTGCACATCTATGTCTCCCCCACTAATAAGATGTATGCCTGTGGTGCCGCTTATCTCCAGTGTCTGTACTGTGCACATCTATGTCTCCCCCACTAATAAGATGTATGCCTGTGGTGCCGCTTATCTCCAGTGTCTGTACTGTGCACATCTATGTCTCCCCCACCAATAAGATGTATGCCTGTGGTGCCGCTTATCTCCAGTGTCTGTACTGTGCACTACTCTGTTCCCCCCCACTAATAAGATGTATGCCTGTGGTGCCGCTTATCTCCAGTGTCTGTACTGTGCACATCTATGTCTCCCCCACCAATAAGATGTATGCCTGTGGTGCCGCTTATCTCCAGTGTCTGTACTGTGCACTACTCTGTTCCCCCCCACTAATAAGATGTATGCCTGTGGTGCCGCTTATCTCCAGTGTCTGTACTGTGCACATCTATGTCTCCCCCACCAATAAGATGTATGCCTGTGGTGCCGCTTATCTCCAGTGTCTGTACTGTGCACTACTCTGTTCCCCCCCACTAATAAGATGTATGCCTGTGGTGCCGCTTATCTCCAGTGTCTGTACTGTGCACATCTATGTCTCCCCCACTAATAAGATGTATGCCTGTGGTGCCGCTTATCTCCAGTGTCTGTACTGTGCACATCTATGTCTCCCCCACTAATAAGATGTATGCCTGTGGTGCCGCTTATCTCCAGTGTCTGTACTGTGCACTACTCTGTTCCCCCCCACTAATAAGATGTATGCCTGTGGTGCCGCTTATCTCCAGTGTCTGTACTGTGCACTACTCTGTTCCCCCCCACTAATAAGATGTATGCCTGTGGTGCCGCTTATCTCCAGTGTCTGTACTGTGCACATCTATGTCTCCCCCACTAATAAGATGTATGCCTGTGGTGCCGCTTATCTCCAGTGTCTGTACTGTGCACATCTATGTCTCCCCCACTAATAAGATGTATGCCTGTGGTGCCGCTTATCTCCAGTGTCTGTACTGTGCACTACTCTGTTCCCCCCCACTAATAAGATGTATGCCTGTGGTGCCGCTTATCTCCAGTGTCTGTACTGTGCACATCTATGTCTCCCCCACCAATAAGATGTATGCCTGTGGTGCCGCTTATCTCCAGTGTCTGTACTGTGCACTACTCTGTTCCCCCCCACTAATAAGATGTATGCCTGTGGTGCCGCTTATCTCCAGTGTCTGTACTGTGCACATCTATGTCTCCCCCACCAATAAGATGTATGCCTGTGGTGCCGCTTATCTCCAGTGTCTGTACTGTGCACTACTCTGTTCCCCCCCACTAATAAGATGTATGCCTGTGGTGCCGCTTATCTCCAGTGTCTGTACTGTGCACTACTCTGTCCCCCCCACCAATAAGATGTATGCCTGTGGTGCCGCTTATCTCCAGTGTCTGTACTGTGCACATCTATGTCTCCCCCACTAATAAGATGTATGCCTGTGGTGCCGCTTATCTCCAGGGTCTGTACAGTGCACATCTATGTCTCCCCCACTAATAAGATGTATGCCTGTGGTGCCGCTTATCTCCAGGGTCTGTACAGTGCACATCTATGTCTCCCCCACTAATAAGATGTATGCCTGTGGTGCCGCTTATCTCCAGGGTCTGTACAGTGCACTACTCTGTCCCCCCCACCAATAAGATGTATGCCTATAATGGCCGAAGATACCCTTGTTGCCGCTTATCTCCAGGGTCTGTGGCTCACGGTGTGGGGATGGGCAGAGTGTGTTACGCAGAGTGTGTTACGCAGGGTGTGGGGATGGGCAGAACAGAATGATGAGCGTGGCTGTGCCCTTCTCTCCAGACCCCCTCAGGCTCTTCTTCTCTGGCTGCCCCTCTTTCTCTACAAAGGCTGATATTATGACTACATAGGGGTGGGTGATCACAGTGCAGTTACATCCACTGACCAGTGGTGGCGCCTTCTTCCTCTCAGGACTTTACTTTATCATTTTTTTTTCTCCCATCCTGAAGTACAGAATTAATAGTGTATACTGGTGTATAATAGTGCATAGTGGTGTATAATGGTGTATAATAGTGCATAGTGGTGTATAATGGTGTATAATAGTGCATAGTGGTGTATACTGGTGAATAATAGTGTATAGTGATTAATAATAGTGTATAGTGGTGTATAATAGTGTATACTAGTGTATAGTGGTGTATACTAGTGTACAGTCATGGCCAAAAGTTTTGAGAATGATACAAATATTAATTTTTACAAAGTCTACTGCTTCAGTTTTTCTAATGGCAATTTGCATATACTCCAGAATGTTATAAAGAGTGATCAGCTTAACAGCAATTACTTGCAAAGTCAATATTTGCCTAGAAAATGAACTTTATCCCCCAAAACACATTTCAACATCATTGCAGCCCTGTCTTAAAAGGACCACCTAACATCGTTTCAGTGATTGCTCCATTAACACAGGTGTGGGTGTTGATGAGGACAGGGCTGGAGATCAATCTGTCATGATTAAGTAAGAATGACACCACTGGACACTTTAAAAGGAGGCTGGTGCTTGCCATCATTGTTTCTCTTCTGTTATCTCTAAAGAAACACGTGCAGTCATCATTGCACTGCACAAAAATGGCCTAACTGGGAAGAGTATTGCAGCTAGAAAGATTGCACCTCAGTCAACAATCTATCGCATCATCAAGAACTTCAAGGAGAGAGGTTCCATTGGTGCCAAAAAGGCTCCAGGGCGCCCAAGAAAGACCAGCAAGCGGCAGGACCGTCTCTTAAAAGTGTTTCAGCTGCGGGATCGGGCTAGCAGCAGTGCAGAGCTTGCTGAGGAATGGCAGCAGGCAGGTGTGAGTGCATCTGCACGCACTGTGAGGCGGAGACTCTTGGAGCAAGGCCTGGTATCAAGGAGGGCAGCAAAGAAGCCACTTCTCTCCAGAAAAAACATCAGGGACAGACTGATATTCTGCAAAAGGTACAGGGAGTGGACTGCTGAGGACTGGGGGAAAGACATTTTCTCTGATGAATCCCCTTTTCGATTGTTTGGAACATCTGGAAAACAGCTTATTCGGAGAAGAAGAGGTGAGCGCTACCACCAGTCTTGTCTCATGCCAACTGTAAAGCATCCTGAAACCATTCATGTGTGGGGTTGCTTCTCAGCCAAGGGAATCGGCTCTCTCACAGTCTTGCCATGAATAAAGAATGGTACCAGAATGTCCTCCAAGAGCAACTTCTCCCAACCGTCCAAGAGCAGTTTGGCGCTCAACAATGCCTTTTCCAGCATGATGGAGCACCTTGCCATAAAGCAAAGGTGATAACTAAATGGCTCAGGGAACAAAACATAGAGATTTTGGGTCCATGGCCTGGAAACTCCCCAGATCTTAATCCCATTGAGAACTTGTGGTCAATCATCAAGAGATGGGTGGACAAACAAAAAACAACAAATTCAGACAAAATTAAAGCATTGATTCTGCAAGAATGGACTGCTATCAGTCAGGATTTGGTCCAGAAGTTGATTGAGAGCATGCCAGGGAGAATTGCAGAGGTCCTGAAGAAGAAGGGTCAACACTGCAAATATTGACTTGCTGCATTAACTCATTCTAACTGTCAATATAAGCTTCTGTTACTCATAATATGAATGCAATTCTATTTCTGTATGTGATAAAAACATCTGACAAACACACATAAAAACCAGAGGGCAGCAGATCATGTGAAAATAGAATATTTGTGTCATCCTCAAAACTTTTGGCCATAACTGTATAATGGTGTATAATAGTGTGTAGTGGTGTATAATAGTGTGTAATGGTGTATAGTGGTGTATAATTGTATATAATGGTGTATAATAGTGCATAGTGGTGTATACTGGTGAATAATAGTGTATAGTGGTTAATAATAGTGTATAGTGGTGTATAATAGTGTATAGTTGTGAATAATGGTGTATAATAGTGTATAGTGGTGTATAATAGTGTATAATAGTGTATAGTGGTGTATAATAGTTTATAATAGTGTATAATGGTGTATAATAGTGTATAATGGTGAATAGTAGTGAATAATAGCGTATAGTGGTGTATAATGGTGAATAATAGTGTATAGTGGTGTATAATTGTGTATAATAGTGTATAGTGGTGTATAATAGTGTAAAATGGTGAATAATAGTGTATAGTGGTGAATAATAGTGTATAATGGTGAATAATAGTGTATAGTGGTATATAATAGTGTATAATGGTGAATAATAGTGTATAGTGGTGTATAATTGTGTATAATGGTATATAATAATGTATAGTGGTGAATAATAGTGTATAGTGGTGTATAATAGTATATAGTGGTGAATAATAGTGTATAATGGTGAATAATAGTGTATAATAGTGTATAGTGGTGTATAATAGTGTACAGTGCTGAATAATAGTGTATAATAGTGTATAATAGTGTATAGTGGTGAATAATAGTGTATAATGGTGAATAATAGTGTATAGTAGTGTATAATAGTGTATAGTGCTGAATAATAGTGTATAATAGTGTATAATAGTGTATAATGGTGTATAATAGTGTATAATGGTGAATAATAGTGTATAGTGGTATATAATAGTGTATAATGGTGAATAATAGTGTATACTGGTGTATAATAGTGTATAGTGGTAAATAATAGTGTATAATGGTTAATAATAGTGTATAGTGGTGAATAATAGTGTATAGTGGTGTATAATGCTGAATAATAGTGTTTAATGGTGTATAATAGTGTATAATGGTGTATAATGGTGTATAATAGTTTATAATGGTGAATAATAGTGCATAGTGGTGTATAATAGTGTATAATACTGTATAATAGTGCATACTGGTGTATAATAGTGTATAGTTGTGTATAATAGTGTATAGTGTTGAATATTTGTGCATAATGGTGTATGATTGTGTATAATAATGTATAATGGAGTGTAGTGGTTTATAATAGTGTATAATGATGTATAATAGTGTATAGTTGCATATAATGGAGTATACTGGTGTATAATAGTGTACTGTATAATGGTGAATAGTGGTGTATAATGGTATTATGTAGTATAGCATTATACTTTTGTATATCTTGTATACTGTATGTAAACCTTCAAATGTAAAGCACCATGGGATTAATATAATAATGTACAGAGCACCATGGGATTAATATAATAATGTACAGAGCACCATGGGATTAATATAATAATGTACAGAGCACCATGGGATTAATATAATAATGTACAGAGCACCATGGAATTAATATAATAATGTACAGAGCACCATGGGATTAATATAATAATGTACAGAGCACCATGGATTTTTATAATGATGTACAGAGCACCATGGGATTAATATAATAATGTACAGAACACCATGGATTTTTATAATGATGTACAGAGCACCATGGGATTAATATAATAATGTACAGAGCACCATGGGATTAATATAATAATGTACCGAGCACCATGGGATTAATATAATAATGTACAGCACCATGGAATTAATATAATAATGTACAGAGCACCATGGGATTAATATAATAATGTACAGAGCACCATGGGATTAATATAATAATGTACAGCACCATGGAAGTAATATAATAATGTACAGAACATGGGATTAATATAATAATGTACAGCACCATGGAATTAGTATAATAATGTACAGAGCACCATGGGAGTAATATAATAATATACAGAGCACCATGGGATTAATATAATAATGTACAGCACCATGGAATTAATATAATAATGTACAGAACATGGAATTAATATAATAATGTACAGAGCACCATGGGATTAATATAATAATGTACAGCACCATGGGATTAATATAATAATGTACAGAGCACCATGGGATTAATATAATAATGTACAGAGCACCATGGAAGTAATATAATAATGTACAGAGCACCATGGGATTAATATAATAATGTACAGAGCACCATGGGATTAATATAATAATGTACAGCACCATGGAATTAATATAATAATGTACAGAGCACCATGGATTTTTATAATGATGTACAGAGCACCATGGGATTAATATAATAATGTACAGAGCACCATGGGATTAATATAATAATGTACAGAGCACCATGGAATTACTATACTAATATACAGCACCATGGGATTAATATAATAATGTACAGAGCACCATGGAATTAATATAATAATGTACAGCACCATGGTATTAATATAATAATGTACAGAACACCATGGGATTAATATAATAATGTACAGAGCACCATGGGATTAATATAATAATGTACAGAGCACCATGTGATTAATATAATAATGTACAGAGCACCATGGAAATAATATAATAATGTACAGAGCACCATGGAATTAATATAATAATGTACAGAGCACCATGGGATTAATATAATAATGTACAGAGCACCATGGGATTAATATAATAATGTACAGAGCACCATGGGATTAATATAATAATGTACAGAGCACCATGGAATTAATATAATAATGTACAGAGCACCATGGGAATAATATAATAATGTACAGCACCATGGGATTAATATAATAATGTACAGAGCACCATGCGATTTATATAATAATGTACAGAGCACCATGGATTAATATAATAATGTACAGAACACCATGGATTTTTATAATGATGTACAGAGCACCATGGGATTAATATAATAATGTACAGAACGTGGAATTAATATAATAATGTACAGAGCACCATGGATTAATATAATAATGTACAGAGCACCATGGATTAATATAATAATGTACAGAGCACCATGGGATTAATATAATAATGTACAGAGCACCATGGGATTAATATAATAATGTACAGCACCATGGAATTAATATAATAATGTACAGAGCACCATGGATTTTTATAATGATGTACAGAGCACCATGGGATTAATATAATAATGTACAGAACACCATGGATTTTTATAATGATGTACAGAGCACCATGGGATTAATATAATAATGTACAGAGCACCATGGGAATAATATAATAATGTACAGCACCATGGGATTAATATAATAATGTACAGAGCACCATGCGATTTATATAATAATGTACAGAGCACCATGGATTAATATAATAATGTACAGAACACCATGGATTTTTATAATGATGTACAGAGCACCATGGGATTAATATAATAATGTACAGAACGTGGAATTAATATAATAATGTACAGAGCACCATGTATTAATATAATAATGTACAGAGCACCATGGGATTAATATAATAATGTACAGAGCACCATGGGATTAATATAATAATGTACAGCACCATGGAATTAATATAATAATGTACAGAGCACCATGGATTTTTATAATGATGTACAGAGCACCATGGGATTAATATAATAATGTACAGAGCACCATGGGATTAATATAATAATGTACAGAGCACCATGGGATTAATATAATAATGTACAGCACCATGGAATTAATATAATAATGTACAGCACCATGGGATTAATATAATAATGTACAGCACCATGGGATTAATATAATAATGTACAGAGCACCATGGGATTAATATAATAATGTACCGAGCACCATGGGATTAATATAATAATGTACAGAGCACCATGGAATTAATATAATAATGTACAGAGCACCATGGGATTAATATAATAATGTACAGAGCACCATGGGATTAATATAATAATGTACAGAGCACCATGTGATTAATATAATAATGTACAGAGCACCATGGAATTAATATAATAATGTACAGAGCACCATGGAAATAATATAATAATGTACAGAGCACCATGGGATTAATATAATAATGTACAGAGCACCATGGGATTAATATAATAATGTACAGAGCACCATGGAATTAATATAATAATGTACAGAGCACCATGGGATTAATATAATAATGTACAGAGCACCATGGGATTAATATAATAATGTACAGAGCACCATGGGATTAATATAATAATGTACAGAGCACCATGGGATTAATATAATAATGTACAGAGCACCATGGGATTAATATAATAATGTACAGAGCACCATGGGATTAATATAATAATGTACAGAGCACCATGGGATTAATATAATAATGTACAGAGCACCATGGGATTAATATAATAATGTACAGAGCACCATGGGATTAATATAATAATGTACAGAGCACCATGGGATTAATATAATAATGTACAGAGCACCATGGAATTAATATAATAATGTACAGAACATGGAATTAATATAATAATGTACAGAGCACCATGGGACTAATATAATAATGTACAGAGCACCATGGGATTAATATAATAATGTACAGCACCATGGAATTAATATAATAATGTACAGAACATGGAATTAATATAATAATGTACAGAGCACCATGGGATTAATATAATAATGTACAGAGCACCATGGGATTAATATAATAATGTACCGAGCACCATGGGATTAATATAATTAATTATAATTTATAATGATGTATAGTGGTATGTAATAGTGTATAATAGTTTATAATGGTGTATAATGTGTGATGGTGTATAATAGTGCCCTGACAGCATAGCCCCGCCTCCTGAGGGAAGTGTCCGCCCCCTGTAATCCTCCTCCTACTTGTATGTAATGATCACAGGTCTGATCAGACACCAAGTCTTACCACAAGAGGGCGGAAAATCCCCCCCCCCCCACTGCCCTATACAAAGGTTCTCAGAGGGTACTTTGGGGTAGTGTACCTCTTGGTGAGAGATCACTGACTACCAGACATGTCTCTACAATGAACTGGAAGACATTTTGCCCAGATGTCAGACTCAGAGGGCGCACACATGGTGAACAACACGCACCAGACCGACCACTAGTACAAAGGAAGGCTTGATCCACTGACAAACACAAGTAGATCCTACAGTTTCCTCGTCCACCATCAGACACAGAGGGCGCCATCATTACACCCCTCTGTCTCTTCATTACACCCCCTGTCTCTTCATTACACCCCCCGTCTCTTCATTACACCTCCTGTCTCTTCATTACACCCCCCGTCTCTTCATTACACCCCCTGTCTCTTCATTACACCCCCTGTCTCTTCATTACACCTCCTGTCTCTTCATTACACCCCCTGTCTCTTCATTACACCTCCTGTCTCTTCATTACACCTCCTGTCTCTTCATTGCACCTCCTGTCTCTTCATTACACCCTCCTGTCTCTTCATTACACCCCCCGTCTCTTCATTACACCCCCTGTCTCTTCATTACACCTCCTTTCTCTTCATTACACCTCCTGTCTCTTCATTGCACCTCCTGTCTCTTCATTACACCCCCCGTCTCTTCATTACACCTCCCGTCTCTTCATTACACCTCCTGTCTCTTCATTACACCCCCTGTCTCTTCATTACACCCCCGTCTCCTCATTACACCCCCTGTCTCTTCATTACACCCCTCTGTCTCTTCATTACACCCCCTGTCTCTTCATTACACCTCCTGTCTCTTCATTACACCCTCCGTCTCTTCATTACACCCCCTGTCTCTTCATTACACCCCCTGTCTCTTCATTACACCCCCTGTCTCTTCATTACACCTCCCGTCTCTTCATTATTGGTGGTCTTGTGCAGTATTGTGGTTGTAGCTCTCGTTGTGACTGGAGTATATGTGTAGTCTGGCCTTCGATCTCTCGGTGCTTTGTGTCCGGCCGCGTGCTTGCACGTTTTGTATCACTGGCCTGTCTTATAGACTCCTTGGTGGTGTTCCCTTGGTCGTAGACGCTGCCGCCACTGCAGTGCCCTTCTCCTCCCGCACACATCATGCTATAATGCTTGGCTTTACGCCTTTCTGAAGCATGAGTGGTTCTAAGGCTGAGATTTTGGAGAGGGGGGTGGGGGGCTCCAGCTATTTTGATGAAGTGTTTTTATGGGTAATGATTCCTGACTTCAATATATTAAATAGATTCCTCTCCGCAGCACAGCTGTATTCTCCGCACTACAAAGAGCGGCCCAAGAGTCACTTGTGTTCCTGAAAGGAGAGTTCTGTCGGCCATTGCCGCCTCTTACATGCTGTTTATTTTCCATTACTATAGGCTGGAATTTAACCCTCAATTTGTTCTTCAGAGGGATAATGGGGAGCAGCGCCCGCCATTGTGTGATCTGCCCTCTGATGTGGTCACACACTGGGCCTAATTGTACTACAATTACTGGCCCCTTTAAATGGCAGCAGAATCCTGAGAGGTCAGCAGAATCCTGAGCTGCCGGAGTAGAGAGCTGGAAAGTACATTATTACTGCCGGACAACAGAGACTGTCTGGATATGTTGTTACTGCTGGAGTATATGGACCATGTACATACGTGGTTGCCTCTCGAATATAGGACCATGCAGATAAGTAGCTGCCACCGAAACATAGAGACCATGCCAATCCAGGCAAATGGCCCGCACTGAACCATAAACCAGGAATATCCTCTGGTGGTGCAGCGATTATCTAGACCAGGAGGGACACTACATGTATGAGAAGATAACCAGCATGATGTCCTTATTGTGGTCGGGTTATCTTCTCATCCATGTAGTGTCCCCTCCTGATAACCAGACATGATGTCCTTATTGTGGTCGGTTATCTTCTCATACATGTAGTGTCCCTCCTGATAACCAGCCATGATGTCCTTATTGTGGTCGGGTTATCTTCTCATACATGTAGTGTCCCCTCCTGATAACCAGCCATGATGTCCTTATTGTGGTCAGGTTATCTTCTCATACATGTAGTGTCCTCCTGATAACCAGCCATGATGTCCTTATTGTGGTCGGGTTATCTTCTCATCCATGTAGTGTCCCCTCCTGATAACCAGCCATGATGTCCTTATTGTGGTCGGTTATCTTCTCATACATGTAGTGTCCCTCCTGATAACCAGCCATGATGTCCTTATTGTGGTCAGGTTATCTTCTCATACATGTAGTGTCCTCCTGATAACCAGCCATGATGTCCTTATTGTGGTCAGGTTATCTTCTCATACATGTAGTGTCCCTCCTGATAACCAGCCATGATGTCCTTATTGTGGTCAGGTTATCTTCTCATACATGTAGTGTCCTCCTGATAACCAGCCATGATATCCTTATTGTGGTCGGGTTATCTTCTCATACATGTAGTGTCCCCTCCTGATAACCAGCCATGATGTCCTTATTGTGGTCGGGTTATCTTCTCATACATGTAGTGTCCTCCTGATAACCAGCCATGATGTCCTTATTGTGGTCAGGTTATCTTCTCATACATGTAGTGTCCTCTCCTGATAACCAGCCATGATGTCCTTATTGTGGTCGGGTTATCTTATCATACATGTAGTGTCTCTCCTGATAACCAGCCATGATGTCCTTATTGTGGTCGGGTTATCTTCTCATACATGTAGTGTCCCCTCCTGATAACCAGCCATGATGTCCTTATTGTGGTTGGGTTATCTTCTCATACATGTGGTGTCTCTCCTGATAACCAGCCATGATGTCCTTATTGTGGTCGGGTTATCTTCTCATACATGTAGTGTCCTCCTGATAACTAGCCATGATGTCCTTATTGTGGTCGGGTTATCTTCTCATACATGTAGTGTCCTCCTGATAACCAGCCATGATGTCCTTATTGTGGTTGGGTTATCTTCTCATACATGTAGTGTCTCTCCTGATAACCAGCCATGATGTCCTTATTGTGGTCGGGTTATCTTCTCATACATGTAGTCTCCTCCTCCTCATTAGTGACATTGCCTATGCACACAATTGTGTGATCCAGTCTATGGTGTCCTTGTGTCCCCTGATGGGTGGGTTGGGTTGGAAACATAAGTCTGCTGTTAATTCCACCCAATAAGTACAGAAACATTGCACACTATAGAACAGGACTGTGAGCAGTGCATATGGAGAGTC